>OZ024917.1:10814038-10866538 GCA_964017125.1 Flabesymbios commensalis
TTTGAAGGGATAGCGTATGAATGCCTGTGCATATTATCCGATTAGACTTGGTACAATTGAACTCCTCTCATGTATAAATGCTTGATAAGGATTGGTAGATGTCGTCCATGTTGTCCACTCTGTTACTGGTACGATTGACTCTGCTCGCATCTCAAAATGACAAATACACTGATAGCCGACAAGCATACACATTTGTAGGCCTATAACATTTGTAGAACGTCGGCCCAACGTCTTCGACGTTGGTCCAACATTGTGTAAGAGGGGGATACAGGGTTGTATTTTCCCTGAGAGACTACCAAGCAGTGCAGCGTTTTTCATATTTAATTCAATTTATAGATTTTATAATAGTAATCGTATGCGTAGCTATACTAGAACTAGGGTTAACACACGTTGTCTACACGGCCTCCATGTAGTCCTATGCAGTGCTGGCCGCCTTGTACACTGAGTTATCAGTGAGTGTCACGAGAGAGACACTGGTCACACGAGTGAAGCCGCCTTGCAATGAACCAAGCACCTCAGTGGCGGATCCAGCATAGGGCGTACCCGGCGTACGCCCGCCTTATTGGTGAAAATATTGCATTTTCATGCATTTTTTTGGAATAAAGTGAAGCTAACAATCCTTTTTCAGCCAAAATGTGGCTTAAGCCCCCTCTTCTTGCACATTCTGGATCCGCCAATGCACCTTGTATCAATTCACAAGTTCAGGACTGAGTCTTCCTTTTGAATACCTGTCATGTCTAACTGTGCAAGCTATACAGAAAAAGTCACAGTGCTAACAGGAGACTATCTGGTTCTCAGAGCCACACTACGCGGCGTGGCCGAGCTTCATGTAGCCTCTGGTATGCCCCAGTGGCGAATGTTTGTGACTTGCTGCTGGAGTTTGTTTAACCTGAGATAAACCAGCCTAATTATTGTAAAAATGGGTGATAATTTCAAAGGTTGACAAAATATCTTAAGAATGATATTTAAGCTTGGAGACACATGGTTTGGGTCTTTAGAGATGCTAGAAAATGTCTTGGCATTGGTCTCCATCTGGTACTAAAAATGTTTAGCGAAAGTGTTATCTGGGCACATATCGCAGTTTGACGCCCTGACTATTGCTGTCAAGCCAGAGTTGAGCTCAAAATCAATGAACTTTTTAGACACAGTAGTTTACAAAGGAAACATATTTAAGGAGACACCAAAGTTTACTTTAAACCAAGAGATACTTTGGAACTGTTACAAAAGAAATCACATCACCCAAACCATACTTTTAAAGGATTAATCAGGTCACAAATCCTTAGATATGTTAGAATATGTGATAACAAGCAAGATTTCTTATTTTTGACATGGTTGTCAAAAATAAGAAATCAGGAATTTTGTCTCTATATCTAGCCTAACTGGTAAATGCGCAGCACAAAAATTTAAAAACTTTTGCAGTTCTAGTCTATGGACATGTTTACATCACATGGTCATATTAAGAAGCCAAAATAAAACCACCGATTTTTTATGATTTTAACCTGAGCTAGTCCCTTTAAGCTTATTTTAAAACGAAATGTATGGTTTCAGTAAGTATACTCTCAAAAATGCCAACTTGATAAAATAAAAAATGGCCAACTTGCGACGATCATTGACTTTATTATCTATGATATACATGGCAAACTGTGCTAATTATAGGTAGACTATTACTGTAAAACAGAATGTGAGTATTTGGAAAAGAATGCACCCTTAACAAAATTATCATGTGGGTGGGGCAGGGGATTATGGTGGCCTTCTAGCATCTTAACTGTCGTGTAAATATCATTTAATCAATTCACCCACCATATTCACCTGTAGAGGTGTATGAACTCTTGGGTGATATATAAATATGCTTTGGCGAAATGAGCACACACCCTTTAGTCGAAGTAAAAAGACAGTGGGTTATAAATTATTTCTTCTCAAACGTATACGACCCTTCTTGCCAACCCAAAGTAGAAATATGTTTTTTAACTACTATATAAAACCGTATTTGGAGTACTGTTGTAGTATATGGGGGAGCACATCCCAAGAAAACATAAATATAGTTGTAAAACTTCAAAAAAGAGCCGCTCGATTGATTCTCGATGCTGACTATTCAATTCGAAGTAAATTATTATTCAGTGAGCTAAAATGGGTTCCCTTTCCAGAAATCGTTAAATTTCACCAGCTTAGTCTAGTTTTTAAATGTATTAATACTATTGTTCCCACTTACTTACACAACATGTTTCGCCCCAAATCCAATGATCATACATATTTGTTGAGATCTTCTGGGACTGGCCAATTAGATGTACCAAGACATCACACCAGAAGTTTATCGCTTATTGGTCCTAAATTGTGGAACAATTTAAATAAAGAAATACGGAACTGTACCACCTTATCTAGTTTTCAATCTAAGCTTAAGCATGTTTTGCTATGTACTACTGGATGCACATTATGTTAACAGCTATAATATTTAGGTATGTCTCCATCATTATGAATTGTCACATTTTCAACATGTTTATAACATTCTAGCTTTTAAGTTTAAATTGTAATTGTTCTGTAATTACGTTATGTTCATATTCATGTATGTATCCATTACTATGTCTACATTGTGTATATATGATTTTTTTCAGTGGGCCCCATGGCAGATGAGCGAAAGCTCAATGGGTCACCCTCTATAATTAAATAATAATATTATTATTATTATTATTACTACACAGTGTGTTTCCTAGGTGTTATCATGGTTATATGACATTGAAAAGTAAAATAACAATCTTAATAAAGTCAGCAAATTCAGTTTAGTCTGAAATGGGGTATTTCATAGATTCTAAGCTTAACGATTTTGTAGCATGAAGGTTAATGTTGGCTGTTGGTGAAAACAGAGCATCATCATGGTGGTTATTGCCAGCAATCTTCTTTTTCTCACCTCTGGATGACCTTGAAACGTAAAATTAACTATTCAAATGACATCAGGATATTTGAATTAGTCAGAATTGAGGTATTACATAAGATTATAGAGCTGTTGGGTTGAAAGTTAAAAAATTAAGATGGCTGACGGCGGCCATTTTGGATTTATTCAAATAAACCACATACCGGATGTTGTTTTTTGTTGTTCATCTTCTATTATTGTGTAGCACCTTACTGGGGTCTCGGTATGTTAATTCTAGCCACCAGAGACATCTCAAGTGAACATAATTGTAGCAAAAACAAGAAAAATAAGCTATTTTCAACCGTTTTGGGCAGATTTAACGTTCCCGTGACCTTGAGATGACCTTGCCATGACCTTGGGGGTAACTATGAAACCCAAACCCCAGCCATGTCACTATTTATACATCCTCCTGGCAGCAAGTCTTGACACAGCGAGGCCGTCAGGCCAAGCCTTGCTGAATTAGCCATACCATCCACCTATTGGGGTAGGGAGGGAGATTTAGATATTGAATATTCATTAGTTTTTCAAAAAATGTCTTTTTAATGTTGGCCCGCTGTCTGCGACGTTGGCTCACCATTAATTCAACCCTCATGCACGTTGCGGTGAGATGTGGTGGTCTGTGTCTGAGACGTTTCCGGTGAGCTACTCGGCCAGCAGACATGTGTTGTTTAATGTAGGGCCGGTGTCGTAGACAGTGGCCCCACATTAAAACAACACTCATGCCAAGGGTCAAACTTGGGTCAAACAGAAAAAATATTTTTTGAAAGTCCCCACTCCAATAGGCGGATTCAACCCTGTTTCAGCAAGGTCGGTCTACGACCTCAGGAATAGCCAGCCTTGCAGAGGAAGATGTATTTATACAAAGTTATTAGAAGTGCTGATTATTTGTCGAAATGTCTATTTCTTTAATATTTTCGTACCATTTCTGCCATAGCAGATATGGGTGACATAAGGGTGATTTGATGGGGCCAAGAACCCTACAGCCCTTATATTATCCCTGTAACCTCTCAACTAATAAAGAATTATCGTTCAATAAGCATTACAAATATTGATTATAAAATTATTGCGAAAATTTTAGCAAACAAATTTCATACAGTTCTTCCCAAATTAATTAGTCAGGATCAAACAGCATACATAAAAGGAAGAACAATTTCTCAGAATATTTGACTTGTACAAGATATAATTTTATATGCAGATAAACACAAATTAAACACAATACTTTTATTTCTGGATTTTGAAAAAGCCTTTGACTCTGTGGAGCACGAATATATCTATAAAACGTTAACAAAATTCAATTTCGGAGAAAATTTAATTAGGTGGGTTAAAACATTATATTCCGGCTGTTCGGCAAAGGTGAAAAATAACGGATACCTGTCAGAATCATTTAGTATATCACGTGGTATAAAACAAGGGTGCCCCGTATCAGCTTTGTTATTTAATTTAGCCGTCGAAACAATGGCTTTGAGCATTAAAAAGAACGATAAAATACAAGGCATTAAAATTACAGTATCCAACACTACATATCATATAAAAGTTACACAATATGCTGATGATTGTACACTCTTTTTAGCCGGACTGAACAATATTCCAGAAGCTCTAGCACAGATAAACAAATTCACAAAAGTATCTGGCCTAAAACTAAATATTGAAAAAACCAAAGGAATGAATGTGGGGACACAGAGACCTGTAAATGATAAAATATATAATATTGAATTTGTAAATAAATCTATAAAATTTCTCGGTATTTACGTTGGTGAAAATGAAACTGCTTGTAATGAAGAAAACTGGAATGAAAAAAAATTTAAAATAGAGAAAATTTTGGCCTCATGGAAACACCGTGACCTGACCATTTTTGGAAAAATCTTAATAATCAAAACCCTGGCGCTTTCCATTATCACACATGTGGCCATCTCATTAACAGTTTCGTCCAAAATTATTAAACGTTTAAACAAACTATTTTATGGTTTTATTTGGGGTAAACGCGACCGAATGAAAATAAATATATTACGATTGCCTTTGGACTCTGGCGGCGCCAACATGGTTGATGTTGAATCTTTTTTTGCATCTTTAAAAGCTGCATGGGTGCCAAAAATACTTAACAGCAAAAGTACCTGGAGTTGTCTGGGAAATAAATATTTATCAGAACTTGGTACTAAAATACAAATATCCAATTTTCGTTTTGATAAAAAATACAGTATCAAAGAATTAGCTAATTTGCCAGACTTTTATAAAGAAATAGTTTTCGCCTATGGGAAATCAAATATTACAAACAAACCAGAAACATTAGATGATGTATTAGAACAGCCTTTATGGGGGAACAAACATATTAATATATACAACAAAGATGCGAAGAGAGAAATAACATTAAATTTTAAGGAATGGGCAAGCAGTAACCTTTTATACGTTAAAGATTTAAAATTCAGTGGTGGGAAAATTGATGCCAACTATATATATAATAATGTAAACAACAAAAGGGATATATACAAACACATTTTGTCACTAAGAAAAGCATTACGCCCTTTTCATCTTATATTAAATGAATATACACCACAAGTATTCGAGTATGATAACAGCAATTCAACATTTGTACTCGCAACTAACTCAAAATTTTATTATACGAAGCTTTCTAGTCAACTAAAGTCACACTATATTTTAGGTATTTGGACCCGAATGTTAGACATTTCACCCGAGGACTATCAATGCATATTTAAACAAAAGTTAGTGAACATTTTTGACCTCAAAATTAAAGAATTCAACTTCAAGGTCTTACATGGAATTTTGTCTTGCGAATCAAATTTAAAAATATGGAAATTACAAGATAATGACAATTGAATTGTGTGTAAAGGAACACACTCGATTCTTCATATGCTATATGAATGTCAAATTGCTAATGATGTGTGGTTAATTTTTCAGGCCTTTCTTAAATTCAAAATAACACAAAATGCAATAATTTGTGGAGTGAAAGATAAAATATCTAACTTTTTGATATCTTTATTTTCTTTCTTTCTGTATAAATATTGGATTATTTTAAAAAATGAAAATTCTAATTGCATTCTGAAAACATTTCTTTTGAAAGAATTATTTTTCAGAAGACTGGTTTATTTGAAGCTAAAACAGACTAATTTATGTGAAAAAATTTCAGAGGTCGAAGAAATAATTAAAAAAGAAATGCCTAAATGATTCATTGTTTGACCTGTTAACGTTTACATGTTTATGTTCATATTCTAGTCCCAACTACGCTGTTTTCTAGGCTGAAATATGTGGGTTATTTTTTGCATTTGAGGAAGTATTTTTAAATATATGGCTTAACTACTAATCCATTGTTTCAGCAATTAATCTGTTCATCTCTAAATACTCATATTCTAGTCACAAATATGCAGTTCTACATAAATGTGTACGATTTGTACTTTTATACTGTGCCTGTGATACAATTGCCGTTAGTCGGGCAATCGTGTCACATGTATCACTCTCCGGTAAACTCGAGGCTTTGGTCCGGTGTTGTTGTAGTGTTGGTACGGCGTCTTCAACGTCGTTACAACATTGTCCCAGCGGTGGATCGGAGCCTCGTGTTTGCTGGGTTAATACTGAGTTATCACACCTTACCGGCGAACACGAGCCGTTGAGCGGGTGTCGTTTTTTTCGGGTTGGCTCGGTTTCGTAGACGCTGGGCCAGCTCTTGAACGGCGCTTGTAGGGTGGCTCATGCTCCTGAAAAATACCCTGTACTGTATGTAGAGACACTGGCACGGTGCTGAATTAATTCTGGGTCGGTGTTTATGACGCTGTTCCGGCATTGATTTAGCATTGGGTAAGTACCCCTATTCACTGAAAATGCTGATTTTATATACAACTACCATGATTATCCCGCTTCATTGCTTTTGTGCTATCGAACCAACACTGGTTCTAACGATTATCTGTTTTTATGTGAATGTATATATGAATTGTTTTATTAATACCGCATGTTAAACACTTGTACTATGCATTTTATTCAATAAAAAAAAAAAAAAAAAAAAAATCCCTGTAACCTCTCGAGATGTTTCGGGACATGTCCATGTTGGGGCCTAGGTAGATTTCAAGACATCCTAGACTTCTCAAGTGAACCTAATTGTAGCGAAAACAACAAAAATAAGCTATTTTCAACGCCTTCAGCTGATTTGACCTTGCTGTGACCTTGAAATGACCTTACCATGACCTTGAGGTGACCCCCTTATGAAGCCTAACCCCAACCTATGTTACTTGTACTTGTGTTGGGAAGTGCTGGCCATTGGTCCAAATATTTGCATGTTTTTGACAAAACCCCTTGCAGCTCACAGGGTTTTATATGCCACATTCTCATATCACTCTAAAATAAGAGTTAAATCACATTTGATAGACCTATGACAAAATGGCCTCTGCTGAAAAAACGTACTTGGTCCGAGCTTGTCACCCTAACTTTTCCTGGTGGTCTTGACATATAGAAAAAGAAAATATAAAGTTTTGCTCTAAAAGAGACATGGTCACGAACGACCCCCACAGAGCCCATACTATTAGTGATCCAAAAAATCCTGAGTAAATCTGGAAGAACAACTGGGAATTCTTAGGAAAGTCATAGCAATAATCGTACATACCTACGGAGTATCGTGCCAAGGTTTAAAGTTTAGTGGATAAAATGTCACAGAGAAATAGCAACTCAACATAGAATAAGTAAAACATCGAGATCCAAACAAAACTCAATATGTTTGGACCACAAGGACCAAACATAGCTAGAGGGGATTTGCAACTTTTCAAGTAACAATAATATTTGGGCAAAGTTTTTGGCGGGCATTTCGAATTTTATCAGGTTATTTTTATTATGACAAATTGATTAGAATTTCGCGTGTGGGGGGTTTTTTCGCGACCATTTAGAACTGGAGTATTAGACTTCAGACTTGAGACTGCAAATTTCAGAGATCAGAAGTCACCACTGAGCTTTTGTACTTTTAAATAGATATATTTTGTTTGTCAAATGGAATCGTTTTCAGAGTGTCCAGTAGGCCTACACACATTGACTTGTCTTTCCATTGGCTTAGTGCTATATCACTGTCTGCAATGCAAACCCAGCATTAAAACAACATTGAGTCGACATTTTGTATTTGAATGCAATTGCAACTGTTACTTTAATTGTCAAATGTAGCATTTAAAAGATGTCTACTGTTCATACGAAATACATAATATTGATTCAATACTGGGCCACTGTCTGCGACGCTGGCCCGGAATTGAAACATTGGATAAATGTATTTTCATTCTGAAATCTAGAGACTAATGGGTGGAGTCAGTCTGCACACAGGGAAACCCTGTTCATCGTCCTGTTCTCATTCAAGCAATGAATGAAGAATCACCCGACATGTCCATCAATGAACCAACATTGGACCCGATTATAGGCGTACTGCCGTGCAAGCCAAAATGCAGTATCTGCTCACTTTACAAGTAGGCAGATACGGCAATTTGCCTTTGAAAGGCAGCATGGTGATCCAGAAAATCCTGAGTAAATCCGAAAGAGCATGTTGGATGACTTAGAAAAGTCATAGCAGCCCTCGTGATTACTCTGAGAATTTTGTGCTAACATTTCAAGTTGAATTGATGAATATTCAGGGAGAAATAACGTGTGACAAAAACCTGCACAGAATAATAAATTTAAAGAACCAGACAAAACTCAGTATAGCCCAAATATAACTAGAGGGGAATTGTGACTTTTTAATATTTGGGCTAATTTTTATGATTTTTTTGCTGGCCATTTTGAATTTTGTTGGGTTATTTTTATTATGACAAATGATTGGAATTTTTATTACGTTTTTTTGGTATCCATTTTGAATTGGAATTTTAGACTTCTGGATTCTGACTTCTTGTTGGTTTAATACTGTATCACTGTCTGTGACACTGGCCAAACATTAAAACAACATTGCGTCGAGGTTTCGTGAGTGATGGAATTACAACTGTTTGTTCAATCTTAATATGTAGCATTTGAAAGGCTCTACCCAGTCCATGTCAAAGATCCAACATTGCTTAAATGCTGGGCCACTGTTTGCGATGCTGGCCCTGAATGAAACATTGTTGGATATGTGCAAAACAGTATTTCTATTATTAAATGTAGTGGGTGCTAAAAGGGCACAAGTTGTGTGTCGCTTCTGACAAAGGGCCCCTATTGACTGGTCACCCGACAAGAGCATCGTTAAATCGACATTGACCCACATAGTGATCCAGAAAATCCTGAATAAATCCGGAAGAACAACTGTGAATTCTTAGCAAAAGTCATATCAGATAATACCTAAGAATCAGTGTGCCAAGCCTTGAAATCGATTGGATCAAAACCCAAGGAGGAATGAGCTATCAAAATTTTACATTGACCCATATAGTGATCCAGTAAATCCTGGATAAATCTGGCAAAACATGGTGGATGATTTAGAAAAGTCATAGCACCCTACCTGACTACTTTGGAAATGGTCTAAGTTTTATGATTTGATAACAGCAATTTGGATTTTGCTGGTTTATTTTTAATATAACAGATTGATTGGAATTGTGCTTCTGGGTTTTTGGGCAGCAAATTTTGGAGATGAGAATTAAGTCCCCACTGAGCTTTTGAACTTTTAAATACACTTATATTTGTTCGCAAATGGAAACACATTCAGAGGGGGCCCAGTCAACACATTGACTTGTCTCTCTGTTGGCTGAATGTTATATCACTGTATGCGACGCTGGCCCAACATTAAAACAACATTGTATCGACGTTTCGCGTTTGCTGGAATTACAACTGTTATTTAAATTGTCAATTCTAGCACATCAATGGTTACTACTGACCATTCCGAACATGCACGGTTGGTTCAACGGTGGTCATCTGCCTGCAACACTGGCCCTACATTAAAACAGCATCACGCAAATGCAATTAAATTATCAAATCTAGCACACAAATGCAATTAAATTATCAAATATAGCATTGATAGGGTTAATAGGGCGAACCAGCCTGGACAAACTGCCCCTATTTCAGCCTCATTCTATTCACGCAATGAATGGATATCAGCCGACATGTAATGTGTTCACCCGACATTCAAATAACATGAAAATTAAAAAAACCTCGCCTTCAAATGTAATTAGTGCAAAATCTATAATAGATAAACATATCATACAAGCATGTGGTTAAAGTGCTTGTGTATGTGATTAAGATACAAAAAACAGTTTTTTTTAATATATAAAAGTCGAAGAATGATCGGCTTCTGAAAATGGAGGAAAAACTATAAAGCTAAAATAGCAATCCATTATTCAACAGCGATAACATTCTTTGGAGTTACCTCTCTTTGGAGACACTAAAATTCGGATTTAGTCTGTTTAAACTATCCCGGTCTCTTGAAAAAGTCATAACAATCATTCGTATTTCTTATTTTTGACAGGGTTGTCAATAATTAGAAATCAGGAATTTCGTCTCTAAATCTAGCCTAACTGGTGAATGCGCAGCACAAAAAATAATAAAAACTTTTGCAGTTCTAGTCTATGGACATGTTTACATCATATGGTCATATTAAGAAGCCAAAATAAAATCACTGATTTTCTGATGATTTTAGACCTTGACATGTCCCTTTATATAACTTTACAGATATTCCATCAGGGCCGCAACTGTTTTTAGGGTGCTATCTGTCTATAATTTTTAGGATGTTTTCTTCATTTGTCTATGCCAAATTAAATTTATTGGAGGTTGGATTTTTTAAAAGAATCTTGAACGAGTTGGGTAGTTTTATGTTAGCAGCTAGATTTGGTCCGATATTGACAAAATAATTGTTGAATGCATTTGAAATTGCCTTTTGATCAGATTTGTTTACCGTCTATAGATGAAAAAGTGCTCAGGAAATTTTGTTTTGGTGGTTTCTTTGTGTAATATTTCATGAATTGTGGACCATTGTTTTTCATGTCATTCTTTGCATTTTCAAAACACCGATGGTAATATGATGATTTTGCTTCATATATAGAAGAGTTTAATATTTTTTTGTAGGTACGCAGTTTTTTTTCACATTTTATCTCTGTAAGTAATTGAATTAAAGATATCTTGCGTAATCCATTTAGATTTTTTATGTCTTTTTTGTTGAATTTGACTAACTTGGTCGGCATTTTTTTTTCCATTGCTTTAGATAAAGTTGTTGTTAGTACGTTATAATTTTCATTCGGATTAGCACGCAGGTTTAAATTGAGTTTACTAGTCATATCAGTATTGCGAATTTCTGATTTAAATTGTTTATTGCGTCTGGGCCATGTGTTTTTACTTTTGCATATTGGGGATTTTTGTTGGTATATGGAGAAATGTTCAAGCATAGAAAGTAGGGGAAAATGGTCAGATATACCACATGGTACTATTGCAGCGGTGGTTTGAAGTTATCGATTAGAGTCCCACGTTTAATTGAGAGTCCAGTAGGCAACGTTTTTTTCGGAGAAAATTAGTGTCACTAGATATTGAATAAATACTGTTTTTTGTTTTACTTTTATCAGGTCTATGTCAAAGTCCCCTGCTATGACTACTTCACATTTATTTTTTTGAAGATCGTATAGTACGGGAGTGTAATTTAAAAAAATAGTGTGAAGTGCATGTTTTACCTTGTAATATTATTAATAGCCATCTATTTGTAGAAGAGAAGTGTCAATATCGTCTGATAACCAAGTTTCTTGTAAACAGATGGCACTAAATTCCACACCATTTTCTCTTAGATATTCTATTTTTAGTTCAATTTGATCTAGTATATGACGAGGCCCAACCCTATTTGTAAGAATGTGGGGTTAGCGTCTCACCGTTCGGGACTGCTCGACTTTCCCCGACCACTGAGGAGTGGCCAGGGACCGCCAAGCCTTGTTCTGATTAGCCCACGCCACGAATCGAGCGCGCCTGCAGCCAAGCGCCCCTCCAGTTAACTCGTTGCCACCGAAGCAGACGGACGTCCCGTCATGAGCTCAGGGGCTCAGCCGCAGGGCACGATCGCCGCCTACCGCTTGGGAACTGTGTGTATTGTGTAAATGTCTATACTTCAATAAAGTGAGAAATACCTGAAGAATGATTTAATGAGAATTGTTTAATCCGGTTGTCCCGACGGAGGAGTTAATGGAAGGTGTTGGAACGTAACTCTTCAACATATTCTTGTCGGCAACACGATCTATTCGCCCCCCCCCATATTGGTGACCCGACGTTGAAGGTAATCGCAGCTTCATTCAAGCATATTGCTTTCACTAAGCAAGCAAACCACAGTGCAAAACCATCAATTTTGAGCCAGCAAGGATAGTTTTAAAATAAGGGTATTTAAAAAAAAAATGACACATCATTTTTTGCAAGGTACGTGGTGATTGTAGGTCAAAATAATAATATGCCAGTGAGGTTAGTTAGAAAGGTTATCTGAACAGAGGTTTTCACGTTTCTGTTAAAACAGCGAGAAAATTGATAGATTTTCCTAGAAACCCACGTGGTTTTGAAAATTTTCAAGATGGCGGATTTTGCACAAATCCAGCCTAGACAAATTCATGTTAGACGGAATAGTCTCCTTTCATAAATTATAACGGATTTCAATGTTAGTTTCTCAATTACGCCACTGACGGCGACTGAGAGAATAATCTTTTGAAATTTTTGTCTTTTAAGCCGTTTTGACACCTCATTCGGGTGAGCAGTTTTTCATAAGAATACCCGTCATATTTTTGTGCTTACCCAAAATATTTTTACGGATCGAAATGATGCCTCGACTCAGACAGCTTTTAAATAGGATTAGAGCCACTTAAAACTGTTCGCCTGAAATATATGTGAATAAAAGGTCTTATTTGGTCTATAAATACATCATTGTTAGGACTGTAGGTCGACATTTTATGACTGTAATCATAATTTTTATATCAGTGGCAGCAGAGTTATTTTAATGTGAATTGGTAAGAGGCCGCCATCTTGGCAGCCGGTCACCCTAATCTTAGCTCAATTGGCTGCCGCATAGCCTCACATGTTCCCTCCTACCTCCTACCCATGCATTGCGGCGTCACCCCATCGGCTCAGATAATGACTTAGCATAGATTAGGCTGCCATCTTAATCAGCGGCGCGCACAGCCAATAGCGCTCGCTGTAAAGGCCACATAGGCCTGCACAGCGTCTGGAAATAAAGTTTGTTCAAGAATAATTTTTTCCAAAATATCTTTCTCAGTCAGGAAATTTTATTTCAATAAGTGTTACTAAATAGTGCAAATCAGGTCAACACCGATCATATGCGTGCACAGCGCACGGTAGCTGAGGTACACACCACCCGACAGTGTGCCGCTATGCATACAACCCGCACATCATACAAGCGTACAGTCTACATCGATGGGCACTAGTCTACATGTACCGATACAAATCGAAGCGAGCGAACGATTCGGACGTCGGTAAGAATAATTCTCATGGTGAACATGTAAAAAAAAATGGGAAGGTTTAAGTAACCAGTTCTGGATAGTACGAAACCGCACAACGAGCTACCACCCCCAATCGAGCGGCATGGTCGAACGTTTCCACTGTCAGCTTAAAGCAGCAATTATGGCACATGAATCACCAAATCCATGGACCACAACACTACCTGCTGTATTACTAGGCGCACGTTCCGCCGTTAATGAGTTATTGGGTAGGTCAGCCGCCGAAATCGTTTACGGAACGACATTCAGCCTACCGGGCGAATTTTCACATAAATACATTGTTGACGCACATACAGATTTGGAGAACTATTCTGGTAAGCTCTGCGTAGCCATGTCGCGTCTCTGTCTTTGCCCACCGTGCGACTCACCTCAGAACAACTTTTTCCAATATAAGGAAATCGACACATGCTCACATGTATTTTTGCGACGAATTGCAATTGCACCGCGTCTGACCGCCCCTTACGATGGCTCATATAAGGTCATCGTGAGGAGCGGCAGAGTCATGCAAATCCTAATTAAAGGCAAGGTAGAAACGGTCTCCCTTGATCGCGTTAAACCTGCACACTTAGACGACGAGCCTGAAATAGGTGCAGAGAAACAGTGTAAAACGCAAAATAATACGAAGAATTCGAAAAATACTGCGACAGCTCGAAGGGAACCGGCTCACAAACAGAATTCCGAAAGGAGGGGAGCTGAATCGAAAGCGAAAACACAGACACGGTCTGTGGCGGTTCAAAATGGTACGAATTTGGCTACTACTTTACAGCATAATGCTAATAGAGTAAATTCGCCTAAACAATTCACCCCTTATGTAGCGCGACATTCGCGAACCCCCGCCGTTTCCTGCACTTACAGGAACAGCAGCGGTTTGTGAACGTATTCACGTGTACCTTTACACTTACAGGATAAAACCCCTAATTTAAACGAAAAGAAAAAATCACCGAATGATAAAAACAATTCGAATATCGCCAACGGCGACCAAATCCTACCAGACAAAACCGCAAAACAAACAAGAGTTGGACGAAAAATCCACACTCTCGCACGTTTCCTACAGATGGTTCACGTTTTAGTAGTGCCTAATGACATCTACTGCGGGACCCGCTGCACGAGCCGTAATAATCATAATTTGTAAATATAAAGATTAAAATAAAATAATAATGTGAAATGTTACTTAATTAAGTTACTTATAGAAGTAATTTTATTATTAAGTACAAATGTATCAATTAGATTTATAAAGGTTGGCTGTTACCCGTAGCGCAGCAGCATAATTCGTAAACCAAGAACAATGGTGTTAAGAGGATTAGAACATTGGTGTTAAGTGGATTGGAACATTGGCATTAAGAGGATTGTAACATTGGCATTAAGAGGATTGTAACATTGGTGTTAAGAGGATTGGAACAATGGTGTTAAAGAGGATGGGAGCTCAGATATAATTACTACTCGTTATGCTGCGCCTGCGATGTCAACAACCACCAATGCTGTATTTTCACAGCTGACTGTTTTACTGTTTGATTACTGTATTTTGGTTTTGTGTGTTTCGCAGACAGAGCGACGAACCAACGCTACCACCACAAGTTGGCTTGTTTCTTATGTTTACACTTAACCCGGGGGTAATGTGGGGTTAGCGTCTCACCGCTCGGGACTGCTCGGCGTTCTCCCACCACTGACGATTAGCCAGGGACCGCCAAATCTTGTTCTGATTAGCCCACGCCATGAATCGAGCGCGCCTTCAGCCAAGCTCGCCTCCAGTTAACTCGTTGCCACTGAAGCAGACGGAAGTCCCGCCGTGAGCTCAGGGGCTTAGCTGCATGGCACTGATCGCCGCGCTCCGCTTGTTACTGTGTGTATTGTGTAAATGTCTAGACTTCAATAAAGTGAGAATTACCTGAAGAATGATTTAATGAGAATTGCTTAATCCCGTCGTCCCGACGGAGGAGTTGATGGAAGGTGGTGGAACGTAACACTTCAACATATTCATGTCAGCAACACGATCGATCCACCCCCCCCCCATAAGAATGCTTACAATTTTTTTGATATTTTTATACTTTAAGCAAACGCTATGCATATGCTGAACAGGCTAGTGGAATGCCAGATATACGTTACAACGACCTTAGGATACATTCTGACATGAAAGTGTATACGATACAGCTAGCGTATTAGTAGTGCAATGTGGAAAAACTACTTTATATTTTGGCTCATCATAGGTGATATCAAAACGTCGGATATGCGAGCCGTATACATGTAGCTACCAATATGCTAGCCATGCGGATGTTGCCACGTATTTAAGTCTTAATAGTGAAATAGTTATTGTTAAATTAACAAATTTATATTCTAGCCCAGTCTGAGAATTTTTTTTACAATTGACTATTAGCAGAAATATGACATATGGGCAAAGTCCGCCACTTCAAGAATCGTGTGACCCCAGCAGTGTTCTTGTTTATAATGTCCTCCACTTGTCTTTAACTAGTTTCATCGTTAATTTAGTTCATGCACAGACCTTTCAGAAAATGTATAGTTATCCATAGCCTAGACAAGAAAAAGTGTGCTTTTGACCAGAGGAATGCCATAAAAATTCCAGTTTTTAGAAGATAAATTGTTTGCATTTAACGAACATGTTTAGTAGTGATTGTATTAATAAAGATAATTGCGAAGAGTAATATATTGTCCCTTGCAATGTTGAATTTATGCTCATGTCGCCACAAAATAACAGAATACGTTACATTTAAGTTTGTAAAATAGTTGTTTTATTTGCAAAAAAAAAATCAATTAAAGTTCTTGCTGTGTGATTGATATGTAATCCAATGTGCGTATGTAATACTTTTCTTATCAGAAAAAACACTAATATTTTTAACAGTCTCTATATCCCATATACTATATCAAAGATCGTCAACTTTGAATGACCACAAAATGACCTGTAACCCCAAAATCAGTAGCCCTGGACCAACATTCAATCAATATTGGGTCAACGTCTTTTGTTTGCTGGTACATATTCCTAATGGTGCGGTGTTATAAGGGAATGGTGCTTGAGGAGGGTGATTTGAGAGGAGGGTGTTGGAGTGGTGATATTTCTTCTTTCTTCTAGATTGTCAGATAATCAGACTGCCAAATAATAACACACGAATAAGTGTGGATTATGTATAGGATAAAGCCCGAGGAACGCTACATTCTTAGCTGTGGAAAACAGCTAAAAATGTGGAGCTATGAGGGGTTTAACTGACTTTAAACTCATGCGACCATAAAAAGGATCCCTCATAATCAACAGCTCGGCCACACCTGACTGATTATAGCACCATAAGCCTACTATGATAATTGGTCTGTACTTCATCAACAATAACTCTCCATTCCTGGCTTAGAATGCAGTGGTGGGACAAAACAAATAATATAGTGGTGTGTTTTAATTATACAATATTGTGGATTATTTTAAAGAGAGTGTGGATTACTAGAGAAAGATACCACTGTTTTCACAAAATACCTTGACTCAACACTCGTTTAATCAGGACTAATGGTTTTACTATTATGCGGGGGGCTGCATCATTATGATGTCTAGCTTTTTAATAGGCCATTCGTTTCCAGCTCTAATGACTAATGTTTAATGAGGGGTCTAAATACTAGTAATAATATTACAGGTGTGCACATGCAGTCTAGGCCTGACCATCTTTGGACGCTAACATTTGATACATATTTGCAATTATTTGATAACATCGTAAGGGGAACAAGGATCTTGTGGTAAGTGGTCGTAATAAATCGTAGTGAATCGCACTCCTTTGCCAGTCGTAGTTCTAGAGATCCTAAGAAATTGCAAACCATATTGATAAGATAAAAAAAATGTTTTACCATGAAAGTGTAAAAATATTTTCAATGTCTTGTGATTGATTTACTATACACCTTTGTAGCACGACAGAAAGCTAGGTTTTGAACATTTCAAAACTTTTTATGCCTATACTAGGATCTACCGTTATATCTTGAATTTTAAGATAATCCTCAACCACCCACCATTCTTCTACGAATCTAGACGATGGTGGGATTAAACGGCATCGCAATTTGATTTAGGTAGGACATAGGCTCTCTGGGGCGTCGCGAAAAGTAGCAGTAGACCTTAATTATTTATTTGCACTGATTTTAATTTAATATGCAAGCTAGATTTTCTAGTATTCGGTAAATTACTTGCTATATATATCCGTTATGTTTTTTTATTATTCAACTACTACTATATAGAAGCAGGATGAGTTCGAAGATTCACCGACTTCCTCACCAGTTTGAAGTGAATGGAATAGTATTCGGAGGTCCCATAAAGGATTCTTCCAGACTAGAAGTTGTACAGAGACTCTCGCTGGACAAATCTGATCTCATCATTTCCAGCTATCCCAAGGCAGGTAATAATATAATTGAAAACGTTAACCTTGAGTCACTGAAGCGGTATCTGTGCAGTTTTAGTTATTACCGTACCAAATAATTTAAGAAATTATGGAAGACCAAGTATGCTTTTACAACTAGACCTACAGACGCTCGTAATATTAGATCTAACCCCAAACTACCAATACGGTAGGAAGATACCTACGTCAGGATGAGTCAAGTATTCGTAACAGATTTGTAGCGTGAACATCTAAAATAATCATTATTTGTTAAATTTGAAACCACAAACTTTGTCATTTTAGCCAAAGTAATAGCAATTACATTTCCACCACAAAAATTGTATGTGTTCATTAAACTTAGAGAGAAGCTTATAACGCGATCTGCGCTTAAATGGTAACAATAATATTTTTAGGTACAACATGGATAAGGTATATTGTGAACCAGATTATGCTAGAAGAGACTGACCTTCCAGTGCCTTTCAACTTTTTGGAGGATTACTACACTGAGCTGGAGACATTGCTGGCAAGACCATCCCCTAGAGTGTTCACTTCCCACCTGCCATTTGACTACCTGAAGCACCTGCTGTTAGATGACGGGGTCAAGGTTATCAGACTATTTAGAGATCCGAAGGATGTGCTGGTTTCTTACTTTCACTATTATCAAGCTTACGATTTGCTGGGAAAATTCACGGGCGACTGGAACGAGTTTTATGAACTTTTTAAACGGAAGGAATTGTACACGGGAGACCTGATGGATGAGAACGAGCAATGGTGGCATCAGAGATATCTGCCTAATATGCTATGCATCAGTTACGAGGAAATGAAAGAAGATCTCCCGAAGGCTGTAACACGAGTTGCTCAATTTCTAGGCAAAGATCTAGGTGTTGATGTGCTGAATAACATTTCAAAAAAATCGGCGTTTTCGCAGATGAAGCAGAGGCCAGAATACATGGGGACTGTTATGTACGGTGATACTGGAAATTTTGTTTTTGATAAAGGCTCAGTATTTAGAAAAGGTCAAGTGGGAGATTGGGTGAATTATTTTACCGATGATCAAAAAGTGCACATAGAAAGACGATTATATGAGAATGACATCATTTATGGTCGGAGTTTGAAAAGTAGAAGCGAAACAAAGTTAGGCATATAAATCATTAGAATTATGAAGAATTATTTTTACTACTTTGTACAGTGCACATTATATTAATTAATATCTTTCTACTGGACTTACACTTATTACATCCATATATAGAATATGTATAATAAAGTAAAATAAAACCAGATGGTCGCCATGGCCCACCTGAATAAGATAAGCCATTTTACTATATTGTCATTTCAAGGTTTTGTGTTTTTCTACACATCATATTTTATTCTCACAGAAATTGTAATTAGCTTCAGCCAGCGATACCTTCCTAATGTGCTATTTATTGTAGTTTCATCATGCAATTCTAAATCTTCACTTCTAGTGTTGCATTCTGAGCAAATAAGACGAAAACTTATAATAAAGTCCTTTTTTTGTGATTTTAGCTCCTTGACAAATGAGGACGCGTATACACGACTTGGTGAATAACATCTTGTATATATTATAATTATGTCTCCCCCTCTGAAGAGGTGGGGACATGTTGCTTTACCTGTGTCCGCTCAGTCTGTGAGTCTCTGTCTGTGAGTGTCCCATTCATTTCGGTCCAGTTTTCTATCGTGCAGGCGCTCAAAGGCGCGACGTTGGCCCACCTTCTACAAGGGGTTGTGTCACACTGAATGTGGGCCACCGTCACAGATGGCGGGCCAACATTAACCCAGCTCTGATTCAACGATTGTGCTAGTACAGTCTATGCTGCACAAGCCCACCATTGACCTGGGAATATGTCGGTGTAACATAAATTAGTCTGATGTCGGGCAATTGTGTACGACACTGGCCAACATTTAAAACGGCATTGGGGCGGTGTATACTATGTGTACGCACTCTGCCAGCATGAAGTACTGACTAGGGCAGAATGGATAATGGTCAGCACAGGCGACGCTGGCTCAACATTTAACAGACATTGGATCGCTGTCATCGTGTACTATGTGGACACACCACTGCCAACAGAAAGCACTGTCCAGTGTTTTGGTTGATGGCCAGAGAGGGCAAAGTTAATAGTCAAGGTCAAAGATCAATTTCTTGGGAGAAAATAATTTTTTTTTTTTTTAAATGGCGGTTGCTCAGCTCAAAGCTGCCTATACAAATATTCAACTTTGGTATAGTGTTCAGTTGCATCTTATTTGTGTCTGGTTCATTTTCAATGAATATTCTTATGTTTCTTCTCGAATGAAAGCACACTAGATATTATGATTTGTAAAATCCAAAATTGTCGCCATTTATTACAAGCTCAAAAAATGAATAAATATCATTTTTGCCAGAATTGAAGCAATTTCCTGATTTTTGTTTTTTATATCTTAGGATTTTCAGGTGCGTCCAACATGGTAGTGTGACCAAAAAGCACATTGGACCAAATTTGGTGTAAATGTGCATTAGGTTCATTCGTGAGTTATTTATTCAATTATTTATTCATTCATTCATTATTCATTCATTTTTGCATTTTGTTAGGTATGAGCAGTGTGTTTTCAAAACCATCGCAAACAAAATGGGCGCGACCTCGGGTGATCTCTAGAGGTCGAATTTAAATGGCCGCCAAAACGACCAAAAAAACGAATAAATGTAATATTTCAGCTCGTTTTTGAGATAGAATATTATGTAATACCACTTTTTGTATGTTTTGCGACTTGATATATCAGGTTTTGGGGTCATTTCAATGATATGGGTTTTTTCGGGTCAAAGTTCATGTTCAAGGTCAATTATGAGTTTAGTTAACTACCATATATTATAATAGTGAAACACTGTCTGGAAACAAATTTTCAGTTTTTAAATTTTGGAATGGTGCTGGGCATAGGTAATGATTTTCCAAAAACCAACGCAAATAGTAAGTATGACCTCTGTTGACCTCTGAGTAAAATTCAAAATGGCCACCAAAACGGCCGTCAAAATGGATAGATTATGTAATACCCTTTGTTCTATGTTTTACGGCATGGCAAATCTGTTCCTGGGGTCATTTTATTTCATGATATGTTTTTTTCAGGTCAGAGGTAAAAAACAGCATGAAGCCAAGATTTCGGGAAAAATAGATTTTTAGATAATAATCCGATAATCATGGTGTGCTATGTCATTTTGACTAATTTTGCGGTGTATAACTCATTTATGGGCTTGAAATTACAATTCTAGGCTTCTGTAACCTTCAAATGAAGGTGAAAGGTGAAAGGTGAAAAACAACGACCAGCGATCAGAGTGGAAAACCAGTTTTTTTACTAATGGCGTAATAGCTATTTGATATGTCATTTCTGATGGCTCAAAATCTATTCATGATATCAATAATGTCATTATAGCCGTCAGTGACCTTGAAAACCTTGTTATAGGACCTTAAAACAACCCAAACTGTTCTTCGGTGTCATGTTCAATCAAAGTGAGAAATATATAATGAAACATATTGATTGCACAATGATGGTAACAAGACCCCCCTCTCGGAACCTCGTATACATAGTCATGTCAATATTGCTTTACGTCGTTTTTCTGCACAATCATGTCAATATTACGACATGCTACGACAGAAGGATGTCCGAAGCCGGGACTAAGCCCTACTATTTCGAATGACTTCAAGCGTTTTCTATGGTGCACAGTTCCATAGGCAGTACTGTGAACTCAGGCCTTTGAACTGTTTAGAGCACTGTATATGCACAACCACGATGACTAATATCCGGCCCGACAGGGATTTGAGCCTGGTACGTCCAGGCTACAAGTCGATTCGATACGAATGAGCCAACGAGGCCGGCCTATCTATATGGAGAAAATACATATTTATTCGAGTGTATTTAACGGTATTTTGAATGATAACCAGAGTGTCAATGACACAGAAGCTCATCCTTAATTACGAATTAAAATTTCTGAAATCTGTGAGTAGCAGTTCTATGCACATGCACGAGCTCTTTCAAATAAACTAAACAACATTGACATCGGATAAGAATTGAGGGAGGAAATGCATTTATTGGGATTTGTGGACAAAGTGCTCTCATTAGGTCTTAAATAGGTCATACGGTAAATAATAATTAAAATTTCTGAAATCCGTGAGGAAGTTTAATGCGCAAGCTCTTTCAAACAAACCAAACAGAATTGAAATCTGATAAGAATTGAGGGAGGGGAAGCATTTCTTGTGAATGGTGAACAGTGTCCCTAATTAGTTCTTAATTAGGTCATAAGTTAATTGATAATTAAAATTTATCAAATCCTTGAGGAAATTTAATGCACAGGTACAATGTCAAGTCAAGTCAAGTCAAGTCAAGTCAAGTCAAGTAAAATGGTTTATTCATGCATAAGGGCCACTGGCCTACATTGCAAATATAATAACACACACACATTCAATTCTTTCTCAATTCAAACAATTTGTATATAAAAATGGAAAGTTGAAAAATAGTATTACCATCTTGTGTAGACATAAGTTTATTAAAATTGTGGATATATGGTGGATTTAAATAACATTGTGGAATATAAAAACATCTGATTTCTTTGTATTTTTTCACAAATCATTACTGCGTGAAATTCATCTTCCAGTACATTGTCATCACAGAAAGTGCATAAACGTTCTGCTTTTGGGATATTATCATGTCTGCCTTTTTCTATAGCTAAATTATGGCTGGCGCATCTTAATTTAGCGAACGCTATAAAATGCTTCCGTACTTGTAAGATATGAAGATAACGTTCTGGTTCTAATGTATATTTGAAATTAGCATAATAGTTGAGTTTATGACTAGCAGTTATATAGTGGTGCCAGTCCTGAGAAAAACAGTCTGAGAGTCTCTGTTTAAATTTTTTTTTTTTTTTTTTATCACCAACACCTTGCGATAACCAAACATGTCCAAGGCCGTATTTGTACAATAACATTTTAACATGTGTTGCCCATGTGATCTTCCCACTGTCATCATATGACTTCAATATATTGTAGCATACATGCGGGTAACGATTCACAGGCATTTGTATAAGTTTTAACCAATATTTAACACATTTACTTATATAATGTACAGCAAGAGGTCGTCGACCACACTCACTCAGAACAGCACAATTTATTGTGTTGCCCCTCACACCCAATTTTTTTTTACAATATTCTAACTGTACCTGTTCAATAACAGGGCTATATTCATATCCACAGATTTCAGATCCATAGAGCAAAATAGGGGTAATCATTTTATCAAACAGATTCATAGCTGTTGAAAAAGGTAAAAATCCACATTTATATAGAACTTGTTTTATAAGGAATATAGCTTCCCGAGCTTGTGCTGCAAGACTTCGTTTAGCTTGCGACCATTTTAATCCACTGGTGAAAAATATTCTAAGGTATTTATAACTAGAGGCCACTTCTATCTTTCCTCCATTGTAGTACCATTTTTCGTTTTGTTTCAAACACCCCCCCCCCTCGTCTAAAAACAACTATTTTGGTATTTGTTAAATTAACAATCATTGCCCATTTTTCACAGAATTGACCCAAGACATCAACCATTTTCTGTATTCTCCCAACTGTATCAGAGCACATTGCCATATCATCGGCATACAATAAAATCATGACATTTTGCGTTCGCTCATCCAAGTAAATCCCTTGGCAACCATTAGCCTTCAACATATCAATTAACTCGCTCAGGTACAGTATAAAAAGAAAGGGGCTTAACATGCATCCTTGTCTCACTCCAATTTTACAAGTAAAACAATTTGTTAGGCCTTCCCCTTTACACACACAGGATTGTAGATGCATATACATGTTTCGTAAAAAGCGCAGTGTGTCACCATGTATGCCATTATTTATTAGTTTAAACCATAACAGACAATGCGGTATAGTGTCGAATGGTTTGGAAAAGTCGACGAAAATTACGTAACACCGACCTTTCTTTTTACACAAATATTTCTGAACTATACTTTGTAAATTGAAAATTTGATCTATAGTACTATAGCCTTTGCGATAACCTGCTTGTTCTTCTTGTCTTCTTGTCGTACAAGGTATGTCAAACAAACAAGTTCTCGTGAATTGTGGACAGACGACAGAAGACAGACAACAGACTAAAAAGAAATAATTTGGGTTCGAATAAAAAAAAATCGCTGATGGTTTGAACCATATTTCGCTCAATAGTTCTCTTTCACAATATTACATTATCTCACTTTCTGGAAAACATAATGCACGATGTGGTTGATTTGTGTACAGATGGCTCACATATGGGGTCTGGTATCATCACTAGATGAGACATGAGAATACTGACATGAGAATAAATCGGTTAGAGCTAATCCACACCCCGTTCCCTCCAAATGAGGACTGTGGGCTAGCAATGACATTTCACATACAATGTCTGCAAACAAACCCACCAGAATCTTGACAAAGGTTTATCTGTAAAGTGTTTCAACAAGTACATTTAGGTGGGGGAGGGGGTGGATGGTCGCGTCATTTCGAATACTAGTGTATTGTTTTGTTGGACTGGGCCCATGTTTTGACGAGGGACATCATTTTTTCCTCTAGGGTTTCATGAAACCCCAGATATCAATACCTCTGTGGTATCATTTACCCCCACTGGGGTAAACGTGAAGTTGGTGCATATGGCCCCAGAGCTTGTTTAGAAAAAAATCGCGAAAATCGGATGAATATTGGCGACTGTTGAATAATAATAATAATAATAGTAACAAGAATAGACAGCACCAAAAAAGTCTCCAGCACATAGTGGGCGGAGATTTAATAATTTGGAGCGCTGTCCGATTATCATGATTATTATAACGATTTATTCATTACCGCGAGCACCTCCCGGCGTGCGATGCTCCTGCACGTAAAGGGGCATTAGCCTATGCTACGGATGCATTAAATCTGGACGGTGATGGTTATGAGAACATGTTGATTCTCTGGGTGATGGGTTGGCGACAGATGTGACATACGCTGAGCGCTTGTGAGCATTGCTGACAGGTACTGTGGCCGCAAAGAAACACCACATTTCTGGGTAAGTCCTGACATATACTGCAGATATAGTTCCCCTCAAGTTGCGCCATTTTATTTCGCATCTCTTCTATCTCGTCTGTTCCACCCCCTGTGGCAGCCCCTGTATGTGGCTGTTCTACTGGTGGCGCACCTGTTTAAAGAGAAAAACAATTTTAGATCATATGCCCCAACATTTTATTCTAAAAGTTTCAGTCAATTTATTGAGCAAACATGCCGAAATTAAAGGTGATCTATCACCCCTTATATAGTATGAATAATTTTGTGACAAATAAATCAAAGTGGCCACAAGATGGGGCACAAGTGTTTCCTTATATGGGGTGATTGGCTATCATGTGACCCTCTGTCAGCTCTTTCTGATTCATTTGAATACTTATGTTATGGGTCTACGGCCATTAGAAATATTTTCACTCTTACAGAGTGGGGATCGACTTTAATCGTTAGAATCTGACGTCTACAGACGTCAGATTCTGACGACTAAAGTTGATCCCTTTAAGCCCTCACGATGCATTAAGGCATCATTTTACATCCCTGAAAACAGACTTAATTTTCCTGAAAACTAAGGGTTTTATAACGAAAATTCCCATGAAACTGGTTTACCAATACGTGGCAATTTTCTGTAATTTTTAAACCTCATCAAATCATCTTCATCCAATTTAAGTCGAGAATTGCGACAGCAATTCGCGGCTTGTAGTGGATGAAGATGACAATAGTAAATTCAGGCTTTAAAGGGTTAAATCACTGTAGGTGTGATTACACGTGTAGTCATGATTCGCTCAGTAAACATTGTGGACCCACACGTATGCGCATTATGGTCAATTTTCGTGAAAAGTGGTTCAGAAGTGACTGAGAAATCAGCGAAATTCACCCACCACGGTCAATGTGAATCCTACTCTACACATTGGAAGCTGAGTGGGACATTTGAAACATTGATCAGGATATTGTGCCGATATGTCTTGCTCGGGCTTGTCAAAAAGTTTATCTTGTCGGGCCTTTCGGGACGACCAGACTTATCCGCAAGTATCCCGATATGTCTGAGATCGGAATGACCAATTTGAAGTTCTGACTGATATGTAGGCCTGACATAGGCCCTATCCACACTATCCCTCTGTATACACATTATATACAGTAGGATTAAAAAAACATATCTGCGCTTTGTAGCCAACCCTAAAAGCGCTGAAATATAGATATATTTGAAGAAAAAGACCAAATGGCTTTTTTAACTTCACATCATCATAAATATCTTAGTTAGCTGTTTCCGCTTCATTTGAATACCTATGTTACGGGTCTACGGCCATTATAAATGTTTTTCTCTTTCAGGGCAGGGACCGACTTTAGACGTCAGAATCTGACGTCTGTAGACGTCAGATTCTGACGTCTAAAGTCGGTCCCCGCGCTGAAGGTGTTAATATACACTTACCGTCAATCACTTTGTTCTGTATGATGGCTTGACATTTCAGACATTTTTTCAGACGCTGGCAGCAAGTTTTACAGACAACCCTGTGGCCGCAAGGTTTCAACGTGACGTCACTGCGAGCATCATTGCACACCATACACTGTGAACTTTGGTCCATATCTGCTGCGCTGCTTCGTTTCTGTTTGCTGTAATGACACATATCTCTAGTTTTGGTGCGTGAAATTGATGACAGACAATTGTCAGCTGTCTTTATTTTATGTGTACATATCACAAAATAATTAATAATCTGATGTGTATATTTTCAAAATAGCCTACATAAAAACGTTACTATTTTAAACACTAAATCTAACATTGTCTTACATGATAAGTATGGCAACATCTATCACTGCATGGTCAACATTTGGTTTTATATCATACTGCTATATATAATTATTATATTATATAATTTAATTTTCTAATATATGGTTGACAGGCCTCGTACCTGTTCTCGACTTGTTCCCGTCAAACAAAGTTTATATCATTCTACATAATTATGAATAATGATATTGTATCATTTGTTTGCATGTTTTTAATTGGAAAGTCAAATAAAAAATACATTCATCGAATGCCTTGCAGCATGCAATGGTACACTATCTGGAACCGCATTCCAACATACCGTGATAAACTCCCTGAATCCGCCCTTGAAAGAAATAACACACTAAGTTACCTGTGCTGCTCCTTGATGACATCGGCCAGAACTGGGTATCTCAGCACCTCCATGGGAGTCAGCTTCTTGTCGTTTTTTGGGTGGATGTCGGCACCATGCTCCACCAGGTAACACGCCAAGGCTGCCCGTACTTGGTACTGTTTGACTCGCGAGCCTAAAGTCAACTTCATCTGTGAACATGTCAAAGTGTGAATTTGATGTGGGGATATTAGCAGATACAGCCTTTGGCCGCGGCACTGCAGTACATGTACCATAGTCCTTATAATGACATTAATTAAGACATTGCCATAACAAAATCATGGCATGAGTGAGATTGTAATTCTTTGTTTTACCTTCGCTACATGGGATCCTTCTTTAGGTTCTTCGGGTTCTTTCATATTGGCCAATACTAAGTGGAGACAGGAGTTTCCTTCTTCATCCAAAGCTTTCACGTCAGCGCCTGCATATCACCAAATGTCATCTTGGTGTTAGAGAGTGGTATCTGCCAAAGTGGTAAATACGACCCTCTAATACCAAGTTGACTTCTAACCAGATATGTTCATTCGGCACAATCATGCTGGCGGCATATGTTGAATACAATTTATTGGCGTAATCTATCAAAACGGGCATATCGCAAGGTGATATCTGGGTGGTCAGGGTTGACAATAAAGTCACCTCGCACTGATGTCGATATTTAAAACATGAATATGTATCTTATTGTTTGTGTAAAAATGAAATAAAAAGGTAAAGTGAAACTAAGATTTCATCAAAATTTGTCATGTCAATTTGGCATGTTTAGACGTAACCCCCAACGCCAAATGATTTAATGGGGAAATTGTCGAAAAAACGTCATTATGGTCTTCCAGCTCTGCGCACAAATTGTGATAGACACCTTGGTGGCAGCCGGGCGGAGGCCCTGGGGTAGTGATTAGCACCGCTGCCTTTCACGCTAGAGTTCAGGGTTAGGCTCCCGGTATGGCCTGGCCTGGCCTTATACTGAAACCCGATAAAATTTGGTGGCCTTGTTACAGCTAGAGTTCACAACACGCGACATCAACCCAATGTTGGAACAATGTTGGTCCACCGTCTACGACGCTGGCCCAGCAACAAAAGTGAGGATCTCAAATACAATAAATGCCAAGCAAACACAAGATGTTGAACAAATGTTGGTTTGCACTTTGACCCCAAAGAGAACATTAAACAACTCACCATTATCTACCAGAAGCTCAATGACGGCAGTGTAAGACTCTGAAGCCGCTAGAAGTAAAGGGGTGGCGTAGTTGTCATTTCTAACGTTGATGCTCGCCTTTCCCTGCAAAAATAATACAAGTAGGTATATAGTTGAAGGATGAATCCTTGAAGTGCTACGCGCAATTATAATTCTATATTAATACATTCTATATCACGAGCGTTCCAAAGGGACACGTTTTAACCCTTCAAGTGCCACGACAATGTATAAATAAATATCAATAAGTTATATATTGCGAGCGTTTTAAAGTAAAACGCCTTAAGCTACGATGTGTAGATTCACCTTAATGATTTTGTATTTGGATCTAGAATTGCTAGCGCCAATTTCAGATTTAAACAGCAATTTAAAAAATATTAGATGTATATTTTCTTCCAAGATAAAAAAAATTGTTTATTGTCATTGCCTGTTTTACCTAAAATGAATTCCAGCTACAAATAGAATAAATGACCTCATATTAACCCTTTTAGCGCGGGGACCGTCTTGATACGTCAGAGTCTGACGTCTGTAAACGTCAGATTCTGACGTAAAAAGACGATTCCAAATATTTGCAAGTCTTGATGTTTAAACACTCATTTAAATCACAATATCAGGGATTTGATCAACTAATGAAAAAGGTTAAAGACTACAATAGTCGTAATCTGTTAACCCTTTAACCGCCGGTGCCGCATATATTCGGGTTTTCATTTTTATTAGCACTTTAAGTACCACATTTTAAATATGTTAAAGATAAAATGTGATATCAACCAGCAATATTTGAAAAGAGTTGACCTCCATTTTGTCAAATCTGAATAATTTTCACTCACTTGAAGTTGTGGATCGGGTCAGCGAGACACAACTTCAAGTGGGTGAAAATAAAAGGGTTAATTATTTGGTATCTCACCTGTTTGACCAGAGCTTCTGACACGTCCACGTGGTTGTTGTATGCCGACAAATGCAGGGCTGTAAACCCGTCATCTTTCTTTGCATTCACAATTTCGGGAGCTTTGTCAATCGCTCGTTTCGTGCACCTATAAACAATGTTTTTTATCAAAGGGACTCACACTCGCAGCTGGGAGTCAAACATACATCAGCGGGAGCGCCACTGGGCACACGACGTTGTTGCGACGCTGAATCAACGTAATAGACGTTGATTCAACGTTTTCAACAACGCTGTATGTCTAGTGGGTATTATGCTGGGCGGGGGCCCTAGGGTAGTGGTTAGCACCGCTGCCTTTCACGCCAGAGTTCGGGGTTCGGTTCCCGGTCTCGGCAGTTTGAAAGAAACAAAAAATGTTTCTTCCCCATCCACGTGCGAAAGTCAGTATTGTGGGGGGCCTCCGTGACCGAGAGGTAGCGTGCTCGGCCTCAGACCGCCAGGGCTCGAATGTCGAATCCTGTGTCTGGAGGACAGTGTCATCTCAATCATCTCACCATCCTCAGGAGGTTCTCCTGGCCCAGTTTAGCCTATATGTGCACAAAGGTGGCCTAAAGCCCGATTCATTTCATTTGGGTATTATGCTAGCTCTAATTTATCTAAACCCAGGGATCACACACTACCACAGCTACATGTACACATGACTGGAAGTGGTGAGATCGTATACCGTATCGTAATCGATCGTATCGTAATAAGACTAAAGATAATCTAATTCTAGAAGGGTTTTAATTATTAACCCCCCGTTAACAATTTTCTTTATGCCCATATTAAGGCTTTTGTGGTTGATGGGTTATATTCAAAATCTAATCGGCCATCGAGGATTTTTCATTTGCAACAAGCATCTCACAAATCGCTGTGAGAGTTGGGCGCCATCTTGGAAAATGGCAGCCGAGTTACCACAGTTACCGATCATATTTGGAAATACCCACTAGCCCTTCTTTTACAATAAAGACGGTCCCTGCAGGGGTTAATTAAATATGTCCCGACCAAACAAGTCATATGTCAAGTCGTCCACAGAAAGTTCCGCAAAAGCAAGCAAGTTATGTACTATTCGCCAATCATGCAGCAAAAATAAATGTAATTAAAGGTGATCTATCACCCCTTATATGGTATGAATAATTATGTCCTTATATGGGGTGATTGGCTAGCATGTGACCCTCTCAGAGGGTCACATGATAGCCAATCACCCCATATAAGGAAACACTTGTGCCCATCTTGTGGCAACTTAGATTTATTTGTCACAGATTTATTCATACTGTATAAGGGGTGATAGATCACCTTTAAAACTAACTATTTTGATTGACAAAAGACGAATACGGGCATAAAATAAAATACATTCGTGTGGCGATCAGCAGCATGACTAACTTGTTCAGCCTATCCCAGAAAACACGAGGCATTGAGCCATGGTTGGCTCAATGCTGGTCGACCGTCTACGACGCTGGCGCAACAGTGAACCAGCACTTGCTCAATGTCCGTGTTTGCTGGGATTTTATTATGCATGTTGATAATACACACCCAGCAAACACAAAACATTTATCAAATGCTTTTCAATGTTGGCCCACCGTCTTCGACGCTGGCCCAAAATGAAAACAGCTTGATCAATGCCTCGTGTTTGCTGGCACTTACTTGACATGGCCTGCTATCGCCGCCTGGTGGAGAATATTAAATCCCTTCTTATTGGTCAGTGTGTAATTCACGTCATCACGTGCTAGCATGATATCCACCAATGAGATATCCGCTTTGAGAGCGTCATGAAGAGGTACGTCACCACAGCTGTCCTGAAATTCAAATTAAAGGTGATCTATCACCCCTTATATGGTATGAATAATTATGTCCTTGTATGGGGTGATTGGCTATCATGTGACCCTCTCAGAGAGTCACATGATAGCCAAGCACCCCATATATGGGGTGATTGGCTATCATGTGACTCTCTCAGAGGGTCACATGATAGCCAAGCACCCCATATAAGAAAACACTTGTGCCCCATCTTGTGGCAACTTTGATTTATTTGTCACAAAATTATTCATATTATATAAGGGGTGATAGATCACCTTTAAATACAGCTGACCATATCCGTCACTTCTCAGCAAGTTTAGTTTTCAATGTTCAGGGCGGGGGCCCTAGGGTAGTGGTTAGCACCGCTGCCTTTCACGCCAGAGTTCGGGGTTCGGTTCCGGGTCTCGGCGGTTTGAAAGAAACAAAAAATGTTTCTTCCCCATCCACGTGTGAAAGTCAGTATTGTGGGGAGCCTCCGTGACCGAGAGGTAGCGTGCTCGGCCTCAGACTGCCAGGGCTCGAATTTCGAATCCTGTGTCTGGAGGACAGTGTCATCTCAATCATCTCACCATCCTCAGGAGGTTCTCCTGGCCCAGTTTAGCCTATATGTGCACAAAGGTGGCCTAAAGCCCGATTCATTTCATTTCATTTTTTCAATGTTCAGTTAGGCGAGAGTTCGTTGGTTAATTGGTTCTCAAGACCGCCGAGTTACGATGATGGAAAATCAATACAAATAAAATTGAAATCTTGTCTTTTTTTATTGTATTATACCGCCACTGCTATTTATCGATTTAAGTAATAAAATAATAATGTAAATAAAATAGTGTTGTAAAATAATAATGTAAAGTATGCATTTTTTTAAATAAAAAAAGTCAACACCGACTGTTTGCTCTGAATCTTGAAGCAAGCATTTTGAGAAGCAATTAATCAACTGTGGCCTTAAATTCTTGACCATTGTCTGCTTAGTAATTTTAGGCTATACAATCCAGGCAGCCTCCTTCTCGGGGCCGCTGTGCTCAGGGTCACACTAGCACAGCTAGGTGGCCCTGCTACAGTGCTTTGAGAATCTCTTCTGTAATTGCTGCGTTCTGATAGGGCATCAAAATTTGGTGTACCGTGACCCACACCTGACCCTGAAACTATGTCAAGTTCGAGGTTTCCTTGCACCTATGAGAGACAAGTTTATATAATTGTGTCTCCCCTGTACTGGGCTATATGGTTGGCATTATATGCCTTGTATTATTATGGCCAGTACATGCAATCAACCTGTGTTGTACTATAGTTGGTCCATCCTATACAATCTTGGCCCATCATAAAAGCAACATTGGATCTGCGTCTTTTATATATGTGTTATTGTAGACTCGCTTTTGTGTAAGACCAAGATACCAGCAGAATTCGCTCAGTGGTCGGAACAACCAATCTTTGTTTGATGTTGGAACATCATCTCAGATTGTGGATTGACATAAACCCAGCGCTGGGTCAAATGAAATGAAATGAATCGAGCTTTAGGCCACCTTTGTGCACATATAGGTTAAACTGGACAATGAGATGATTGAGATGACACTGTCCTCTAGACATAGGATTCGAAATTCGAGCCCTGGCGGTCTGAGGCCGAGCACGCTACCTCTCCAGCGCTGGGTCATCGTCAGCACGATACACTGACCCGATATTGGTTTAACATTGGTTTATTGTTTGCGACAACAGGCCCAACATTAGGAAAACATTAGGCCAATGTAGGCCTATCGTGTTTACGTGTGGGATTGACAATAGTGGATTGATGTATGACAATTGTCTACGACGCTGGCCCAACATAAAATAAACATTGACCATCTATTTAGAATGTATTTTCTGACTTATATAATACAACAATATTATGATGTCAATACACATGATACATGTACAGATGTAGGCTTATATCTTACCAGACAATAGGCCTACTGACAGGAGCACATAATGTCAGGTTTAAACATCCACAGGATGTCAGGCCAAGTTGGACACGAAATATGGCACTTTAGACGTAATTATGTAGTCAAACCCCTCCCTGGTCCACCCTAGCCTCTCAAACATGTTAAAATAAGCTGTTAATTTTATGAAAATAGTCACTTGCCTCGCTATGTGTATTCATTGCCCTGACCATGTGGCTTAGAATGTCAAGGACACCATATTTGTTAAGTATTGCCTTATTGGCCAGATAGAAAATCAGGTCAAATTCATGAATATTTCTACGGAACACATTTCACAGTGCAATCATGACGCTAGTGGAAAGATGATGGATCTGATGAATGAGAATGCAATCCAGGTGGCAAGATGAAATTTAATAATATTCGAACATCTAATCATCCACGCATATTTATGTGTACCTCACCCGCTTAAGCTAGGTTGTTGTGATTAGCGGTATGAAACGATGTAGCTCTATTAAAAAGCAAAATTAAATATGAAGGCATTAATTTAAAATTTTACCCATTGGAAGTTGTAACTATGTCACAGTATTACCTCGATGTTGGTCCAGTATACCCCCCAATGCTGGTTCAATGTTGGACCGACATCCCAGATGGTGGTCCAAAATGATATTACAAATATGGTCTTAGTCTACTGCGGGACCACCATTAAACCCATATACATGTGTCGTTGATGAAGAGTCCATAATGGTACAAGTCACATTTGCCGCATGTATATGTATATGAATCTGCTGGAAAATTGAAATAAGTCTTGGTCTAGTCCGGATTTCAGATTGTACTCTTATTTCGGATGTATTCGACATTTTATATTAAAAGCATTCTCACTGTCTTTCTAACCATTTCGACATAGTTATTCTAAATCCATTTCTGTACAGTGTCAAGCTGGGACATTTTGTAAAAGTGGTGAAAAACGTATTTTAAAAAAAAATATGTGAAATTAACGCTCCCACGTTTTTCATCTCTGTGTAAATAAATCCTAATATTACGATTTAAAAAGTGAGATACATGCATAATGTATCTAGAGTGTCACGTATTACGTTTTCGTTTTTGTTATATTATGTATATACAATTCACATGACTCTCACACTATTATGTATGCGGCGTTAACTGGATTTTGTAGCAAGTGAACCCGTGGTAAGCCTCATTGAGTAAAATGGCGAAGAGTTTTGTTGTCTAATGAATTTTTCTTTCTGTTTCCGTAAGATGTGAACTTATCTCCTTAACCCTTTCAAGCCTGAATTTACCATTGTCAAGATGACTTGAAGTGTGTGAAAAAATTAAAGAAAATTGCCATGTATTTGGTAAACCAGTCTCATGGAAAATTTCATTCTAAAACTTTTTGTGGTTGAAAAATTAGGTCTATTTTCAGGGATGTAAAATTATGATTTGTGAGGACTTAACCCTTACAGTGCGGGGATCGATTTTAGTCTTCAGAATCTGACGTCTGTAGACGTCAGATTCTGACGACTAAAGTAGATCTCCGCGCTGTAAGAGTAAACATATTTCTAACGGCCGTAACCCCATAACATACATGTAGGTATTCAAAAGAATCAGAAAGAGCTGAATAAGACATTTAAGATGATTTCGAATTGATTAAAAGCTTTTGGTCTCAATGATTTTTACTAAATCAATTCAGCGTTGTAAGGGTTAAAGGGTTTAGTGCATCGTGAGGACTTAAAGGGTTAATAATGTGCCTCTAGCGGCTCCTACATCTAAATGATCGTCATGCTGATAAAGTATTGTTGAAGGACAATCTGCATAAAATGTATTTTTGAATCCTTCAGGGGTACACCCGACGGACCCAAGAACGAAATTCGATTAGGATAAGAAAAAGCTCCCGACTTAATCGTGCGCTTGATATTGCTGCATCCACTCTTCATCACATTCACCAGTTAGGCTAGATATAGAGACAAAATTCCTGATTTCTAATTATTGACAACCATGTCAAAAATAGGAAATGCGGGAATTTCGACTCTATATCTAGCCTAACTGGTAAATGCGCAGCACAAAAATTAAAAAATTTGCAGTTCTAGTCTATGTACATGTTTACATCATATGGTCATATTAAGAAGCCAAAATAAAATCACCATTTTTTTTGTGATTTTAGCCTGGGCCAATCCCTTTAATAGGGCTCATTGTATGAGCTCGTGTAAACTAATGATAACGCCCAGTCAAATACACATTGACAGCATGATAACACTATGGCAGTCACAATAAAGCAAACTGAATAACGTTTCAGCGTTTAACTCTTCCGAATCTAATTCCAACCTAACAGTGACGATTTTAGCGTAAGCAGTATGACAAATCTTAAAGATTCATGCAGCTTTGCAACGCGCATGTGTGGGACGGTCAAGTGTAGGCCTACATTAGCCTATAGAGTACACTTTGGCAGCATTAATATCAGCGACTGAACTGATTACAAGATACTACTCCAACGAGAAATTGGCCCAATGCTGTTTTAATTTTAGACCAACGTCTGCGACGTTGGCCGACATTAAACCAACTTTTGGTAAGTGTGCCGTGTTTGTTGGTAAATCTGTCAATATGCTGGAGGTCAACTGTTTCCGGAGCCCCACGGTAGCACAGTCTTTTGTGTCACAACACAAAGCTCACATAAGAGACATGGTGAATTATTTCCTCATAGATGTCGCTCAAGTATATAGAGTTTATATGACTTGGGAACTTGCTCTTAATGCGGCGATGGGTATGAAACGCATATAGTATTATTATCTTGGCTGATAACTGTGGATGTGGGGTGATATGTCATTGTGGAATGTCCAGGGGCCACTGTTGCATTCTGGTGACCACATTGTCCCGCGTATTTTAACAGTTGACTAGACCTTTATAACAAACTGTAAAGTTTCCAGTTAGCTCGTGTAAACTAATGATAACGCCTATGAAGTGGCAGTCAATTGAAACTAAGTGATTTTTATCAAATACACATTGACATCATGATAACACTATGGCAGTAACAATAAAGCAAACTGAACAACGTTTCAGCATTTGACTTTCCAAATCTAATTCCAACCTAACAGTGTTGATTTTGGCGTAAGCAGTATGACAAAATCTGAACAAACCGTTAAGTTTCCAGTTAGTCTCAATGCCACGAGAAATTTGAAATTTTGTAAAAAATATCCAGTATTTAAAATTTACACTAGAGCTGACAAAAAAGGGAATATTCCATGTTGAGGATATGTTTTTTTTTAAATCAGATATTTTTTCTAATATTTACACCTGGACATTTTCAATCATGCACTCAGATAAATTCCAGTTTAAATAGCAATGTGGGATATATAATGCATAATATATGTACGTATGTATGTATGATGTTTGGGCGCTGGCTGGCTGGCATGGCTAATAACCATCACATTTTGAATACCATTCCGTCGCTGTTTATATGTTTATTCTATCTCCAACATTCCTCCATTATTATAGGGGTAATTTAACTTAAATTGGGTTGCTATGAGGTTGAGAATTTTATTATCTGTCATGGTGATCTCCGAATCTGCATGAACTGAAATGGAAGAATGTACGCCATGTTGCAGGCTTGTAAGATGCTTGGGTAAAGATAGGCGTAACAATCATGGGTATAGTAGTTAAAAGCTGGAATTCGATGGAATTAGTTGAGTATGGGGTGTAGGCCTACATTAATATCATATATACGTTCAGTGCTGAAGATCTTTGCGCATTATGAAAATGTTTTTGATCATCATTTTATGCAAATCAGAGGATATTGCTGGTTGAATTTGGCACAACTTCAAGTGACTAAATATTTATGTCGAATAGTTCAGTGATCTAAGAGTTGATTACTTGTATGTTGACGTCACATCCGGCATGACTCAGCAGAACTTGTGCACATCTTCTGCTGTGTTTGTTGATTGCCACGTGGAGCGCTGTGGCACCCTTTTTATTGGTACTGTTGACGCTAGAGCCCTTGTGAATGAGCATCTGTAGTATTTCTGGTCGGTTCCTGCAAAATATGAACAGACAAATGCGTTCTAATCGGTCCAGCGCCACGCGGGCTACGCTTCCGAGCTTTAAATTGGTAGAAAGGCATGGTTAAAATGCACCGATGAGAATGCACCCCCTGATCACACCATTGACAGAAATCTTCAGATGGTTTGAAATTAGCTGATGATACATGTGTTACTATTAGCCCTCTATTTGTAAGGGACATTTTATAAAACCGATACTTGTCTGGTTTGACACATCAGGGTCAAACTGCCTACATATAGGTTCCAGGAGCACTATCATATTAATATCATCAATTTTTTAAAACCGAATATTTTAGTGCGAACATGCTGTTATTAGTTTTGTCTTTACCTTACTACTTTCAATATACAAAAAAGGATATTGTAATACTAGGAATTGTCACTTAAATGGCCCGACTGGCCGAAAAGTGCCGTAAAAAGATATTTTACTTACTTACTCACTTGACAAATCTGGGATTACGTCATAGACCTGAGAGTTAGCTCTTTCCGCTTTATTTGAATACCTATGTTATGGGTCTACGGCTATTATAAATATTCTACTTTTTCAGTGCGGGGATCGACCTTAGACGTCATAATCTGACATCTAAGGTCGGTCCCCGCGCTGAAAGGGTTAAACGGTCGGTCTTCCAGCTTTAACCCTTTCAAGCCTGAATTTACCATTGTCATCTTCATCCACTACAAGCCTGCTTGTAGTGGACGAAGATGACTTGAAATGAGTGAAAAATAAAGAAAATCCCCATATATCGGTAAGCCAGTTTTATCGAAAGTTTCATTCTAAAACCCTTAGTTGTGAGAAAATTAAATCTGTTGACAGGGATTTAAAATGATGCTTTAATGCATCGTGAGGGCTTAACCCTTACAGCGCGGGGATCGACTTAAGTCGACAGAATCTGACGTCTGTAGACGTCAGATTCTGTCGACTAAAGTCGATCCCCTCACTGTAAGGGATACAAATATTTCTAATGGCCGTAGACCCATAACATAGGTAATCAAATGAATTGGAAAGAGCTGACTAAGACATTTATGATGATATCAAATTGAAATAAACCCTTTGGTCTCCAAGGTTTTTATACAAAAATTCAGCGCTTCAAGGGTTGATATAAGGGGTTAATATCCTTCACGTACCCATATGCTGCATGGTGGAGAGGAGTATCCTTTTCATCGTCTTTAGCATCTACATCAGCACCCCTTCCTAATAGGTAGATGACGACCTCTGTGTGACCTTGGTGACTGGACACCTGGAGAGCAGTCTTCCCTGATGACTTCTTGTCAATCTGGAGCAAACATGAAAACAATGGTCTATTATTAACCTCCTCCAAGACCGATACAGCCCGAAAGTATCCACCATACAACTATACTAGAAAAATATAGCTAGGCCTACAGGGGCCGCCCGTATTCTCGTACAAGTTACGATATAATTATCGTGGGTTTCGGATTGGTCGAGATGGCTTTGCATTTGTCGAGATGTCCCAGGTAGAAAACCCCCGTCATGCTCATATAATCTTGTAGGAAGCTGATGGTGCTTGGGTTAACCTCATACGTACCCAGCAAACACAGGACGTTCACCCAATGCTAGGTTAATGTTGGGCCAGCGTCGCAGACGGTGGCCCAACATTAAAACAGCATAAGGTGAGTGTTGTGGTCATCTGTACTATACAGGCCTATACCTTAGAACCAGGTCAACATGGCATAAACACGATTCATGGTGATGTTTATTGCCGGCAGCCGATGGCTCATTCGGTGTTGTGCTGGCTCATTATCTGGAGGTACCGGGTTCAATTTCCGGCCTGGTCTTATGTTTGTCATCGCGGGTGTGCGTATACAGTGCACCAAACTGTTCCAAGGTACAGTACTGCCTATGATGCTGTCTATCATAAAGAACCATGAATCGAAAAGAGTAGGGTATAGTGCCGACTTCGGGATTCCTTGTGTTGTGATGTTATCACAACCATACACTATGTGGAGACGGTGACGGAAACAACACATACTGCTCTGCAAAGCCAAAAGGCAGTAAAGTAAGCAGTTACTACCTTTTGGTTTTGCACGGCCATATACACTCCCTCACAATCATGTTCATGGTCAACTTAAAAAACTTTAATTAACCCTTTGAGTACTGCATTACAATGATTACTTGACCCTAAAAATACTCATGCAATAAAATATTGTCAGTTTCTGTCGATTGAAAAAACACCCCCACATTTAAAACAAGAGGACTGAAGTCCGATATCATCCCCCGCCACACGTGGTCACAAATATTTAAAAAGTCGACTTGTGGTGGCCATTTTGAATTTCAGTAAAATCATCTACACATTATTTCTGACTTTATTTTTTGAGTTTTTGTGCCATGCATGGAGGCCATTTTGAATTTTGGCAAAACCACATGCACATCTCCATATCGTGGGGAATGTGATAGTAAAGTTTCAATAATTTACGACTTAAGTTTTTGCTTTTTTGCGGCCATTTTGAATTTCAACAAAACCTTAAGAAAACACCTGCACATCTCCATGTTGCGGGGAATGTGACGTTAAGGCTTAGAGTTTTTGCGCCCACAAGAAATTTGGAGTTGACTTCTGGCGGCCATTTTAAATTTTGGTAGCATCTTTCAAAAATCACTTGCACATCCACATGTTGCTGGGAATGTGATGTTGAAATTAAAAAAAAATTAACCAAACAAGTTTTTGCGCCCCCCAAAAAAATTAAGTTGGTCCGTGGCGGCCATTTTGAATTTCAGAATAACCTTGAAAATGTCACCTGCGCATCTCCATATGGTGGGGAATTTGAATAATTTCTGACTTTAAGTTTTTGAGTTTTTACGCCCACAAAATTTTTTGAAGTTGACCTCTGGCGGCCATTTTGAATTTTGATAACATCTTTAAAAAATCATTTGCACATCCCCATGCTGCTAGAAATGTCATTTTGAAATTAAAAAAAAAAAATAACTGGTAGTTTTTGAGTTTTCGCGCCCACCTGAAACCTGACGCCGGACGCTGGACGCCCGACAGAATCCTGGCGCGACTAAATTCCCCCTTCCCCTCCGGGCGGGTGACAAAAGAACAGATATGCAGCGAAGTATGCTACCCCATCCCCTGATTGAATACCAACTGTATCGTCATGTGATAGACTGAGCCAGTGTTTCATTGGTCGTTGTTATAATACAATGCGTGGGGTTTATTCAAAAGTATGTCGACACGTAATGATTTCGCTAGCCGCCACTACATTTAGGGCACTTTGTAGAGTGTTAAATTAAACCTTTTCATGTCCAGGGGACGACTTTACCTGGTGTGGATTCATCTCCACTATCCTAATAACCTCCTGTAGCTTGCCATCTCCCGCCTTTTGCACCAGATCCATCTCAGTCATCGATTGATCATCTTTAATTTTAGGCCGAAATAGATTTTCACCCAAGTCTGGAACAGAAATCTTAGCCTTGTGATTAAGGTGTCGTATTGTTTAGACACGTCATCCAAAGGTTGCAAAATATAAATACTGCTGCATACTGCTGTGCAAAGCCAACATGCAGTATCTGCTTACTTTACAAGTAAGTGGATACTGCATGTTGGCTTTGCTCAGCAGTATAATCATTTGCATAACTGAATGGAGCCTAAGCACATTTTCTTTCTCAAATGCACTCAGGTCTGAGATTGACGTTGTGTCAACGTTCAATCAGTTTTCTTCACCTTAATTAAGCCTGATCCAACGTCGCAAACCACGACATGTGAGCGATTGATGCTAATTTGTCTGCTATTCACGTCAATAGTCGTTTTGAATCCGTTTTATTAGCTGATTAAATTATTGTCATTGGGAATGAAATTACTGTTTAAACACCAATATTTATTAATGTTTGGTGTCAAATTAAACAACATATTAATATGAGTAGCTTTCAACCACTTGAGGTTGTGGATCGCGGTAGCGAGACACAACCTCAAGTGGTTGAAAATTTAAACAAATTAACTTAGCATAAAGGGTTATTACATTGTAGATTACTAATTTTTGCATACTGTTACGTTTTAAGCCTCAACAATCATGTACTACTTGAATATTTAAATAGACTAGACATATACTTATGCTGAGTAAATCTGTAAACGCCAACCTATCTAATTAACAGTGTCCCCCCACTATTCATCCTTCAGACGGACGTTTTTTACTTACACTGTGTTTTGGCGTGTTTGGCAGGCATGTCATCTCCTACCCTCTTTGACACCAGGGTACAGCAGGCTGGATTCATCGCCCATGTCTGGTTATCCACCGATATAATCAGGTCTCGTGATGGTAAAACATTCACAACTATGGCATCTTTCCCCAATGCCTGTACAAAAACAACAATCTTCATTTAACCTCTGATGAGATAAAAATAATAACTCAGCCCTTGAAACGGTAATCGGTTTCTAGCTGTTTATAGCCTTTCTAGCAAACACAAAACATTTGCATAACATTTGTACAACGTCGGCCCAACGTCTTCGACGTTGGTCCAACATTGTACAAATGTCATACAAATTTTGGGTTTCCTATTGCGCCTCAAACAAAGAAATAAAGGAGAAATTAACATTGAATTTGTACATTGGCATTTGTTTTGATTCACATAGTACATGAAAAATCCTCAGAGAACAAGTGTGGAAGCTCGCCTCTTCTAACTCTGAGAAAAATATCTGATGTGTTATCCAACTTGTGCCTACCAGCCTCAGCGAGCGATGGGAGTCGATGCAGTTTTAACGATTGAATTATCAAAACTACATTTGGGAAGAAGCACTAGAAGCACTAGTCTACAGGAATCATCCAAATTCCAAGGGAAGTTGCAGCCTCCACGTGTCTGGCCATAATCTTCGCGCGGATTGTCAGTGGCGTACCCTGGGTCCTCCGTTCGACAGTGACAGTGCCCGTGCCTGAACTTCTTTGTCGGCCAATGCTGACTGTGATAGACCAACAATGCACTGATGCTCAGTCGAGTCACAGTCCTGACTGCTCACCAACCCGAGCACATGCCCTGTCAGACAAGAGTGATTCACATAGTCCAGCCAGCCATAGTCATCCAAGTCAACCATTGACCAACACTGGCATGAAAGTCACGTGACTAAGGACCTTGACCTTGGCCGGGCTTAAAGGTATGGCCCCACCAAATGCTCTTAGTGGAGCCACGTTTGCTAAATTTTGAAGCGCAGCACGGTGCGGCGTTTGGTGGGGCCATGACTTTATTCTGCCCTGATAATCGTCACGACAGTTTTAACTGTAAAGGTGAAAGTCATTTTTTATCCCGTTGGAAGTGTGGGTGGTATTATTTAGTGCATTGATAATACCTGTTTAAATTATATACAAAACATTTAGGTTCCGGAATACCTTTTCCATCTTGTCATGCCAATCACCATGGCCCTGCTGCCACTCTTTCACCAACTGCTTGTTCGTAGATATTTTAACTGTGTCTCCCGTGGAAAACCCTGCAATCTGACAAACAGTGACAAATTTATGCCAGCAACAAAGTAATTGAGAGAATTCAAATCAAGAAATACATATGTTGATGAAACTAATTATTCCTCACTATCATTGATCCAGTTGGAACAAAAGTAGCAAGACATTTGAGATATTATGAGCTCTACTCGTGGCCTTGATATCAAAGGTCATGAATTAGCTAATATTAAAACACTGCAAATTAAAAGTCGATTGTTTATAGTCATGTCCCAATACAATAATTTATTGTGAGCTTTGTTAGCTTTCTTTTTAACATCAAATAGTATATACCCCAAAGCAGAAAATATTGGCCTAATAATTATATTCATTCGTTTCACACTCGACGAAGTTCATGTGTTTACATTTTTGAAACGATGGAATAGGTGACATGCGAAACTGGTGTTCATTTACCTCGCTGCAAGACATACTTTTCCTATTCCGGGCCAAAAAAATGTTATGTTTTTGGAGTTTCCCATTTGTACATGTCTTTTATATTGATATAGCTAAACCAACTTACTTTAACCAAAACAACTGGATGAAGTATCCAAGAGTCGAATCCATTAAACTTCACTTTGACACCAACTGCTTCAATTACTTCCTCAACTGTGCCTATTTTCTTAATACACTGTGACAAATGAAAAAAATACATGCATCAATCTAGGCCACCATGTAGGATAAAAATATAATTCAATTCAAGTTGTGTGATGATGTCAGTCATTTAGGGATACAGGAGTATGGATCTATTATTGGAACAAAGATAATACTAAATATAGGTAAACAAGACTTGACGTGTAAGTGAGCAAACTGTGTGCTAACATATCGATTACAGCCCCTGGGTCAAACTCATTGTATCATAATTATCAAGGTCACTTCAAGTTCATATAGAAGGACAAACTAGAGGGGAGAACAACTGCTGAAGGATTCTGACAGTTTTGTATTTCATGAATACAAAAAAAACTAAACAAAACCACCAACAGAGAACTGTTTCGCTCCAATGTTGGTCTATCATTTAATACACATTTGGGTAATTTTTACTCACTCGAAGTTGTGGGTCGCGGTAGCGAGACACAACTTCAAGTGAGTGAAAATTTATATTTTTAACTTGGAGCTTCAAAGGTTAACACGACTGACGTACAATGTATTCCACAATGGTCACATCCTGTAGTACGTGATGTAAATAATATAGGTCTGATTTTGTACTTACCTGTTCCGTACCTGGGTCTGATTTTGTACTCGCAAACCTCACATATCGAGATTGCGCAAGATTGCGACAATAATACCATCAATATCAACCAATTTATCGAATTTTATGACATACATATTTTGATCTGATCTTGTACTCACCTGTGCCATACGTGAATCAGATTTTGTACATACCTGTGCCATACGTGGGTCTGATTTTGTACTCACCTGTGACATACGTGGGTCTGATTTTGTACTTATCTGTGACATACGTGGGTCTGATTTTGTACTCACCTGTGACATACGTGGGTCTGCTTTTGTACTCAGCTGTGACATACGTGGGTCTGATTTTGCACATACATGTTCCATACGTGAATCTGAATTTGTAACCACATGTGACATACGTGGATCTGATTTTGTACTCACCTGTGACATACGTGGGTCTGATTTTGTCCTCACCTGTGACATACGTTGATCTGATTTTGTACATACCTGTGACATACATGGATCTGATTTTGTACTCACTTATGACATACGTTGGTCTAATTTTATTGTCACCTGTGACATATGTGGGTCTGATTTTGTAACAACCTGTGACATATGAAGGTCTGATTTTGTATATACTTGTGACATACTTGGATCTGATTTTGTACTCACCTGTGACGTACGTGCGTCTGGTTTCGTACATATGACATACGTTGATCTGATTTTGTACATGTGATATACATGGGTCCGATTTTGTCCTCACCTGTGACATACGTGGGTCTGATTTTGTACTCACCTGTGACATACGTGGGTCTGATTTTGTACTCACCTGTGACATACGTGGGTCTGATTTTGTACTCACTTGTGACATGCGTGGGTCCCAGTTGCCGATACCCTCCTGCATGACTTGCATTACGTCAGCGTCTAGTTCCACCATCACGAGGTCCCCTCTGGAGAACAAAGCGTCTGACACGCCGCTGTCAGCAGAGCCTCCAGTGTCAGTCTTTTTGTCTGAAAAAGAAACACCGCCTGTCAATGTATGTCTCATCAAACTGTTCGTGTAGTTGGGCCTACATCACAGCAGATAAGAGGGGAGCAGATAATCCCTCAAGCCACTATGTTTTTTCCCTGTTTTAGACGAGCGCGCGCATTAGATTAGGCATAAGGCCGCGCATTGCAAAAAATGTGTTTTTTTAGCTCATCACCTGATCACGCGCGTTGGATTGTTACCGATTAAAAAAAAAACATTTAAAAAAACATTCCGAAATAAAACAAGTTTATTTCAGGAGATCAAAATACATTTATACAGTCATGTTTTTTTTGCTTATTTTTTTGTCGCCCTTATTATCTTCTTTTTAAATGAGTCAAAAGATTGTGTTTAACAATTAACTACCCCAGGCATATATGTATTTTTTAGACTAATCGTACCCGATGGAAATGAAATGAAAGTGTTTGTCTGCCTCTTAACATAGTTTGATATAGGCTTTCTGCCGTGCAAAACTAAAAGGCAGTATGTGCTTACTTTACAAGTGAGCAGATACTGCCTTGCAGAGCAGAGCAGTATACACCCTTGCAATTCCGATGGAATTAAATAACGTTTTGTAAAGAGCCCCGTGCATGGTATCTTAACGCTGCGCACAGAGCCCACCACCTAGTTTTAGTCAAATTCAAACCTAATACCAGGTGCATCAATAATCATTCAATTTAAAATTTTATTGTTGAAATATGCGTTAGTCAATGATAGTTTAGCAACAAAAATATAATTACCCAACTGTGAACGCACCAGACAAGTGTATACTTTTTGACAACCATGATTAGATCTAGGTGAAGGGCTAGTTCAGGCTTGAACCCTTACAGCGCGGGGATCGACTTTAGACGTCAGAATCTGACGTCTGTAGACGTCAGATTCTGACGTCTACAGACTGAAAGAGTAAACATATTTATAATGGCCGTAGAGCCATAATATAGGTATTCAAATGAAGCAGAAAGAGCTGACTATCATATTTATGATGATTTAAAATTGAAAAAACCCTTTGATATCCATGGTTTATACACAAATATTTCAGCGTTGTAAGGGTTAATTTCCAGTCAAACAACAATAAACACAAAGTGTGAAAGTTTCATGTTTGAATGACTCACCCATGAACACCTTCTCTCGAATCGCTTGCTGGCACTGGAGACAATTTTTCATTCGACCGCAACATTCTCGGCAGATTATGCGATGTCCACAGGGCTCGAACTTGACGTCCGCGGTATTGTCTGAACAGATAATGCAGTCAACCTCTGCCTCTACGGGGATATTTCCAGGTGGGGCCGCATCTTCCTCGACCAGTATATTTCCTGGCAGAGCACAGGCTCCGTCTTCTGTCACAGGTCGATTCCTGGTATTGACATATTACATGATTGATATTACATATCATTAATATAACTTAAAATAATTAATTAATATTAATTATTATTAATAATTAATTATTAATATCACTTAAAATGGCGCTACTAGTAGAATATTGCTACTTTATGAGGATGTAGTTATTTTGCATCACAACCGACACCTACTGCTCTTCAAGGCCAAACGTAAAGTAAAGTAAGCAGATACTGCTTTTTGGCTTTGCACGGCAGTATACTAGTAACTTAAAAGTGTGTTGACAAATAATGTTTTATAGATTTGTGTTCTTGCTATGTTTGAAAAGTGACAATGATAATAGCAATGGCATGATTTAAGTTGTGGGTTGTGCTGTTTTAGTGTCCCCTTCATCAATATCAACAGCAGCCCTCGGCTTACGCCTCTGGCTGCTGTTGACTATGGCGGGCTGTTAGACATTGATGGTGGGCTGCTAAAACAGTGCAACGTCGTCATAAATAATAATGGTATCTGTTATATTGATGATCCCAGTAAACACAAAACATTTGTATAACATTTATACAATGTTGGACTAACGTCGAAGATAGAGCCTTTTTCACATTATTATATAGATATCTAAATTCACAACGATCTTAACATAGATATGTGGCACTAACATAATTTGGGAAAACACTGCAAAAAATACGCTAAGATCTTCCTGATTTGTCATTCTGTCACAGTCTTACTTTGTATAGTTATGTATAATTTCTCTGGCTGTTGAATCCCTCACATTATCTAGTGGAGTTCTCCCGCTCTTGTTGATAACATTAATATCTGCCCCGTGGTCTATCAGATAACAGGCTGTACCCAATCTGATTCCATACTCCGCCTTTTCCACCTTCAACCTCTTTAAAATCTACAATAAAGGCAAATATATTCTGAATTTAGTTCGAAACTGCTACTAGCAAACAGTTGAAGTTATAAAGCTAAATCAATGTTTTTAAAGTACAAAATACAGAAAAGTGTGTTTTTTCATAAATTACGCCCGACCAGTGACCAACTGGTGACAACCAATACATTTTTTAATTCCTATTGATTACCCTGAACATTTGCTGAATGGCCAGTCTAACTAGCTCAGTGCTGGCAGCCTCGGTCACACAGATGTCACAAATTGTATTGTATAACAAGTTACATTGTAAACGCTACTGGACCGTTTAGTTTTGTCAAAACTATCAAAGGCGCCGACGCTTGAAAAAGCTTCCGCGAACGCATCACAAACGGACGTGAAAGATGACATCGTCAAGAAAGGAACTCCAATTTAATTCCATCCATTGTAAATGTAGGAACCATTTTCCTACTAACGCAATTCACAATTAAATTCACCTAATTTTGTTAATCTTTACAGCGAGGGGATCGACTTTAGACGTCAGAATCTGACGTCTGTGTACGTATAATTTTGACGTCTAATGTCGATACCTGCATTGAAAGAACTATTTTTTCTAATGACCTTAGATCCATAGCATAAGTATTCAAATGGAGCGAAAAGAGCTGACTAAGACATTTCAGATTATTTCAAATTGAAAACAACCCTTTGGTCTCTTAGCTTATAGCCAGGGCAGAAATCAAACAAATTGTTAACCCTCTAACCGACCTATTGGTAGCATTGATGATCCTAAAGGTGATCTATCACCCCTTATATGGTATGAATAAATATGTCCTTATATGGAGTGATTGGCTATCATGTGACCCTCTCAGAGGGTCACATGATAGCCAATCAACCCATATATGGGGTGATTGGCTATCATGTGACTCTCTCAGAGGGTCACATGATAGTCAATCACCCCATATAAAGAAGCACTTGCGCCCCATCTTGTGGCAACTTTGCAAACTTTATTTGTCACAAAATTATTCATACTATATAAGGGGTGATAGATCACCTTTAAGCTGTTCCTTCAATGGCTTACCAAAGAATATCAACCTTTAAAGTTATTTAATTTAATTTGTCTTGATGTTTAATTTCTCAATAACTGTGCTTAACCTGTTAATACAACAGATTAAAATTATTATGGTTGTGCTTATAGATTTAATCCTTGCAGCGCCGGGACCAACTTTAGACGTTAGATTCTGACGTCGTCTAAACTATACCCCCCCCCCCCCCTAAACATAGTAGACCCATAAGTTTTCAAATGAAGCGGAATGAGCTGCTAACTAAGACATTTATGATGATTTCAAATTAAAATAAACCTTTGGTTTCCATGGTTTATATGCGGCCTAGTTACGTGGTGGGCGGGGGCCCTAGGGTAGTGGTTAGCACCGCTGCCTTTCACGCCAAAGTTCGGGGCTCGGTTCCCGGTCTCGGCGGTTTGAAAGAAACATAAATGTTTCTTCCCCATCCACGTGTGAAAGTCAGTATCGTGGGGAGCCTCCGTGACCGAGAGGTAGCGTGCTCGGCCTCAGACTGCCAGGGCTCGAATTTCGAATCCTGTGTCTGGAGGACAGTGTCTCAATCATCTCACCATCTTCAGGAGGGTTATCCTGGCCCAGTTTAGCCTATATGTGCACAAAGGTGGCCTAAAGCCCGATTCATTTCATTTTTTTAGTTACGTGGTTTTAGGCTTTGGTCTCTATGGTTTATATAAATATATTTCAGCGTTTTAACCCTTTAAGCCCTCACGATGCATTGAAGCATGGTTTTACATTCCTGAAAACAGACCTAATTTCCCTATAACTAAGGGTTGTGGAACGAAAATTACCATGTAACTGGTTTACCAATACATGGCAATTTTCTTTAATTTTTACACACCAAATCATCTTCATCCACTACAAGTCGAAAATTGCGACAGCAATTCGCGGCTTGTAGTGGATGAAGATGACCATGGTAAATTCAGGCTTGAAAAGGTTAAGGGTCAAGAGTTAAAGTGTACCTTTCCCGTTTCTGAGGTCTCAGAGACAGTTCTCTTCTCAGGTCCTTTCAAAAGTGCAAAATGCAGACATGTATCTCCATCTCCATCTTGTGCCTGCACATTTGCTCCTACAAAAAATAAATGTTTTTCTTTTTTAAGGAATACATAAGTTCAGTTTTGTAGATCATTAAACAGCTACTTGCTGGGAGTTTCTTTTGAGAACGCGGTACCAACATGTCTGAAGACGACCGCTCTGTATTGCTGTGTTTCATAGACGAGTCTAACCTCTTAATCCTTAAAGGTGATCTATCACCCCTTATATGGTATTAATAATTATGTCCTTATATGGGGTGATCGGCTATCATGTGACCCTCTGAGAGGGTCACATGATAGTCAATCACCCCATATATGGGGTGATTGGCTATCATGTGACTCTATCAGAGGGTCTCGGGATAGCCAATCACCCCATATAAGGAAACATTTTTGGGCCCCATCTTGTGGCAACTTTGATTTATTTGTCACAAAATTATTCATACTATATAAGGGGTGATAGATCCCTTTTAAAAGCGCCTGTACCGTACCGATTAGGCCATACTCGTTTTTTTACATTATAAATCAGCTTCTAAGCATGCCGAAAATAAAACGTGATATCAATCAGCAATATTTGAAAATAGTTGACCTCCATTTTGTCAAATCTGCAAATTTCTTACTCACGTGGAGTTGTGGATCGCGTCAGTGAGACACAACTTCAAGTGAGTGAAAATTAAAATTGGAAAATTTGGCGGTTAAAGGGTTAAACCCCCCCCCCCCCCTCATGCATGAAAGCATAATTTTGCATCTCTGAAGAATGACCTAATTTCTTACACGTAGGGGCTTAGAACGGAAATTTACCTGGGAATGTTTTAATAACAACACTAATTTTTATTTCATTTGCCACCCATGTCAAGCCATCTTCGTTCACTACAAATCAAGAATTGCGACAGCAATACGCGGCTTGTAGTGGATTAAGATTACAATGGTAAGCCAAGACTTGATCAACATGGTTTAACATAATCAATAATAAATATGTTGTTTCAAATACACCGGTAATAATACTAGGCTCCCGTTGACAAGTTTTTAGTATCGGACTTTGCCATATATCACATCTTCTCACAAAATACCCTCACTATTTGTGTGTAATAGTTTATGTTAATCACAACGACGGTTTCAATAGATAAACACTTAGTCTTATAACACCGATAGAGATGACGTCAGTCATAGCGCAGGCATCCACAAATAATTGTAATTTTTTAAATAACTTGAATTTTCACCCGACTGAAGTTGTGTCTCGCTACCGCGACCCACAACTTCAGGTGGGTGAAAATTTAAATTATTTAATTTAGCGATTAAAGAAAGTACTGTGTTCAACCCTTAAAGCGCTAAATTATATACTTTAAATTTCAGCCGACTTGAAGTTGTGTCTCGCTACCGCGACCCATAACTTGAAGTGGGTCCACATTTATTATATTTGTACGATTTGAATCAAAACATGTTCCAGTCTATGCATTTTAAAGGTGATCTATCACCCCTTGTATGGTATGAATAATTATGTCCTTATATGGGGGGACTGGCTATCATGTGACCCTCTGAGAGGGTCACATGATAGCCAATCACCCCATATAAGTAAACACTTGTGCCCCATCTTGTGGCAGCTTTTGATTTATTTGTCACAAATATATTCATACTATATAAGGGGTGATAGATCACCTTTAATTTTAATTTAAATGTCCTTACAATTTCTTGTTTGAATGTGAAATAAAAAGGATGAAAATGGCTAAAGACGCAATTTGTACTTAACCCTTTAAGTCCTCACGATGCATTAAAGCATCATTTTACATCCCTGTAAACAGACTATATTTTCTAACAACCAAGGGTTTTATAAAGAAAATTTCCATTAAATTGGCTTACCAATTCATGACAATTTTCTTTGATTTTTAAACCACATCAAATCATCTTCATCCACTACAAGTCGAGAATTGCGACAGCAATTCGCGGCTTGTAGTGGATGAAGATGACAATGGTAAAGTCAGGCTTCAAAGAGGTAAAGGGTTATCCAGGGTTACCACAAATTTTAAAAACAAAAATTCCTGATTTTTCAAGACCAAAATGTAAATTATGCATGACTAAAATCGGGCGGATCCAGGATCTGAAGAAAGGGGGCGTTGGGCAGAGGGTTTTGTTTGGACAATTTAGGTAAATTTAGGGAAAATTAATTACTTTTTCCTGACTTTAAATACTTTTTTTTTAAAGTAAGGTGTATTCCTGACAATACAGTTTTTTGAAAGCAATTCATGATTTTTCAGTTTATTAACCCTGTTTTTTTAATTGAATAAAATATACAATGCAAATTGGAAGTGTGGTGTCATTAAAACAATACTTCTGACTATAATCATGATAATCTAGGTAGGATGACCCAACATTGACCCAGTGTCGAGCTAACGGTTGTCGTTTTTGACGTGGGGTCAGCATCAACCCAACAATGACCCAATGTCTCGTGCCCGACAGACACGTTACATCAGCTGGCAAATATTTATCTTTAACCCTCAATCCTGAATTTACCATAGTCATCTTCATCTACTACAAGTCGGTGAATTGCTGTCGCAATGCTCGACTTGTGGTGGATGAAGATGATTTGATGTGGTTTAAAAATTAAAGAAAATTATCATGTATTGGCAAACCAGTTTCATGGAAATTTCCGCTCTAAAAATCCTTGGTTGTAGGAAAATTAGGTCTGTTTACAAGGATATAAATGATGCTTTAATGCATCGTGATGGCTTAAAGGGTTAATCCACCATTCCGCAGACGCGGACGCACAGCTATTGCCGCTCAGATGCTGGGCCAGCTTTGTAGACGCTAGACCAACATCTGGTAAATGGTGGCAACCCTGGTTAATAATATTTTAATCTTGTAACATACCATGAGAGACCAGAGATTCAATGACGCTTGTGTATTCACGTATCAGACCCAGGATAAGGGGCGTGTGACCTTGGTTGTTCTTCACCTCAAGGTCAACTCCATCCTGACGATAAAATAATATAAAATTAATTACAAGAGAATAATATAATATTATACTGCAATCATCAACATGAAAATTTAGACACTTTAGCTGTCATTTTTGCTGTATTTACGCAGCCTTTTCTATAATATAGGGGCCTAGTTTTTTATAATAAAAACATTTTGATATGAGTTTGAATGTTTATGGCCAATACATTATGATTTTTTTTCCGAAATTTAGCAATATCGACGGCCATTTTCATTATATAAGCCTATGTTTGCCAGACGTACTAGGAAATGCCTGTTAACCGGATTTTTTATGTTCAAAAAACATCATAAGAACTTATAGCAAAACACTACATAATTAATATCCATTCCAGATGGCACCAAGCTCAATCTGAAGCCGGTCAATGGTGTTTTTCACCGCACACAAATACTAGGAGACGCGCGACGCTCACACAGCGTTGGCTCAGTATTGGCCACCGTCTGCGACGTTGGCCCAACATTCAGCCAACCTACAAGCAGTATAAAGCATTAACCCTTTCAGTGCGGGGATCAACTTTATATGTCAGAATCTGACGTCTGTAGACGTCACATTCTGACGTATAAACAGATAATTTTAGAGGTCTATGGTATAAAGACTGAAATAATTAAAATATGTATATTCTATAGACGTCAGATTTTGACGTCTAAAGATGGTTCCCGCAGTGAAAGAATTAAAAAAATTCTAATGTCTAGACCCATAACATAAGTATTCAAATGAAGCGAAAAGAGTTACAGTGTAAGTAAGACATTTATGATGATTTCAAATTTAAAAACCCTTTCGGTCTCCATAGTTTAAACACAAATATTTCAGCGTTGCTAATCTATTCACCTGTCCGGCTAGGATTTCCACGATGTCACCGTGGTCATTGACTGCGG
>OZ024917.1:10871538-11254038 GCA_964017125.1 Flabesymbios commensalis
AAACACACAGTAAAAGTAGAATCTGAGCACTTAAACCGTTAAATTATACAATTTAAATTTTAACCAACTTAAAGACAACTTCCAGTGTGAAGGAATTATTTACATTTGTACAATTTGTATTAAAACATATGCCGATCTAACAATTTTAATGTCCGTTTCTCACTTCAAATTTGTCCTTGTTGAAGGTCGAGTAAAAAGGCTAAAACCGACAATATAGACGTGATTATAGCATTTTAACGGTTATTAAAACACATCAGTACGTTATTTTCTTCGTCCGACCACGACATTCTAAGCCGGGAATGGTGGTTATTGTGCATCAAGTACAGATCAATTATAATGGTAGGCATATGGTGCTATAATCAATCAGGCGCGACCGAACTGTCGATTATGAGAGATACTCATTATGGTCGGATGTGTTTTAAGTCGGTTAAAACTCTCGGAGGCCTACATTCTTAGCTTTGAAAAGGCCTCGGACTTCGTCCTTGGCCTTTGCAAAGCTAAGAATGTAGAGCTCCTCGGGCTTTATCCTATACATAACTGTGCATAGGGAGATAAAAAGATACGCCCTGCATTTTGTGTGCTTATTAACCCAGCAGACACAAGACGTGCACTTGGGAAAAACTGTTTCAATGTTGAAACTGTTTCAATGCTAGCACACCGTCTTCGACGCTGACCCAACATTGAAACAGCATTGGGTGAATGCCCCGTGTTGGCTGGGCAGCTGGTGGTGGACCCAGCAAGCACGATACATTGACCCGATGCTGGGTTAATGTTGGGCCGACGTCGGAGACGGCGGTCCAACATTAACCCAGCATTGGGTCAATGTATCGTGTTTGTTGGGGAGCTCCCTCTTACCGGATTGTGCATCGTCCATTGGATCGTCGGACTGGCTGGGTGGCTCCCCTTTAGATATGAAGGTACAGCAGCTGGGGTTGAGGCACCAGGTCTTCCCGTCCACCTTCACTCTGATATCTCCATCGCCGTAAATGCGGGTCACCTGCCCAACCTTACCTAAACTCTGTCACCAAGATATATGTCAGACATGAAAAACCAACAAGTCTGACACCACACAACATACACAGCAAATAAGAGTCGTCACTCCAATGTTGGTTTAATGTTGGGCCGACATAGAAGACGGTCGGCCAACATTAAACCAACATTCTGTTAATATCATAGATCTATCTGTCTATGGTGAATATGTCGTATTTGCCGGGTGATTAATACTGCTGGGTAATTATTATATTATTCACTTCTTCTTTCACTCATGAAAAAACAAAAATTTCTAAATTAATAAAAAATAATTATTGTGATTGTGTCTTTGTGACCAGATCGCAATACAGTCACAATCTCACTGATATCGCCAGATAATGATAGCATCACCACAGAATGTGCGTATGCTCTCCCTCTCACCCACATTTAAGACAAACCATCGGCCGGCTAAAAGCCGCCGATTTAAGTTTTTTTTAAGTGTCGATAAGAGAAGTGTCGGTAAGGGAACCACCATTCAATTTACAGGCGGGGGGCGGGGGTGGAATATTTTCAAAATAAATATTTTCGGAGTGATTTTTTGCGAAATAAATTATTGTCTGAAGGACATAATTAATGGCTCTTTTAAAAAATATTTTCCTCGCTTTGCTCGGCATCATTAAATGACGCTTAAATTTGCGAAGCCTCACACCTCTTGTCTCCTTAACCTCCAGAACAATACTAAGCCTAGTTTGGGATCCAACTTTGAAGAAAGCATTACCATTCACGAGCACCACCTAGAAAACACAACAGATTTGTAGGCCTATAACATTTGAACAACGTCGGTCCAACGTCTACGACGTTGGTCCAGCATTGTACAAATGTTATACAAAAGTTTTGTGTTTGCTGGGTAAGCAACATAAGATATTTTTCCCAAGTGCATACTAATTTATTTTCTATTCTTTTCCAGCTGCGCTTCTCTGGAAATGTAGGAGTTATCATGGATTTGTCTTTTATTAATAATGTTCACCCATCTTCTTGTTTAAAATGACTTATATTAACCCTTTAAGTCCTCACGATGCATTAAAGCATCATTTTACATCCCTGAAAACAGAATAAATTTTAGTACAACAAAGGATTTAAGAGCGAAAATTTCCACGAAACTGGTTTACCAATACGTGGTAATTTTCCTAATTTTTTCAACCACATCAAATCATCTTCATCCACTACAAGTCGAGAATTGCGACAGCAATTCGCGGCTTGTAGTGGATGAAGATGACTATGGTAAATTCAGGCTCGAAAGGGTTAAATATACCACATAAACCATATTATTAGAATGTTATCATTTCAACGCTTATAACGATTGCTATTTCCTTGCTTTTATCATGACGTGTTTGATTTAATATACCCATGGTAACTGACCTGGCGCATTTCGTCATTCCAACCTCCGTGACCATCTTGCTGGTTTTCAACATACGCTGCATCCTCTGATATTGTCACCATATCACCAGGCTCGAACCCTGATCCAACCTGTATACATACATATATCAGGCCTGTGTCGTAGAGTGCTAGTCGCGTCTATATCTGTTTTTAGCATTTATGTTCATTTTTCAAACCAGATAATTATTTAAAGAAAAAAAACATTAATTTTGCACTATTGACATAAAATTATGTTTTTGTTCAAATTGTGCACATTTAAGTATTTTTTGTCCACCTGAAGTTGTGGGCCGTGGAAGCGAGACACAACTTCAACTGGGTAAAACTTTTAATTGTATAACATATAGCGCTTCTAGGGTTGTGTAGGCAATATTTATCTCAGTACAGTCTGTATTAAAGGTGATCTATCATCAATTATATAGTATGAATAACTTTGTGACAAATAAATCAAAGTTGCCACAAGATGGGGCACAAGTGTTTACCATATGGGGTGATTGGCTATCATGTGACCCTCTGAGCCAATCACCCCATACAAGGACATAAAAATTCATACCATATAAGGGGTGATGGATCACCTTTAAATTGCATAGATCAAAACAATAATGTTGAACCAAACTAAACGTTTGCATGAACAACAACGAGTCGAAGGTACATGAGAAATGAGATTCATGTTTCGATCCACTCTACCCGAATTTGAAGAAGGCTACCAAGTGAAACTGTGACACAAACTCTGAGCAACGTGACACTCGCCCAGACAGGTCCGCCTGACCTAGCAAACCAATGTTGGTTCATTGTTGGGCGGCGGATTTGGGCTTTTTAAAATCAAATCATAGCATATTGAAAATCGTTTATGTATAAATGACGAAACAAACTTTTTGCACCTTATTTCAAGCTGGCATCCAAATCAAGGTAATTGAATTTATTTTAGACGAGCAAAAACCCTTAAACAGCTTTTTCTCAAAAAGGAAATAGATGACTTAGCATGTTTTTTTTGGACCCCTTCAAATACGTCATGGTAACAATAGTAACGCACCTTGACAAGAGCTTCTGGATTGAGCCTCAACTGTGTTTTAAAACATTCAAACTTGACGAGAACGTCAGGTCCAGCTAGACAAATAGTACCAACTTTTCCAATTATCTACAATACAAGATTTCAACAATACCATCAAACCATTTCATATAATTATGTAAGGTAAAAATAAAATTATGATATTAATTTATATACAAAAAATCGCAATATTTTACATTCAACGAATCAAAACTACATAATCAATAATAAAATGTTGTTGAGCATCACTAGGTGAACGTTAAAGCAGCCTAAATTAATAAACCGTCATGTTTATTTTTTCAGATAATGTTTGTACAAATATATTAAATTGGGGTCGGGATCAAAACGAGCATGATAAGCATATTGCATGTACAACATTAAAGGTGATATATCACCCCTTATATGGTATGAATAATTATGTCCTTATATGGGGTGATTGGCAGAGGGTCACATGATAGCCGAGCACCCCATATATGGGGGTGATTGAGGGTCACATGATAGCCAATCATCCCATATAAGGAAACACTTGTGCCCCATCTTGCGGCAGCTTTGATTTATTTGTCACAAATTTATTCATACTATATAAGGGGTAATAGATCACCTTTAATAGATCTATTTATTGCAACAAATCTACGTAAACACATGTGTTGTCTTATAAATATAATTTTGTCGTGTGGTTATATGATATGATATACATGTATAACCATAAGAACATTACCGATAGGACTTAGACTCATCTGTCAACTATACAGACAATTTTTCAAAAATAAAACATTTCATCCTTTTATTGGAATTAAATCTTCAGTCAGTTTTAGTGTTTTACTGTCACTATGGCCTATTTATACTACGTGGGTATGTGCTTGCAAGTTTGCACAACAGTCTTGAAATTATTCCTATTATTCCCCATAAATCTTTTTTTGTTGTGCTTTGAAACAATCTATACACATTATTTTTTTCTTAGTTAGCATTATTAGCATGTAATATAGAATATGTGTTGGGCCTATTGCATTCTACAATGAGATACCTGTGACATTTCCGGGTTCCATCCACCATGTCCCTCTTGCATCGCCCTTAAAATATCTGCATCTAATTCTGTCTTCACTTTATCACCAACCTTGAATCCGGTCACGGCTATGGCTTGACCTAAATAATGACAAAATAACGATGATTAGGTAACACACACAAAAAAAAATGTTTTTCAAGTCCATATCTAATAATTTATTAACTGGATGTGGCTTGATTGTCTTTTGTTGGATGGATGTTCTTTCTAACAATTTGTCACCCACATTTGTCACCCACCATTATATATCGTCCCCTTGGATATAAAAGGGTTTATCTGCCACTTTGTAAAGTGGCAGATACACCCTTTCATATCCAAGAGGACGATACAATACTAAGATACTTAGATTAAAATGCTTCAAATGTCACTCACCAAGGGACGGCAGATGCCCAGGGTAGTAGGTGGCACCTTCTGTGAGTTTAACGCACTTTAAGTCCACTTTTCCCTGATGTCCCATCCTATAGTTGTCTGTCTTATCTGTTCCCCATTTCACCCTGACAGCGCTCCTCACCGAGTTATCTCCCCAGTTCTTCACTTCCAGCACTTCCCCAACTTTGCCGTGGCCACCTGCATTTTTAAGCCAACATTATACAAATGAAATCCGCTTCATTTCAAAAGATTTAACTATTACCATTAAGCGAGCACAGACATCTGACGTGATAAGTTTAGGTGTAAGTTTAGAAAAAAAATAAGCATACAAAATTTATAAACCTTTCAGGGCGGTGATCGACTTTAGCCGTCAGAATCCGACGTCTAAAGTCAATCCCCGCAGTGAAAGAAGTAAAATATTTATAATGGCCGTACACCCATAACATAGGTATTAAAATGAAGCGTGAAGAGCGAACTGAGACATTTATAATGATTTTAAATTGAAAAAAAAAATGGTTTATACAATATATTCCAGCTATTTAAGAGTTAGATATCCCATACCGTCTTGATCACCCCATTTCCAATCTGGTCCACGTGTCACTTTAGCTTTGGCAAATGTTCCTAAAGCTATGATCTTCTGAGAAGTAGCTCTCGGTGAAACCTTCACCCTAAAATATTAGAAAGAAACAAATATTTAAATAATCATTGCCGATATTTGTATATACTATTTTTATTACCTATTTTTATATTTATATTGTACTTTGATTATTAAGGCCTGGTTATGAATTGTTCATTTTATATTGCAATGTGCATGGTGGAGTCCCGGAAATCGGACCACCCATGGAGCTGACTGAAAGTGGTCCCTTATTTGAGTCAGTCCGATTGTGAAACCAGCAAATTTTGAATGAAGAGATACTAGTCAGTCTGTTTATAGATACGCCTTGTTACGTGTTGACATCATGGTCGATTATAAAATGCTACGGTCCACGTATTGAATATGCCGTCACGATATAATAAAAAAAAGCACACACACACACAATTAAAAAGATAAAATTATTAAAAGCATATAAAAATATACATGACCAAATATATTTACATATATTTATCTCTGTAAAATGTATTTCATTGGTGTCTGTTTTGTTGTGCTGGCTGCTTTGATATTGGCATCATTCAGGCAATCACGTGCAGTTAAAAACTAATAAGCAAGTTCGCTTAGTAATTTTGAGGCACAAAATTGTCACGCTTTTTATTTTATAATAACTCGGGAGTCATACACGGAGTCATTACGATTAACTTGGAGAAAAAACTATTTCTTTTATTACGTTCCTTGTGTTTGTTTAGGGTGATCAGGCCATGGCAGCTGTGAACGGAAGATCGATCAGTCGTGGTTAACCCTTTCTAAAGAAAGACGGTCGTAAGGAGTAAAACACTATACCGCTAAGAACGCAACCAACCGAAGAGGCGCCACTTTTAAAGAAGGAACATGACAAGATAAGGCGAGTGATTGCAAAATGCATTGATGACTATGTTTACATGTTGATATAACTTTGTATGATTTATCTCATCAGCGCTATTCCTTTACCATGTTTACTTAATCCAGTCTGAGCTGTTCCTCTTATTAGATCCAGTCAGCGCTGGACCCTTTAAAGGATCCAGCTAGCTCTGATCCTCTTAGCATGACCTGATGACGACGTGTGCTATAATTTTTTATAGCACAGAATTAAGACCTAATTATAGCGTAATAGAAGCCAATGCACGTTTTTAAGGATTGGCTTTATAATTATGTTCTTAAAACACACCTCTGCACTATTTTTTTTGTCCGACAACAACATTCTAAGCCGGGAATGGAGAGTTTTTGTTGATAAAGTACAGACCAATTGACATAGTAGGCCTATGGTGCTAAATTCAGTCAGGTCCGATTTTGTAGTATTCTTATTATGTGTTTTAAGTAAGTTAAAACCCTCGGGGTTCTCCATTCTTATATGTGCTACGAAGACGGAGCACAGCTACACTTCACGAAATAATGCATTACAATAACTAGTCTGGTGATCAAAACTGAGAGGAGAGTGGGAAGAGAACTGATGAGGTGTAACCTTTTAAGCCCTCACAATGCATTTAAGCATCATTGTACATCCCTGAAAACAGATTTAATTTTCCTACAACCAAGAGTTTTAAAACGGAAATTTCAATGAAACTGGTTTACCAATACATGGCAATTCTTTTTAATTTATAAACCACATCAAGTCAGCTTCGTCCACTACAAGTCGAGAATGGCGACAGCAATTCGCGGCTTGTAATGGATGAAATTGACAATGGTAAATTTAGGCTTCAAAGGGTTAAATAAGGGTTAAGATAAGCTGCAGCTACCTCGAGTCTGGCAATACTATTTTGACAGATTGCCAGCGGTGCACCCTGGTTTCCCCACTCACCATCGGAGCTAATGCAGCTCTCGCATTAGTGATCAGTCACCTTAAACAACCAGCAATACAGTGTTTGACATTAGGTCTCTCACGCGGGAAGATTGGGAGTTACTCTTAACAATAATTTTTGTTACCCTGTGGACTATCTGACCTGAAGATAGCGGAGCTGAGAGAAATACGACGGCATTTGAGCATTTCACAGCGAAACTCAAGTCTCTGGGAGTCTGCGCTTTCTGGGGGTAAATCCCCAAGATACGCCCAGACCCCTTGTGAAAGTGAAGGAAAACACTTTGAATAATATCACCCACACATCATCATCTGGACATCCTTCATTTTTTCAACGGATTGTTTTGTTTTTAACCTATTTTAACCTACCTGCCAAAAAATGATACTAAGCCACAATGTTACAAGTTTTCTTACTCATCAATTAGGTTATTATCATTGTTTTGTCACTTGATTTCATATCCAGAACATACTACATTGAACATTAGCAACTATATATATGCTTGGCAAATTAATTACACTACATGTATAATAACAATATTGAGAAGCACAGCTATCCCGAATCATATGAGCTGTTACGTTCACAGGGATCACTGTCCCAACATCTATCGAGTCGAGGTGAAATGAGTGAGATGTGGCAAATTGCAAACATACGCTGATTCAAAAACCTGTACTTTGTGGGCCAATAAGAGCAGGAAACTCACTACCTTGTTTCTTTAGTAGGCCTAACCAGTCACCAAAAATACACTACCTCACCTTGGCAAACAGAGTTATATACATAATTTAAAATATTTTCTACAACATATTGTTGTTGGTCACCACAAATGTTTTTGAAAAGGTCAAAATTAATATTTTTAATGAAAATACTATAACTATAACGTTGCTGTATAAATCTTTTTATACAGGGCTACTATTCCTATTTTTATAACTTGTCCCCCATCATCTGACATAGTAGCATTGGTTATCAATTAAACATGTTCAAAGCTGCCCAGCAGACGTTGAAACAATGAACAAACCTTACACTAACATAGTTTCAATGTCTCGTGTCTGCTGGGCATACCGCCTTACATTATTGATGTCAATTTTATGCATACAACATGTTTCAAGGCGTTCAATCAATCAAACAATCAATACAATTTATATAGCGCCTATATCCTCAGCGGACCGAGCTCAGAGGCGCCTTCACATTCCTTTGTGCGCTCTACACTCACCCACTAGAACAAGTTGGTATGTCGTATCTCAGAAACTCGTGGTGGGTATCATGCTTGTCCGTCATGTAACATCTAGAGCAAAGATCATAGTCATGGCAAGAGCAGCACTGCCAGCGGAGACCTGTGACCCCATTCTCACTACAGACGTCACAGGTGACGCTATCGTGTCGGACACCTGGAGAAAAAAGTGGAAAAAATAGGGATACGAGGACAATAAATGCTCTTTTAACCCTTACAGCGCGGGGACCGACTTTAGTCGTCAGAATCTGACGTCTGTAGACGTCAGATTCTGACGACTAAAGTCGATCCACGCACTGTAAGAGAACAATATTTCTAATGGCCGTAGACCCATAACATAGGTATTCAAATGGAGCAGAAAGAGCTAACTAAGACATTTATGATGACTTCAAATTGAAATTGACCCTTTGACTTCCAAGGTTTTTATAAAAAAAAGTCTGCGCTTTAAGCGTTAACAATTACAGATAGATAGATATTTATTGACATAAAGAAAAGTCACTACTGACTTATTTGTCATAAAAATGATAGAATACACATCACACATACCCAGCCAACACAAAACATTTGTATGGCATTTATACAATATTAGACCAACGTCGAAGACGTTGGGCCGACGTTGTATATATGTTATACAAATGATTTGTGTTTGCTGGGATACAGCTGTAGCAGTAAGTACAATTCTTGCCGACAGACTTGCTTTCACGGAACTCTCAAAATGTCATCGAGGGGGGGGGGGCACATATGTGGTGAGTTATATGCGGTTTGAGAGGCACATCATCATGATCATGTCGGTGTATGTTGGGACAGTGCACAACGTGCTCGGATTGTTCATGAATGTTCGTGAATGTTCATGTTAACCCTTTCAAACCTGAGTTTACCATTGTAATCTTCATCCACTACAAGCCGCGGATTGCTGTCGCAATTCTCGGCTTGTAGTGGATGAAAATGATTTGATGTGAAAAATGATATGAAAAAGTAAAGAAAATTGCCATATATTAGTAAACCAGTTATATGGATATTTTCGTTCTAAAACCCTTTATTGTAGGAAAATTAGGTCTGTTTTCAAGGATGCAAAATGATGCTTTAATGTATCGTGAGGGTTTAAAAGGGTTTATTATATATGTATATAAATATGTGATTCTACAAGTACTAGCAAGTTAGAATAGAACAGCCTGACATGGATATATTCACTCAACATCAGTGTCTCTCACCCTGGGGAGACACTGGGGGCTTAGTAAAAGGATTAATTAGGCATATAACTTCATCAAGAAGTAAAAATGAAATGAATTGGGCTTTAGGCCACCTTTGTGCACATATAAGCTAAACTTGGCCAAGAGAACCTCCTGAGAATGGTGAGATGATTGAGATGACACTGTCCTCCAGACACAGGATTCGAAATTCGAGCCCTGGCGGTCTGAGGCCGAGCATGCCACCTCTCGGTCACAGAGGCTCCCCACAATACTGACTTTCACACGTGGATGGGGAAGAAACATTTCCTGTTTCTTTTAAACCGCCGAGACCGGGAACCGAACCCCGAACTCTGGCGTGAAAGGCAGCGGTGCTAACCACTACCCTAGGGCCCCCGCCCCCATCAGGAAGTACCAGGCAAACAGGGCCAGGTGTGGATACTGACCAAAGGTTAAAATAGGATCTGTGATAGTGGATGGGGTTATACAACTAATTTCTGCGCCTCTATCAAATAATCTGCATAAAAGGTTCTGTAAAATAAGTTATTACAGCACCTGCAAAATACTAGACAGATAGATACTTTATTGGAGGACGGTAAGTCAATGCAGACTTATGCGAAATTAAAAATGAACGGTATAAAATATATATGTACATTGCTTATGCACAACAGGGTTAGTTCGGTAAAATCATATGAAAATTATTTTAAAGTTAAAACCAAACGACATATCGTCGCCTCGGAGCTAAATGATCCTATCTGCCACTCTGACGAGTGTCAGATAGGATCCTTTAGCTCCGAGGCGACGATATATACTAAGACAAGCCCGCTAGGGTAATTAAAATATGCATCATACAAGTGCTACTTGAAATACAATTAAACAACATTGTCGTGATATGTTTATGTTTCGCGCACGTGGATGGGTACAAATTACTCGTGCATGGGTACACATGACGCAGTGTGGATGGGTGCATTTGACGCAGTAGATGGTTACAAATGACTCATGAATGGGTACAAATGACGCAGTGGATGGGTATAAATGACTCATGGATGGGTACAAATGACGCAGTAGATGGGTACAAATGACTCATGGATGGGTACAAATGACGCAGTGGATGGGTGCAAATGACTCATGGGTGGGTACAAATGACGCAGTAGATGGGTACAAATGACTCATGGGTGGGTACAAATGACGCAGTAGATGGGTACAAATGACTCATGGATGGGTACAAATGACGCAGTGGATGGGTACAAATGACTCATGGATGGGTACAAATGACGCAGTAGATGGGTACAAATGACTCATGGATGGGTACAAATGACGCAGTAGATGGGGGGCAAATGACACATGGATGGGTACAAATGACGCAGTGGATGGGTGCAAATGACTCATGGGTGGGTACAAATGACGCAGTAGATGGGTAGAAATGACTCATGGATGGGTACAAATGACGCAGTAGATGGGTACAAATGACTCATGGGTGGGTACAAATGACGCAGTAGATGGGTACAAATGACTCATGGATGGGTACAAATGACACAGTAGATGAGGGGCAAATGACACATGGATGGGTACAAATGACGCAGTAGATGGGTAAAAATGACTCATGGATGGGTACAAATGACGCAGTAGATTGGTACAAATGACTCATGGATGGGTACAAATGACGCAGTAGATGGGTTCAAATGACTCATGGATGGGTACAAATGACGCAGTAGATGGGGGGCAAATGACACATGGATGGGTACAAATGACACGATGGATGGGGGCAAATGACTGGGTGAAATGTGCAATGATCACGTGGAGTTAAGAATGCATTTCCTTAACATTTCTATTTTCAGAATTAAGGCACTTACCTATTGGAGCATTGTCAAAAACTCGCAGATCGTAGCCACTTTCAGCACCTGTTCTGTACGTGTTTTGGCCACCATTATCCCAAATGACATGACTGGTTCCTCCAGGCTCGACCTTTAGTGACAAATGCATCAGTACAATAACAAAAGCATGTCTGCCCCACAAAATACTAAACAATGCCATGTCTGCCCCAGAAATACCGAACTTTTACAATAACAAAACCATATCTGCCCCACAAAATACCAAGGCATTATTCCAACAAGATGTAAATCTCTCATTATAAAATAAAATATTGATCAAACAATGACGCATTAATTCATTGCGCAATCGATCGTTCACCAGATGTTGGGAGCACAAGTTTACGAATGGCAATGATTACAGACTCTGTCACACACAGAATCTGTTATTCTGAACTATTATATGGAGGAAACATACTCTTGTGATACGAAGACAGGCAATATATAGAGGAGATATGCTGTTGTATCACACGAAGAAAGACAATAGATCCATGGAGACTGTCTTGTGGCACAAAGAAAGTCCACATTGGACACTTTTCTAAACCTCAAAAGACGTTGATAATGATTATAATGGTACAATTGAAATGAAAGTTTTGAGTAAATGCTTCTAAAAGATGCAGTACATGTACATGCTAGCACATGAACCTTCTACCTCTGAAATGTTTTGGCATTTGTAGATTTTAAATAACCACTCTTAAACAAACCCAACCCCTGATAGAATAGATAGGCAGAGTTCTATAGAAAAACACAATATTTTCAACATTTTCCAGGAGAACTAAAATTAATGAGCCCTTATCATGCTTACATAGACACTTTACATTGTGTATCTTTTCCTATTATATATAGACAGTTTTGCCATTTTTAGTCTAGAAAAAAACTAATTTTGCAGCAAAATCGCTTGAAAACCTATCTTTAACTCACCTTGGTTACAGTGCCAAGGTTACCTGGTCCGCCATCTTGATTCTGCCATTTCCAGTCTGGTCCTCTGACGACACGTATTCCTGGCTCTATTCCAGACTGTGATCCCATAGAGCCCTTTGACGACATGGCAGCTTCCAGCATCTCATCAAGAGCCTGCCTATCATAAACAGCACAATCCATTTCCTTTAGAGAGCCAAACACGACAAAGTCGTTTATTTGTCGATACATTTCACCGATATTGAGTATAAAATGGGTCTTTGGACATCAAGATTTGCAAATGTTTAGGCTTAAATTAAACACATATGAGTAATTTTAACCCACTTCAAGTTGTGGGTCGCGACAGCGAGACACACCTTCAAGCGGGTGAAAATTTCAATTCTAAAATTTAGCATTTTAACCCTTTGAGCCCTCACGATGCATTAAAGCATAGTTTTAAATACCTGTGAACAGATTTAATTTTCCTGTAACTAAGGGTTTTAGAATGAAAATTTCCATGAAACTGGTTGACCAATACATGGCAATTTTCTTCAATTTTCCACCGGCTTCAAGTCATGTTCATCCACTACAAGTCGAGAATTGCGACAGCAATTCGCGGCTTATAGTGGATGAACATGACAATGGTAAACTCAGGCTTCAAAGGGTTAAGGATTAAAGTGCTTATCACGTCAACAATCGTTTTCCAACAAGACAAATGGGAAGGAAATTAGATTAAAACTTTCCAGATTACAAATGTTTTGATTCACATGGTACATATGTAAATATTTTTGATGCAGTTAAAGTTGTGGGTCGCGGTATTTTATTTGTTAAAGGTGATCTATCACCCCTTATATGGTATGAATAATTATGTCCTTATGTTCCATATAAGGAAACACTTGTGCCCCATCTTGTGGCAGCTTTGATTTATTTGTCACATATTTATTCATACTAGGCCCTATGAAAGGGGTGATATGTCACCTTTAAGAATATACTATGTGATTGTGGTTCCTCGGGAGCCTGGCAAAGCCAAACTATTCCCACTAGAATAGACCCCCATAACAATAATATTTAACAGCGCCTCCGATAGCAGTTTATACAGCAATGGAACTCCGACATTGATAATAGCCATTAATTTCAGAATGTTTAAACTAAATTTTGAAAGAGAAAATTATCTAATCAGTGTACCACCAGCACTCTGGATTCCGCTCTGTAAATTTAGATGTCGAAATCATAAACTCCCTGTTGAAAAATTCAGAGGACTGAAATTTAAGATATTGCACTTAATGCCACATAAACGAAGTGGGAGACGTGTTCCAATACGTATCAAACTGTCTTTTCTTTGCTGAGCAGAGAATGTTATTACTAGGCAAACGCATATTCACACATCCCTCGATTTTTACTTTTAATCATGTTATGAATGCTAGTGGAACTAAATTACTGAAACTGTCGAAACTCATACAAATTATCGTGCATGTTGTAATTTTACTGTATGCATTCCTGGTAGACAAATGATAACGCATATATCTCACATATATTTCACAAATCTCACATGTCTTGTAACATGATTAAGAGAATAAACTTGATTTGATTTAAATTGATTTGATTTGGTAGCGAGACACAGCTTCAAGAAGGTGAAAATTACAATTATAAAGCCTAGCGCTTCAAGGGTTAAATCATATTTTGTAAAATACGTTATTTTGTATGAAAAAAAATGCTTTGAATAATTAACTAAATGCTAGCGAACGCAGGCATTATATGTCATAAATGTTTTTTCGGACATATGCGTGCAATTTTTTTTTATAGGTCACATATTATGCTCGCATAAAAATATATATAATACGGTTTCATAGTTTTTAACATGACTATGTTATCTACGTTTTACCCTCGAAGCATCTTAGATGTTTGAAATTTTCACACTCACTCAAAATTGTGTCACGCTATATAGATTACTTAAACTTCGAGTGAGGGTGATAAGATTATTTATATTTGTTGTTTTTTAGTCTTTAAGATTGAATAGATAAATCAGATTTGTACGTTGATGTATGACACACAAGTGATATAATAAAAAAATGACAATGATTAGTGTTAGCATTAAAGGTATAGTCGACTGTTAAAATTCATTGGACATAAGTTGCAGTACTGCAGAATGCAGTACTGCCCGTGGGTAGGCCTAGGCCATATTCCATAATAATACTAGATACATGTTTTATACCCAACACAGCATTAAGAGAATGTTCCAAATCCTAAGTACATTTACTTGAGCGACATCATTATAATACCTATAAGCATTAGACGTTTGACCGAGCGGAGCGAGGACATTTTTGCCTTTATTTGGCAGTTTGCGGAAGATTTGGAAATATCTGCTGGCTGTCAACAATCTATTTTTTCTTACAAATAAATGAACATATTATTTTTTTCCCACACTCCATAGACACATGATAGAGCAAAACTATTTTTTTGCCAATTGTGTAAACAATTTTTTTTTACGAAAACACCATTCCCCCCCCCCCCGGTATTAAACGGTCGGCCACTAAATTGTCATTACTTTCACTTACTTGAGCAAATCAGAAGCCATGTTGATATAATGAAGGACGGTATCAGTTGTATCGGCCTATGCTGGACATTGACAGATTGAAGACATTTCCACCAGGTCTGTAGATAGGATGTGTAACTTTGTATATTATTCTGAACGTCACTGTTGATTACGACATGGTCAGGTGAACATTAAATAGTCAGCACTTCCTCTTACACAATATAAGTCAGTGATAACAATGGTGAGCTATATGTGACTATAGGCATAATAGGACAGCGAATACTTTGAACTCATCATGACTGTGACAGTAGGCGTACTACCGAGGACCCTATATTATTCACAATCATGCACGACGAGACGTCAGCTGGAATGACAGACTATAGAAACCATAATGTCACATAGACGGATATATTGATCCATTATCCACATATATCTTTGCCACAAAGATAAGTAGGCCTAGCTGACTTTTCTCATTAAACATATACACAGCACAATATACCCTACGTAGCCTACGCACCTACCGCAATATAACCATCTGGTTATATCCCGGGTTATATAGTCACTATACTGCTACGAATTGCGTCGACTCATCGGACAAACAGCCCGGTAGACGGAAAATATTTGTATAATATTTGCGCAATGTTGGACCAACGACAAAGACGTTGTACAAATGTTATACAAATACTTTGTGTTTGCTGGGAAGAGAGAGTGACCATATGATGTTTTACTGTCAAAGCAACGTCGGAGGCGGCTCAACGTTAAGTCATCGTAAAATCGAAGTAACTGTGACATTGCCTTTGTTTAGAATTAGACCAGGTCTGAATAACCATATATTGGGTCGAGTCTGAATAACCATATATTGGCACATTTCCCCGAAAATATGATTGCTTCCTCAGCTTAGAGAGCCACCATTCAATCTCCAGGGGGGGAGGGCTGCAGTATTTTTGAAATAAATAATTTCGGGCAGACTATGCATGAAATAAATCATTTATTCAATAACTGTTCTATATAAACATGTGATAAAGTTTGAAATTTTCAGCGCGACTCGCGCCGGGTTGAAATAAATAATTTGTCCGCGACAAAAACTAGAGCCCCCCCCCCCCCCCGGATATTGAATGGTGACCCTCTTATGATGCATATATGCTGGTGTACTAAATTATACTTAACCCTTTCAGGCCTGAATTTACCATTGTCATCTTCATCCAATACAAGCCGACTTGTAGTGAATGAAGATGATTTGCTGTGAGTGAAAAATTGACGAAAATTGTCATCTATTGGCAACAGTTTCTAGGATTTGGGTGGGTCTTTATGATTCGCTGGGTAAATACTTAGGGCGCCCAATGCAATGCACGTCCACAGGAGTCGGGTCTGCCTTAAAGTAAATATTTTGATTCAGTGAAGCATAGCGTCCCACCTACATTAACTTGGTGCACGTGAAAAAAACCTCATCTGACACAGGCAACAGATATATTTTGATTGTTGTTACCCCTGGACCCGAAGGGGTATTGTCGTCCCCTTCGTGCGCCGTCTCCGCCGCCGCCGCATGCAACCTTTTGGCTACTACACCAACATGGTACAACAGATTGAATTCATAATTCCTACAAAAAGTCAACCCCTCTGGCATTTTTTTTTACCCAATGTCAATGTCATAGGTCAAAGGTCAAGGTCAGAGAGGCAAAAAATTATTGTGCACACGATACCTTGAAAAATGATTGGATCCCACCATTTTTTTACGTGAAGTTACCCATGAGTATGGAGATCACCTGATTAGATTTTCAACTTTCCACCCATAATCAAAATGGTCGGAACCCGGCGAATGATTTTTTTTCGACTCATTTTTTTTTTAATTTTCTTGAAAACTGGATTTCCGTTTTCGTGAGCGAACGAAAACAAGACTTGATTATTTTTTAAATTTATTGTTAACGGGATAACTTGAAAAATATTTACTAGATGTCTCCATTTTGTATGTGAAGTTACCCATGAGTATGAAGATGACCTGATTAGATTTTCATCTTTCCAACGATAATCGAAAAGGCTGTCACCTATCGACTAATTTTTTTTCGACTCATTTTTTTTTTCCGAATTTACTTGAAACCTGGTATATATAGGTTTTCGGGGTCTGCGAATCTATTTAGCATTGTTCGATTCCATGTGGGACCAAGAACGAGGCTAGGGCGGCCATTTTGGTTTTATCAATTTTAATAAATCGTTCTTTTTTTTAGTTAAATGCTTTGAAACCTAGCATATATAGGTTTTTGGGGTCTTCGAGTCTATTGGCAATATCCGTTCGCATCTGCAATTCAAACCAAGGCTATAGCGGTTATCTTTATTTTATCATTCATCTTCTATGATTGACTTAACGTTTTGAAAGCATTGTGTCTGATTTGTGGACATTTTGAATCACTGCATCAGCCGATGGGTGTTTGCCTGGAATGCCTGGAACCTACGGTAAAAACGCGATAACTGAATTAGTCTTATATCTTCTCAATACCAGGGCTTATACATACAATAATATTATATATTTACCCCAGGTATGATCAGCCAAGTATTATCACTGCTTAAAAGTAGAAATAGACGAGTATTGCCCAATAAATGTACTTTCTATAAACAAGACAGCTAGCGTTATGGAATTCCCCACGACAGTCTCAGGTTATAGTTCCACTGGCTACTGTACCGTCTTATTCTTAACACTAACATAATGCAGTTGAATGATCTACAGATGCAGCTTAGTTATTGCACTACAATTAAATAAATTATATGTTCTATATATTCTATACAACAAGCTAAAAACAAACATAAACTTGCAAAGACAGTGTTTTCATGTTGAAATGAAAGCGGGACCGCAAACGATTTTTATTTTATTGGCGTAGTAATTTTGTGACCTCGGGAAAGCCCCTGAAATTTTATTGTAAATGACGTCATGGACGTTTCGTCTCAAATCTAGCTTTCATGGCCGAATATATGTGGAAGTAAACGCGTGACCATAAAGATTGTTTTTAATACTATAACTTGCGGTCATATAAATTGTACATTTGTTTTCCGCTGCTTGACTTCTTATCTACAGAGTACCTATCAAACCCCTTGGTGCCTCTTATCCACCAAAACAGATTCCATTTTCTGACACCAACAAACTGTATGTTCCCGGAATAAAAACAAATAACGGCCGAGGATATTTTCTGCTACAGCCCCCCCCCCCCTACTCTCGAATTCACAACAATATCAACATATATCAATATAGCCACAACAATATCAACAGCGATTATGACAAAGACCATTTGTTTTTTATTTGGCTTTGAAAGAAACAAAAAATGTTTCTTCCCCATCCACGTGTGAAAGTCAGTATTGTGGGGGGGGCTCCGTGACCGAGAGGTAGCGTGCTCGGCCTCAGACCGCCAGGGCTCGAATTTCGAATCCTGTGTCTGGAGGACCGTGTCATCTCAATCATCTCACCATCCTCAGGAGGTTCTCCTGGCCCAGTTTAGCCTATATGTGTACAAAGGTGGCCTAAAGCCCGATTCATTTCATTTCATTTGACAAGACAAGACAAGACAAGACAAAAGACAAGACAAAAGACAAGACAATACAAGACAAAAGACAAGACAAGACAAGACAAGACAAGACAAGACAAGACAAGACAAGACAAGACAAGACAAGACAAGAAGTCTATTCTCGGGTTTACCATGCCTTGACTTTGACACTTGTTACGTATAGAATAAAGCCCGAGGAGCTCTACATGTAGAGCTCCACGGGTTTTAACTGACTTTAAACACATCCGACCATGATTAAAATCCCTCATAATCAACAGTTCGGTCGCACCTAACTGATTATAGTACCACAGACCTACCATGATAATTGTTCTGCCCTTGATGAACAATAACTCTCCATCCCCGGCTTAGAATGTCGTGGTCGGACAAAGAAAATAGTGTTGTGTTGTGTTTTAATGATGTGAATTGTCGCGCCTTTGAACTCTGTCCTTTGATGGATAAGGCACTATAGAAGTGTTTAATTGAATTGAATTGAATAATTTATACACGAATAGCGTTATTATGTCGGAAATAATTTGCATAAATACTATTAAACTTATACTCGTACAGGAAGCATCACAGTACCGAGACAACACTTGTTGCGGTACAAAATGATACCATTATGGCTATTGACCAGAAAAACGCAGCAGTTTTTTAGGGGCCTACTTCTTGACTTGTCTGTTGCCTTTGATACAATTTATCATAGCATTCTTCTTCAGCGTTTGGACAATAAATATTGAGGGCGTGGTGTGTCACTAGACTGGTTCAGATCTTACCTCGCAGATGGTACACAGTCAGTAAAAATTAAGAATCCTTTTCTTCTACTTCATAGTTACTTTTTGGTGTAGGCCTACCTCAAGGTTCTGGACTGGGACCCATGTTATTCTCTCTATATTACTCTTCTATATATGACATTGCTCGGAAACATGGCCTTAGAGTCCACCTCTACGCAGATGTGCCTGGGTTAGCAGAGACATATGTGCATCATAATGTAGACAAATGTGAACCTTTTATACATTAAGTCCAATATGCGTTTGTATTTCACATTGTATATGCTTTCATGATGTGGCTTAAGTATTAGCTGTTTTTCGTTATTTTGGCCGTTTAATGCCGTTCAAGGGACGTTTTCATAGCCTTTGTTATCAGACGAGGTGGGGGCTTATGGAGAATTTCAGGGATGCTACGTCAGCTGATATTCTCTATGATGTCGGGCATGTGTTTGTTCCATTGCAACACCGAATATGTGATACTAACTAGGTCAAGATTGATATCAATCAAAATAAACTACATGTTTATGTGTCAGTGCCTTGTCCTGTGTGAATCCCATAAATAACTTGTATGCGTCATCCTTATTATTGCTATTATTGTTATTACCTTACATTGTTTCTGGAACAACCATAAGTCCCCTGTTTCTATATTATCCTTATTTTATGATCTGACGTATTGCCACATATCACGATGGCTGTTTTCTCAGATTTTTTATCCTCCACTTTAAACAATTCAGGTTTTTTAGAAGGAACCCTTCAGTACTATTACCATACAACCAAGTGTGAACCCTTGCATGATTTTCCTGGGGTTGCATGGTAATAGGACTGAAGGTTTGTTTTAAATAATCTATATGTTTAGAGTGTAAGGCTGGCGTCTCTGTCGCCTTTGATACCAGACGAGGTGGGGCCGTACGGAGGATTTCAGAAATGTCAGTGTTGACTTTCTCTATAAGCAGATGAGGTCGGCAACTCTGATTATCTAGTATTAAATAGGTCGTGATCAAAATGGTATGAATTATTCACTAATTAAAACAAGTTGTAATATTGTTGGGTTAGTGCCATGTCCTGTGTGAATAAATCATTTTAAGGACTATTATCCGCCATTATTATTGTTATTACATTATAATGTTTCAATACATACTTCAGAAACATAACTATGCATGTGTATGTATCTTTAGGTATCTACGCTCGCCAATTTTGTGTATTATACATAGTAGCTATTTTATATCTGGTTTTGGTGCGGGAAACATATGCCTTCATATCTTGGTGATGTCACTTATTTTATTTTGAGTAGGCATCATTCCCATTTTCAAAATATCCAGTGTTTTATTATGGCAATGACACTTAAAATTTTAATTCTGTATTAGATAACATGTATATTGCTGTGTGCTTTTATCAAATGAACCATATTTTATATAAATGTACATGTATTGCTTAACAAACAAGGCTGTAAATTTTATTTATTTATGTGAATGAAAGATCTATCTATCTAGCTGTATCTTTGTGCATTCCTGGTGCTGCATATTTTATCTGCAGATGCCTTAAACATCATAATATTATGTAGATCTGTTAATTATATTAATAACTAGAGCAGGAGTTCCCGAACTCTGTGGCCTGGCTTTAGTCTGTGCTATAGACAAAAATCGGCTTAATATTTTCTAAACATAACAGTATTATGGTCTTCCTCATGGGCCAGAATCCTAAATGTCCTGGATATAATTAAGGAAAGAACCAAGGAGACAAGTTAAAATATATCTTCAACGTTTATTCTTTCCACCACCATCGCAGGTGCTGGCCAACATCCATTCAATACTTGCCTACAATGTACCTCGTACATAGGCCTACCCACCAAATTCCGGTTCAATATTGGGCCAGCGTCGCAACCCTTTGCTGGTTCAATGCCGGCAATCGTCTACAACGCTGGCCGTACACTAATACATTACTGATTCTGTCGTATACTTTGCGCAAACACGTGGTCAATGTTGACCCACAGTCTTCGACGCTGGCCCGACATTGAAACAGCATTTGGTGATTGTACCGGATTTTGTGACTGCTGCATTGTTATAATATATACGGGTGCCGCTTCCCATCCCGGTGCCAGAAACACTAGATAACACGATACATTAGCCCAATGTTGATACAATGCTGGGCCACCGTCTGCGCGCTGGGCTAACAGTATTCCAGCCAAAATCCTTTGAGCTCTAATCACTATAAGGGTTTTTTTTAATTTGAAATCATCTTAAATGCGTTAGCTCTTTTCGCCTCATTTGAATACATCTGATATGGGTCTACCACCATAATTAAACGTTATTTCTTTCAGTGCGGGGATCGTTTTTAGACGTTATAATCCGATGTTTATAGACGTCAGATTTTGACGTCTAAAGACGGTCCCCGCGTTGAAAGGGTTTAATATGTGCTGTAAAATGAGTTAAATATCGACCAGCAATCTCAGTGGATAATTTTTTTTTATCATTATGATCTCATTTTTTGCTAAATATATTATAGCAATTTATTTTGTCTTCTGTGGCTCATATCTTCACATATTTTTTTACCAGCAATAAGTCTGAGCACGATTGAAGTATCATATATTATTTTAATCGAGGATGTCAATTTACTAAAATGGGTGACAGGCCTTGTAGAGGTCGTCTCAACCTGTTCCCGTCAACTAAAGTTAATAACTTGTTCGAAAAAATACTAAATTAATAATAATGATATTGTAAAATTTTTGCATGTTTTAACTGAAAGTCAAATAAACAAATAGAAGGAAGCACATGCTGAAATAAAGAAAACAAGAATGTATGTCATTAATATCATATGTTTTTTATTCAAAAATAAAATTTCTTAGACAATTTTGTTTTGGTTCCATCATATTTGTAATATCAGTCTTTACTGTAATAGTATAGAGGTCAGTTAATTTAGTATTCTTCTCCCTCTTCCTCGCCTTCTCCCTCCACAGAGTCGACTCCCACCTCTTCGTAATCTTTCTCGAGGGCAGCCAGATCCTCACGAGCCTCGGAGAACTCGCCCTCTTCCATACCCTCTCCTACGTACCAGTGGACGAAGGCACGCTTGGCGTACATCAGATCAAACTTATGATCAAGACGAGCCCAAGCCTCGGCGATAGCTGTGGTGTTGCTCAACATGCAGACGGCACGCTGTACCTTGGCCAAATCACCACCAGGTACCACGGTGGGTGGCTGGTAGTTGATGCCGACCTTGAATCCGGTGGGACACCAGTCGACGAACTGGATGGTACGCTTGGTCTTGATGGTAGCAATGGCGGCGTTGACATCCTTGGGTACCACATCACCACGGTACAGCATACAGCAGGCCATGTACTTGCCGTGACGTGGATCACACTTCACCATCTGGTTGGCAGGCTCAAAGCAGGCGTTGGTGATCTCAGCCACAGACAGCTGCTCATGATAAGCCTTCTCTGCAGAGATGACTGGGGCGTATGTGGCCAGAGGGAAGTGAATACGTGGGTAGGGTACCAAGTTGGTCTGGAACTCTGTAAGATCGACGTTGAGGGCACCATCGAAGCGCAGAGAGGCGGTGATGGAGCTGACAATCTGGCCAATCAGCCTGTTCAAGTTGGTGTAGGTAGGACGCTCAATGTCAAGGTTACGACGGCAGATGTCATAGATGGCCTCATTGTCGACCATGAAGGCGCAGTCAGAGTGCTCCAAGGTGGTATGGGTGGTCAGGATGGAGTTGTAGGGCTCCACGACAGCTGTTGATATCTGGGGGGCTGGGTAGATGGCGAACTCCAGCTTGGACTTCTTTCCGTAATCTACGCTAAGCCTCTCCATGAGAAGAGAAGCGAACCCTGATCCGGTGCCTCCTCCAAAGCTGTGGAAGATGAGGAATCCCTGAAGACCAGTACACTGATCAGCCAGCTTACGGATGCGGTCAAGCACCAAGTCGACGATTTCTTTGCCGATGGTGTAATGACCACGGGCGTAGTTGTTGGCGGCATCTTCCTTACCAGTGATCAGCTGTTCAGGATGGAAAAGCTGACGGTATGTTCCAGTACGGACCTCGTCTGTCAAGAGATTCAAAACAAAATGAGTAAAATTAACATATTTTCTCCGTTTATCTACTTTTAATTTTGAAATTAAAAAGATACGTGATCGAGTGTTATTTAAAATGTAGAGAAGAATCATTCCTAGTCCCCCATTTACCCCAGATGACTAAAATTAGTAATTATTTTCGGGCATACAGTACCTTTTTGAGAGCATAGAGATTCATTTTATGCATACTAGCTTCGACTCTCTGACTTATTTATTTATTTTTTCGACTAAGTCCGTATTTCTTTCATTACAACATAATCAGGACAACTCACCGATCACTGTTGGTTCCAGATCCACAAACACAGCACGAGGCACGTGCTTTCCTGCTCCAGTCTCGCTGAAGAAGGTGTTGAAGGAGTCGTCACCGCCGCCGATGGTCTTGTCGCTTGGCATCTGACCATCAGGCTGGATGCCATGCTCCAGACAGTACAGCTCCCAGCAGGCGTTACCAATCTGGGCACCGGCCTGGCCGACGTGGATACTGATACATTCACGCTGGAAAACAGAAAATAAATGCGATATATTATAATATTTGTCTATAATTATACCTGCTGATCTGTGTGAAAGATGTTCATAATTATAATATGAATATTTCTTTCAAAGGAATCTACAAAATTACTAACGTTACCGTTTTAAAAATAATTTTTTTTTTTAATGACAATAACTTCAATTTGAACATTTGTCGATAATCTTTATCTTGTAGAGAAAAATCCTTCCAATGACAGATATGACTTTAACAGATTATATTGCGAAAAATTGTCTTGAATATAAATTATCACCTTTAACCCTTCAACCACCGGTCCTGAATTTTTTTTTCCCCATCAGCACACTAAATACCAGCGTTTGAATATGTTAAAAATAAAACCAAGAAGATTCAAAATAGCTGATCTCCATTTTGTCTAATTTGTACAGTTTTCACTCACTTGGAAGTTGTGGATCGCGTCAGCGAGACACAACGTCACGTGGGTGGAAATTCCAATTAAATAATGTGGCGTTTAAATGATTAAGAGGTGTACAGAATGGTAGGTTAAAAAGTATGTGGAGATTAACAGTTTGTCAACCGCTGAAAAAATCACTCACCATGTTGATGGTTTGGTTGAATTCTCACTGGTGACTATGAAGTGTCAAGGTGATAATGGTTTGTTGTGGGGCCTGACTGCAGCTTATATAGGGTGCTTACAGTTGTTGTCGTCGTTGCTAAGGCCTCCATGGCGGAGTGGGTGCAGGATGACCATTTCCTAACATGCGCCTCAGCGATGTTTAGATGTTAATTTACCATCGGATACGGTGGCCAGACGTTAAATCAGTTCTGGATTTTTTCTATAGACCTGTTTGTAGATGTGGGGTCACACATAACACAGAGCGTTGTTTCAATGCTGGTTAAACGTTGAGCCACGCTGAGCCAAGTTTACCCCAGCGTTGGTACAACGTCTAGTGCTTGCTGGGGGGGGGGGTGACTGAGCGCACACATATTGAATGCGTTCTATTCTTTATGTGTTTATTTGCGCTAAGTACAAAGTCGATCAGCATGGTATCATATTCTTAAGTAGTGGTCTTTTAGATAATTATTTGACTCCCCTCCATGAACTCCAATGAATTTCCACGTCCGCTCTCCAATTACGCATGAGTTGACATCAAACTGCCAAATATTTCTCAAGGTAAAAATTAACATTTATTAATATTGGATCTCTTGGGACGAAGGGTTCGACCTTATAATTCCAATAATACATATTCCGGTTAACATAGCATACTCATCACCACCACGAATTGACAAGTATTGATTGGCAATTTAATCAAGTGGCGTGAATTACCGCCCGTCATTTCGTACATTTTCATAGTCATCAACACTGAAAATTAATGTGTATGTCAAGTTACCAGATTTACTATTTCATAAAAAAATACATATAATCTGGTATGTACGAAAATGATACTAGTTCTACTCAATTTATGCATCACGGTATTGCCGGGAAATGTCAATCTTTATGCTTTGAGTGAAAATAAGTGATTTATTTTAACATTTGATCACCTTTAGAGCTTAACCCTTTAACCGCCGGTGTCGCATATATTCGGGTTTTCATTTTTTATTAAGAAAATAACTACCACCTTTTAAACATGTTATAGATAAAATGTAACATCAATCCGCAATATTTGAAAACAGTTGACCTCCATTTTGTCAAATCTGAATAATTTTCACTCACTTGAAGTTGTGGATCGCGTCAGCGAGACACAACTTCGAGTGGTTGAAAATTCCGATTTTTGCATTTGGCGGTTAAAGGGATAATATGTCGCAGAGAGTGGAGTGGGAGCGCTGGTGGATATGTGTACACGGATACGTGGGATCGATCTTATCACCTTGATAACCCCACGTGAGTGTCATTCATTCAGAGAAAATCAATATCATTTAACCCTCATGCTGCCGGGACCGATATCTGTTTTCAAGCAAATTTCAGACCAATAAATACAACTTGATTTGCTAAAATGTGTTGTGGTAGATGCTTAGTTAAACTAATAATTACATTTTAAAGATGTGTATTTTTTCAAAAATCTAATTATTTTTCGTCATTTGGAGCTGGAAATTGCGCTAGCAATTCCAGCTTCAAATGAATGAAAAATAGTCTGGAAAAAAGCGCAGCATAAAGGTTAAGACCCGAGTCCGATAAGCATTCCCAGAAAACATCATCATAATGTTGGACTAACCTTATGTTGGTATACGTCATATTTATGTTGAATCAAGATGTATAATATTGATCACCTAAACTATATGATTGAAAACACCATGTGCCGAAATACATAACTGATATCTAGGCGCTATGACGACTTTGTGCTTGGGGAAAATTGGGTTAACAATGAGGAGAAAAAACATAATTTATGCACGAGCGAATTGTAAAGAAGCTCAAATAAAGAGCTTTGTGTTTGTATCGTCCTGTTATTTGATCGTCATGACAGCAGACACAAAACATGAACCATGTGCTGTGTCAATGTTGGGCCAGCGTCGTAGACTTTGGCCCAACATTGAAGCAACATTGTCTTTATATTAGCAGCCTAGTCACCACAAAATTAATATCGGCATGGAAACTGGTAAATAACCGTAGCTGCTTACTTGAGCAGTAGACAGTTGCTGCTGTTCGTTTCAGCATGCCACCCCAGCAAACACCAGGTGTTGGCCCAATGTTGGGCTGATGTTGTACCATCGTCTACGACGCTGGCCCAACCTCAGCCCAACATTGAGCCAACACCTCGTGTTTCCTGTAATATCAGACAACAGGATTTGTCATATTTACTTGCATTGTTGCTTTCAATTCTGCCGCGCAAAGCCGAAAGGCAGTAACTGCTCACGTTTCAAGTAAACATTTACTGTCTTTTGGTTTCACGCGGGAGAATGCTGCACACCTCACAAAGCACTTGGCATTTATCAGCAATGGTTGGTTCAATTTAGGGTCAACGTGGCATGCGTTCGGCCTACATTAAACAAACATTGGTCCAACGCCTCGTGGTGTTCCCTAAATAGTCCCTGACAGAGTTTTGGTGCAACACTACATCGGCCTATGTTGGTTTAATGCTGGGCAAACATCACCGGCAGTGGTTAGGTATTATACCAGCTGGAATCACCAATCGTCACTTGAATATTCTGCCGATGGGGACACGTACAATGGCGGTTGTCGGAGACAAGTTCTAACAGATAATCCAGTCAAAAGTAATAAACAAGAATTATTGGCGCTATTTTGACTGAACATGGCGGGCTGGTGCCATATATAGTATAGGCCTATACATGTTATACCGCCATATAATTTATTTTACCGCCATTAGAATGTTTGTATCGTCATCTATAATCACTTTAAGTAAATCATAGTTTTTTTTCAGTGCAAAAAAATGTGTATTTTCTAAGATATTTCAATTTTCATTCCCCATATTTCTGCATCAATTTAATTGTTTGAATTTGAGCATTAGATTTTGCACATAATTCGACGTTGATTTTAACACTGTTAATAATGCCGTGAGCCCCAATTACTGCCAAACTAGATATTATATTGGAACTCAGTGTTAATGAGAACATTAAAGCGGCTCCTTGGGATGTCATCAATTTTCGTTTTTAGCTTTGTAATGAAAAAGTGTATCCCCTAGATCATGATTTTTTTTTTTCAGAGTTTTTAGATTTAATTTTTTTTTTTTTATCAACATTTCTATGAATTCGTTTAAAACCCAAACAAACTTTTTGTATACCTAAACACTTTGCTAAAGGACAGTTGAATGTTCCTACAGCATTGGGCCAAATGTTGATGCCGTCGGCCCAGCGTTGGGCAGACAATCAGTGCTGCAGGTGCATCCCCCTACGTTCTGACTATAAGACACCAATTAGCGGCGATTGTTTTGATCTCACCGTCCAAGACGTGGCGATATGTGGTGTAAAGTGTTGTATATTGCTGACTTGTTTTGTTTACATGGCAATATACGACCTGCAAATATAACTATTTCACTCTTTTCCGGTGCTTTAAAATTGTTTTTTGACTTTTTTGTATTTTCATTTAAGATCAGTAGGCTATATAGCTTCATATAAATCAAATTTTCAAAATTGACAAAATTGAAAATGTCTCATCCCATGGGGTCCCTTTGAGCTAAGTTAACAATACTGGTAAAAGGGATAGGCCCAGGCTAAAATCATAAAAAAAATCGGTGATTTTAGTTTGGCTTCTTAAAATGATCATATATGATGTAAACATGTCCATAGACTAGAACTGCAAAAGTTTTTAAATTTTTGTGCAGCGCATTTATCAGTTAGGCTAGATATAGAGACGAAATTCCCGTATTTCTTATTTTTGACATGGTTGTCAAAAATAAGAAATCAGGAATTTCGATTTTTTGATGATTTTAGCCTGGGCCTGTCCCTTTAACAACAGCTGCTTATTCCAATAAACCATTTATCGTGTGCAGCTGAGCGGGCCCTGATTTAGCGGATGAAACTGTCTGCATGGAAAGTCGGATGTCGCGGATTCGTCCCCCGCTCTGCTATTCAAGTTTCAAAGAAACAAACTGTTTCTTCCGTGCTAACTAGGGAAGATTCAATATTGTGGGGAGCCTCGGTGACCGATAGGTAGCGTGCTCGGCCTCAGACCGCCAGGGCTCGAATTTCGAATCCTCTGTCTGGAGGGCAGTGTCATCTCATTCATCTCACCAGCCTGAGGAGGTTCTCCAGGCTTATATGTACGCAAAGGTGGCATAAAACCCCATTCATTTCATTGTGTATGCAGGTGAAGACCTTCATTAAAATGTTTACGAGACACAAGAAATGTAGATTAGTTCATATTTACAATAAGCCGCAGTTTCAATGCAGTGTCCTGTAACACAGTTAACTTCTTTGGTCACTCAAAGACTGTATCTGCAATAGGAATAAAATCATCAGAAAACAGACGAATATATAGGGGGCTACTTCTGCAAAACCTGAAAATAGTTGAATGTTATTTCCTCTATGTCTGCGCATTTGGTTCGTAGTTTTTGCCATAAATATAAAAGTAAAATAGGACTCATTATGCAACCTTGTTTTAGACCAGTTGGACATTTTACTTAAAGTCCATCAGGTCCAGCAGTTTTATTCGACATTATTTCTCATTGTTCGCGCATGGGCCTTTTGCTAATGCTAATGTCTCATTTTGATGTTCGTATGCATTTGCTTGTTAATCTGTGGCTAATGAGATGAAGATTGAGTGGATGAAAAAAGCAAAAATTAGAAACAATAAATACGTTATTACGTTAATTCGATTTTTTTAGCTTATTGGAAAATAGTTTAATTAGCAGTGAATAAATCGGACCACAACAGATATCAGGTTTTTCACATCGGTACTGAGCAGGAACTAAAATGGTAGCAATGCAAAAAGTGGCGCTGCTGTTCCAATGAATGATGGTACCCGTAGGGCAAAATTAAGAAAACTTGCCAAATACGAAAAATACAGCCATCCGGCCTTTGGCCCCAAATAGTGGAAACTGATCGATACTACACCGGGCACAAGTAACTGGGTGATTTCGTATATAAAAATCAGATTATTTATCTAATACTACAGGAATTACAGCCATATGAAGATATTTAATGCTTTTGAATTCACAATATACATTTTAAGTAAACGTTATATATACTATTATAACATGGGTGTCTCTTTAGAAGTCATACTATATTCTACAACACATGTCAGCCCCCGACATGTGTTAGCTCACACATGTCAGTGACGTCATATCTGGCTGTTCCAGGCTCCCCCTGACATTAGCATTCCTTAATTTCATAACTTCGGTAGTGCTGTCATGACTGTAACGTTAGGCCTTAGGCTTTACAATTTAAATCCTATTTGATAGGTAGGCTACCATTTTATTTTTAAATTGACAAGATCTGTGCCGATGTAACTTACGACGTCCCTTTATAAAACTAGGCCTATTTGGTTTGAATTGAAGTCCAGATTGCTGCCTTTAGACTAGGCCTACATGTCAAATGGTTTGGCATCTGCATTGGTAACCACTGCCACTGGCACAGACTGTTCACTTTTTTTTATATTACGATCGTTGTATAATCATTCATGGTGGGCCTATAAATCTAATTGTTTTGGAATGGTTCAAAGTAAAGTAAGACATTTGGCAAGTAGGCCTTGTCGCATAGACTACACTGTAGGCCTAGCCTACAGAGTGGTGGGCCTAGGCTACTGGCGACTCCCCAGCATACACAAAACATTTGTATTACCTCGGTCTGTCATAATAATTATTGGACTCCGCCCTGGGCAAGGGGCCACTGCGTGGCCCCCTCGCCCAGGGCGGAGTACAATAACATGAGAATCCAACACATTTCAATATCCAAACTTGATTCCTATAACATAGGATCTTTCAAGCTTACTCTTTTATGTGTTACAAGCCTTTTTCGCCATATCCCATGTATCACCTCGGGAGGGTGGGTGTTTTGTATGTATAATGTTTTGTATGTATAATTTTGTATATAATAGTCCCATAAACAAAACAATATGTTTTTGGCCGATATTGGCGTTCTGTGACTTATGTCTACAATAAAATTAGTAGTTAAAATCCAGATTATGCTAATTCACAAATTTGACAAATTGGACTGAATTAGCTGACACATAACTTATTATCCTGTTATTTTATATTAAAATTTAAAAAGTGGTACATTCATCCTCCAAAAGGTTGCAATCTAGAATTTCTAGCGTTTCGTTTTCATCACAATTGTAGGATTTTATCCCGATTCCAGGGTATCACGACACAATATGTTCGTTTTCTCGAAATAATATTTCAACAGAACAAAGTGATTTAGAGTAAACTAATAACATTTAGAAGGAACATGATACTTTCTATGTAGCTAAATAATTAATCTTTTTTTCTGATTTATGTCCCATTAACCTTTTCAGCACTGAGCCCTGATAAATGCAATCCCGGCACGGAGCTTATCGTATGGCGTGATGTACAGGATAAAGCCTGAGGAGCTCTACATTCTTAGCTGTGAAAAGGCCGAGGCCGAAGGCCAAGGCCTTTTCACAGCTAAGAATGTAGAGCTCCGAGGGTTTTAACTGACTTAAAACACATACCACCATAATGAGAATCCCTCATAATCAACAGCTCGCTGACACATGACTTATTATAGGACCATAGGCCTACCATTATAATTGGTCTGTACCTGATCAACAATAACTCTCCATTCTTGGCTTAGAATGTAGTCGGCGGAAAATGGAAATAATGTAGTGTTGTGTTTTAAGGATTGATTCAGGGTGGGGACCCGTCAGGCACGTAGCCACATTTCCTTTTCTTAAATATTGTTGGAAAAATATTCAATTTTACATATTAAAAAAATAGAATGTTATGCCCAAGAATTCTCCAGTGCTCCGACACTCCTTTCTTCAGATTATTAATCAGCCCTTGTGAATTACCGAGTTATCTCTGGACCCAGAGGAGGTTGCAACCGAAAATCACGTGACAAAGTGAAAAAGTAAACAAACACACGTGCTAATCTCCGCATGATTGTATCTCTTTTTTTACAAGCTACGTAGCATTAAATTAAAGTTAATATACTTTAATGTGACAATAATATAATAGAATGATATTCCATTTAAGTGCTGATTATAATTTAGTAGATTTGTCAAAGTGCGATCAATGTTTAAAATGCGTTTGACTGGGACACGGTTGCACAAATTCCTGTTGAACACCTGTCGAAAATCGCATTTGGTGATTGTTCTATACATTCAAGTATTTTCAAAATGCTCTGAGGTGAAAGACAGAATGTTAATGGTCATTTTGGCACCAACAAACCTCTATCTTCCACTCGAAAACATATTTTTTCGACAACCTGAAGTTGGCCATATTTAGCAATGTTTTGTGTTTGTTTGTTTGTTTGTTTGGGATAGCTAGCCCTGAATGGGGCTGCCTAGGCCTTCCGACATTTCTACTCTGGACTTAATCTGATGAGCTATGGCCAATCTAACATCATCGTGCCTATAATAAATATTATATTTACTTGATTCATAAGTTGATATGTGACATATTGGACCTGAATTTAGGTAAAATACAACTACAATTCACGGCGATATATTTTGCATCAGCCTTTGCCATTGCGAGACATTAGCGACATCTATGTGAGGAGAATTCGTCCCCAACTGCTCATGCCCAGAGTATGGGGTACAGTTAGGGGTTTTATGACCGGGTCGGTTGATGATGTAGTAGTAGTAAATCTTTGCTTTACGTCACTTTTCGGCACAAAAGGTCTTTTAAGTGACATTATAATACGATAAAAACGTTGTAGTCAATCGATGAGATGAATGATGTACAGATAATGATGTGAGGGTGGGGGTGATAGGGCATGGTGGGTTATTGAGAGCGTTTTCCTTCGCTCGCCCGATAAGGGGTTCTGGGCATGTCTAGGGGATATACCCCCAGACATGCCCAGACGGCCGGAGACTTGAGTTTCGCTGTACAATTTAATGATAAAACTCTGTGGCATTTTGCGCAGCTCCGCTATCCTCGGGTCGGATAGTCCCCAGAGTAACAATAGGAAGGATCACTCCCTCTGGGTAACTCCATTCATCCCACGTGAGAGACCTAATGTCAAACACGCTATTGCCGGTTATTTAAGGCTACCACGGCCTACATCAGCGCCAGCACTGATGCGGGTGCTGCATTGGCTCCGCTGTTGAGCGGAGGAACCAGGGTAAGCCACTGGCAATCCACCCGAAGATTATAGCCAGATACGAGGAGGCTGCAGCTGCCCTTGGATGATTGCTGTAGACTAGTGCTTCCGTACAATGCCGTACACAGCATCCAACAGACGAAACAGATCCCTAATGACCCTCCCCGGATGGGGGCGAAAAGTACTACTACTAGCAATCATCCCAGTACCCCCGGTTGATGATAATAAGGGAATCAAGTGAGCGATATTAAAGGAAAAACGATTGAGACTAATTTCACTAGATGTAAGCTGGAATTATCTTGTGTTGTTTCGGCCATCGAGGTGGTATTAGAGACTACTCCGTAATTATGTTATATATAAAACAATCTGGTGATGAATATAGTGAAGTTTCAGACAAAATATGATGGGAGAAGTTTATCGTCTGCTAACGTTGTCTGCGAATGATTCCGCAACTCGCCCGTCGATGATATGACCCGAAAAGGTGGTCACGTGACCTAGCTTCCAACCTTCTCTGCTCTGGACCCGTACTGAGGATGCCACCCGCTGCCCTCCGTGCTACCTCTGGAACCCCACTAAAAAGGACAAATATACTACATGCGAAATTAAAAATATAATAATCGCGTGAATTCCAATAAGCCACTGTATTAAATCGGCACAATAAATCTCTACATGTGTACCACGTATTTATTTTGACTAGGATATTTATTTAAAATGTGACTACGGAAGCAGACCAATGTATATGCTATAGGCCTAGGCCTACTTACAGATACCGTGATCCTGGTGTATATTTATTATTCAGCCTAGGGCTGTTCCATTTTAATGGAGTAGGGGTATCAGCTCATGTCATTAATAATTCCACTGTCATTCTGTTACATCTACACCTGTGTAAACATTTTATAATCATCTATATGTTATTGATAATAGCTGGACCATAACATTTTAGCCTTAAAAAATATGATTCTTTTTATTGCCGTGTATACGACGCAATTGGTTCTCGTCAGAGATTTATATAAATATTATCAAACTAAATGGCTATGCGTAAATTAAATGCGAACATTTAAATAATCTGAAAAAATCCGTTTTGTCTTGTGTGGCTCATATTTTTGTATTTGCATTTTTTCTCCGGAAATAACGTCTAAATACAAATGAAAATATGGTAGGTTGAAAAAAAGAAAACGAAGAAAATAATAATTAACAATACATGTTTTTATTAAAAAAGAATGTTGGACAATCTTTTTTTAGTTCCGTCATATTTGTAATACCAGTCTTTACTGTAAGAGTATAAAAGTCAGTTAATTTAGTATTCTTCTCCCTCTTCCTCGCCTTCTCCCTCAACAGAGTCGACTCCCACCTCCTCGTAATCTTTCTCGAGGGCAGCCAGATCCTCACGAGCCTCGGAGAACTCGCCCTCTTCCATACCCTCTCCTACGTACCAGTGGACGAAGGCACGCTTGGCGTACATCAGATCAAATTTATGATCAAGACGAGCCCAGGCCTCGGCGATGGCTGTGGTGTTACTCAACATGCAGACGGCACGCTGTACCTTGGCCAAGTCACCACCAGGTACCACAGTGGGTGGCTGGTAGTTGATGCCGACCTTGAATCCGGTGGGACACCAGTCGACGAACTGGATGGTACGCTTGGTCTTGATGGTAGCAATGGCGGCGTTGACATCCTTGGGTACCACATCACCACGGTACAGCATACAGCAGGCCATGTACTTGCCGTGACGTGGGTCACACTTCACCATCTGGTTGGCTGGCTCAAAGCAGGCGTTGGTGATCTCAGCCACAGACAGCTGCTCATGGTAAGCCTTCTCAGCAGAGATGACTGGGGCATAGGTAGCCAGAGGGAAGTGGATACGTGGGTAGGGTACCAAGTTGGTCTGGAACTCTGTAAGATCGACGTTGAGGGCACCATCGAAGCGCAGAGAGGCGGTGATGGAGCTGACAATCTGGCCAATCAGCCTGTTCAAGTTGGTGTAGGTAGGACGCTCAATGTCAAGGTTACGACGGCAGATGTCATAGATGGCCTCATTGTCGACCATGAAGGCGCAGTCAGAGTGCTCCAAGGTGGTATGGGTGGTCAGGATGGAGTTGTAGGGCTCCACGACAGCTGTTGATATCTGGGGGGCTGGGTAGATGGCGAACTCCAGCTTGGACTTCTTTCCGTAATCTACGCTAAGCCTCTCCATGAGAAGAGAAGCGAACCCTGATCCGGTGCCTCCTCCAAAGCTGTGGAAGATGAGGAATCCCTGAAGACCAGTACACTGATCAGCCAGCTTACGGATGCGGTCAAGCACCAAGTCGACGATTTCTTTGCCGATGGTGTAATGACCACGGGCGTAGTTGTTGGCGGCATCTTCCTTACCAGTGATCAGCTGTTCAGGATGGAAAAGCTGACGGTATGTTCCAGTACGGACCTCGTCTGTCAAGCGATTCAAAACAAAATGAGTAAAATTAACATATTTTCTCCGTTTATCTACTTTTAATTTTGAAATTAAAAAGATACGTGATCGAGTGTTATTTAAAATGTAGAGAAGAATCATTCCTAGTCCCCCATTTACCCCAGATGACTAAAATTAGTAATTATTTTCGGGCATACAGTACCTTTTTGAGAGCATAGAGATTCATTTTATGCATACTAGCTTCGACTCTCTGACTTATTTATTTATTTTTTCGACTAAGTCCGTATTTCTTTCATTACAACATAATCAGGACAGCTCACCGATCACTGTTGGTTCCAGATCCACAAACACAGCACGAGGCACGTGCTTTCCGGCTCCAGTCTCACTGAAGAAGGTGTTGAAGGAGTCGTCACCGCCGCCGATGGTCTTGTCGCTTGGCATCTGACCATCAGGCTGGATGCCATGCTCCAGACAGTACAGCTCCCAGCAGGCGTTACCAATCTGGGCACCGGCCTGGCCGACGTGGATACTGATACATTCACGCTGGAAAACAGAAAATAAATGCGATATATTATAATATTTGTCTATAATTATACCTGCTGATCTGTGTGAAAGATGTTCATAATTATAATATGAATATTTCTTTCAAAGGAATCTACAAAATTACTAACGTTACCGTTTTAAAAATAATTTTTTTTTTTAATGACAATAACTTCAATTTGAACATTTGTCGATAATCTTTATCTTGTAGAGAAAAATCCTTCCAATGACAGATATGACTTTAACAGATTATATTGCGAAAAATTGTCTTGAATATAAATTATCACCTTTAACCCTTCAACCACCGGTCCTGATTTTTTTTTCCCATCAGCACACTAAATACCAGCGTTTGAATATGTTAAAAATAAAACCAAGAAGATTCAAAATAGCTGATCTCCATTTTGTCTAATTTGTACAGTCTTCACTCACTTGGAAGTTGTGGATCGCGTCAGCGAGACACAACGTCACGTGGGTGGAAATTCCAATTAAATAATGTGGCGGTTAAATGATTAAGAGGTGTACAGAATAGTAGGTTAAAAAGTATGTGGAGATTAACAGTTTGTCAACCGCTGAAAAAATCACTCACCATGTTGATGGTTTGGTTGAATTCTCACTGGTGACTATGAAGTGTCAAGGTGATAATGGTTTGTTGTGGGGCCTGACTGCAGCTTATATAGGGTGCTTACAGTTGTTGTCGTCGTTGCTAAGGCCTCCATGGCGGAGTGGGTGCAGGATGACCATTTCCTAACATGCGCCTCAGCGATGTTTAGATGTTAATTTACCATCGGATACGGTGGCCAGACGTTAAATCAGTTCTGGATTTTTTCTAAGACCTGTTTGTAGGTGTGGGGTCACACATAACACAGAGCGTTGTTCCAATGCTGGTTAAACGTTGGGCCACGCTGAGCCAACTTTACCCCAGCGTTGGTACAACGTCTAGTGCTTGCTGGGGGGGGGGGGGGGTGACTGAGCGCACACATATTGAATGCGTTCTATTCTTTATGTGTTTATTTGCGCTAAGTACAAAGTCGATCAGCATGGTATCATATTCTTAAGTAGTGGTCTTTTAGATAATTATTTGACTCCCCTCCATGAACTCCAATGAATTTCCACGTCCGCTCTCCAATTACGCATGAGTTGACATCAAACTGCCAAATATTTCTCAAGGTAAAAATTTACATTTATTAATATTGGATCTCTTGGGACGAAGGGTTCGACCTTATAATTCCAATAATACATATTCCGGTTAACATAGCATACTCATCACCACCACGAATTGACAAGTATTGATTGGCAATTTAATCAAGTGGCGTGAATTACCGCCCGTCATTTCGTAAATTTCCATAGTCATCAACACTGAAAATTAATGAGTATTTTAAGTTTCCAGATTTACTATTTCATAAAAAATACATATAATCTGGTATGTACAACATTGATACTTGTTATACTCAATTTATGCATCACGGTATTGTCGGGAAATGTCAATCTTTATGATTTGAGTGAAAATAAGTAATTTATTTCAACATTTGATCACCTTTAGAGCTTAACCCTTTAACCGCCGGTGTCGCATATATTCGGGTTTTCATTTTTTATTAAGAAAATAACTACCACCTTTTAAACATGTTATAGATAAAATATGACATCAATCAGCAATATTTGAAAACAGTTGACCTCCATTTTTTCAAATCTGAATAATTTTCACTCACTTGAAGTTGTGGATCGCGTCAGCGAGACACAACTTCAAGTGGTTGAAAATTCCGATTTTTGCATTCGGCAGTTAATGGGTTAATATGTCGCACAGAGTGAAGTGGGAGCGCTGGTGGATATGTGTACACGGATACGTGGGATCGATCTTATCACCTTGATAACCCCACGTGAGTGTCATTCATTCAGAGAGAATCAATATAATTTATTCCTCATGCCGCCGGGACGGTATATATCTGTTTTCAAGCAAATTTCAGACCAATAAATACAACTCGAATTGCTAAAATGTTTTGTGGTAGATGCTTAGTTAAACTAGTAATTACATTTTAAAGATGTGTATTTCTCAGAAATCTAATTATTTTTCATCATTTGGAGCTGGAAATTGCGCTAGCAATTCCAGCTTCAAATGAATGAAAAATAGTCTGGAAAAAATCGCAGCATAAAGGTTAAGACCCGAGTCCGATAAGCATTCCCAGAAAACATCATCATAATTTTGGACTAACCCAATGTTGGTATACGTCATATTTATGTGGAATCAAGATGTATAATATTGATCACCTAAACTATATGGTTGAAAACACCATGTGCCGAAATACATAACTCATACCTAGGCGCTATGACGACTTTGTGCAATTATTTTGGAAAAATTGGGTTAACAATGCGGAGAAGAGACATAATTTATGCACGAGCGAATTGTAAAGAAGCTCAAATTAAAAGCTCTGTGTTTGTATCGTCCTGCTATTTGATCGTCATGACAGCAGACACAAAACATGGATCATTTGCTGTTTCAATGTTTGGCCAGCGTCGTAGACTATGGCCCAACATTAAACCAGCATTGTATTTATAGTAGCAGTCTAGTCACCACAAAATTAATATCGGCGTGGAAACTGGTAAATAACAGTAGCTGCTTACTTAAGCAGTGGACAGTTGCTGCTGTTCGTTTCAGCATGGCACCCCAGCAAACTCCAGGTGTTGGCCCAATGTTGGGCTGATGTTGTACCATCGTCTACGGCGCTGGCCCAATCTCAGCCCAACATTGGGCCAACACCTCGTGTCTCCTGTAATATCAGAGAACAGGATCTGTAATATTTACTCGCTTTGTTGCTTTCAATTCTGCCGTGCAAAGCCGAAATGCAGTAACTGCTCACGTTTCAAGTAAACATCTACTGTATTTTGGTTTCACGCGGAAGAATGCTGCACACCTCACAAAGCACTTGGCATTTATCAGCAAAGATTGGTTCAATTTAGGGTCAACGTGGCATGCGTTCGGCCTACATTAAACAAATATTGGTCCAACGCCTCGTGGTGTTCCATAAATAGTCCCTGACAAAGTTTTGGTGCAACACTACATTGGCCTATGTTGGACTAATGCTTGGCTAACATCACCGGCAGTGGTTAGGTATTATAACAGCTGGAATTACCAATCGTCACTTGAATATTCTGCCGATGGGGACACGTACAATGGCGGTTGTCGGAGACAAGTTCTAACAGATAATCCAGTCGAAAGTAATAAACAAGAATTATTGGCGCTATCTTGACTGAACATGGCGGGCTGATGCCACATATAGTATAGGCCTATACATGTTATACCGCCATATAATCTATTTTACCGCCATTAGAATGTTTGTATCGTCATCTATAATCACTTTAAGTAAATCATAGTTTTTTTTCAGTGCAAAAAAATGTGTATTTTTTAAGATATTGCGATTTTCATTCCCCATATTTCTGCATCAATATAATTGTTCGAATTTGAGCATTAGATTTTGCACATAATTCGACGATGATCTTGGCACTGTTAAAAATGCCGTGAGCCCCAATTACTGCCAAATTAGCCATTATATTGGAACTCAGTGTTGATGCTAAGATAACAAAACTGGTTAATAGCAGCTGCTCATTCCAATTCCGTGAAACGCAGTGACGTCACTCGGTGAAAACAAGGTTATATAACACCCCATCCACCATACTTCATTCTGTGGAACGCAGTGACGTCACTCGGTGAAAACAAGTGTATATGAGACCCCTCACCCATACTTCATCGTATTAGCCAGCTCGGTGAAAACAAAGGAGGCCAAGGTCATATAGTTTCACAGAATATAAATTTCTAACGTTTCGTTTTCATCACAATTCTAGGGTTTCATCCCGATTCCAGGGTATCACGTCACAATTTGTTCGTTTTCTCGAAATAATATTTCAACAGAACAAAGTGATTTGGAGGGAACTAATAACATTTAAAAGGAACATGATACTTCCCATGTAGGTAAATAATTAACCTTTTTCTGATTTATGTCCCATTAACCTTTTCAGCACTGAGCCCTGATAAGAGCAATCCCAGCACGGAGCTTATCGTATGGCGTGATGTATAGGATAAAGCCTTAGGAGCTCTACATTCTTAGCTGTGGAAAAGGCACCATAATGAGGATCCCTCATAATCAGCAGCTCGCTCACACCTGACTTATTATAGGACCATAGGCCTAATATTATAATTGGCCTGTACCTGATCAACAATAATAGGGCGGGGGCCCTAGGGTAGTGGTTAGCACCGCTGCCTTTCACGCCAGAGTTCAGGGTTCGGTTCCCGGTCTCGGCTGTTTGAAAGAAACACAAATGTTTCTTCCCCACGTGTGAAAGTCAGTATTGTGGGGAGCCTCCGTGACCGAGAGGTAGCGTGCGCGGCCTCAGACCGCCAGGGCTCGAATTTCGAATCCTGTGTCTGGAGGGCAGTGTCATCTCAATCATCTCACCATTCTGAGGAGGTTCTCCTGGCCCAGTTTAGCCTATATGTGCACAAAGGTGGCCTAAAGCCCGATTCATTTCATTTTCTGATCAACAATAACTCTCCATTCTCGGCTTAGAATGTAGTGGTCAGACAAAGGAAATAATGTAGTGTTGTGTTTTAAGGATTGATTGAGGGTGGGGAGCCGCCAGGCACGTGGCCACATTTCCTTTTCTTAACCCATTAAAGCCCACTGGCAAGTTTTTTTGCCAGTGACGTTTTTGTGTGACGTCGCCATAAAAAAAATATTTAAAAAAACTACATGACTTGAACCCATTGTAAACTCGTTTGTCGTGTTGGTTATGTACATTTTATGCAATCGATAGTTGATACCAACGTTTAACAACGCTTACGTTTGTCAGAAAATAGTAATTCCAGATTGCTACTTTTTGGTCGTGGAAGAGACCAATAGGTAGTTTATTACATATCTCTCAGCATGTAGGTCAATATTCATGAAGAAACTGTCATGTGTGGTGATTTTCGCCATGTAATTGTAATGCTGAAAAAAAATTCGTACCTGTGCATAAAAAGACTAATAATTTACATGGCAAAAAAATTTGCCAGTGGGATAATACATGGTATTATAGTCTGTAGTAATAAACCATTCTGTAAAATGATGAAACGAAATACATTATGTTTATTATGTAGTCTGTTTGGTACTAAATCATCGAGCATGCTAATATGTTAAGCACATTCCTCATCCTTTTCTAATAATAATTGTTTGTCGGCTAAATGACATATACTAGTAAGACATTGCATTTGAAAATGTAGGTACTGGCAAGAAAATTTGCCAGTGGGCACTTATGGTGTCTTTGATGGATATGTGTATGATATATGGTGAATGATATCGTCTCCATGTTTGAATACGCTGCGAGGGATGGTTCAACTACTGTAAAGCAGCTCGGAAGGCGAGGAAGTAGACAATATCATTAAGATATGTATAAAGTGTCCTAGATTTATTAAAAGAGAATGCAAAATCTCCTGGAACCGTATTTCTCTCAATGTTCCCTCACAATCTGATTGCTATCGTGCAGAGGGAGTGCAACCTGTATTCTCAGCAAAAGGGAAGATATCGGTATAGATAAGATTGAGGCTCTAACATGTTAGGTGTCATGCTTCTCTCTGGCATCTTCCCTAACAAGTTATCTTACCCACGAGCCCGCAGGGCGATACCTTGGTCTATCAACCTAGCGTCCAACGATTTTAAATAGAGATATACCTTGAATGTCGCGCTTCTCAAGACTGGCCAATCAGACAGCGCTTGACCAACTGTTGACAGCTGCCTGGGAGCAAAGCTTGCTTGTTTCCGTTGGTATGATATATATAGACAAGCTCGAAATCTCACGCTGATGTGTACTTAAACTCCATGATGGCGGTCACTATATGATTACCGGCCGCCATGAGGGCGTTCGGTACACCTCACTGTCTAAAATGTGAGATTCCCAACATGTCTATATAATACATCTAGCAACGGAAACAGGTAACTAAGCATGAGAGCTGAACAAGAGGTCAATTCTTCGTGACCCTTAAATAAATCTGAAACATCCAATGAGGTTTAAATCTCAGACACACCCAAGATGCCCACATAGACAGATATCGTACTCGATACGGCCAGGCTCCTGCGGTAGCAAGCGAGTGGGACTGGCCAAGGGAAGATGCTCTCTGGGTACAACCGACTACCATATCGACAGCTTTATTGGTCAGAATCAGCTGATATTCATAATTCTCTGAGGCGGAACAGGTTTGATGATATCGTAAGTGACCTTTAATTTGTTTTGTCAGGTGACAGATATAAAGAGCTTTCGAACAGCTAGATGTGGCTGAGAATATCAGCATTGACAAAACCATAATACCGGGATTATTTTGGTAAACATGGCACAAAGCAGCTCATCTGTGAGAAGCCAATATAAGGCTCAGTTTCAATTCGTGGTCTCTATGATATACATGTATCCTGTAAAACTGCATTGCGGGTCTAGAAACATCTAGCAAATCTTCCCCTAGTCTCAGTATGAAATCAAATACATTTATATATGATACGCCTCGTGGGAGTAATTAGCAGTGCTGGTCACAATAAACACATTTCATTGACCCCTCTAAAGCCCACTGGCAAAAAATTTTGCCAGTTCCAGAAACCACTTTAACAATTTTTTTTTTTTTCAATTGAAAATTGTACGTATTAATGGCCCAATCGTAGCAATGTGCTACATTTTCGGCTCGGAGGCTCTGTTTAAAAAAGTTGGGCTTTAATGGTTTAAATAATGTTGGGAAAAAAAACAATTTTACATTAAAAAATATAGAATGTTATGCCCCAGAATTCTCTAGTGCTCCGACACTCCTTTCTTTAGATTATGAATCAGTCCTTGTGAAAAATTACCAGAGTATCTTTGGACCCGTACTGAGGATGCCACCCGTTGCCCTCCTAGCTACCTCTGGAGCCTTACTAAAAGGGGCAAATATTTTACATGCGAAATTAAAAATATAATAATCGCGTGAATTCAAATAAGCCACTTTATTATATACCTGTGCTGTTATTTGCCCTAATAACATAGTTTCGGCCGTGTGCAATAACAGTTACTTTGCCCGTTCAGTGTTTACTATTTATCATTACCGACAATGACGTTTGTGGGCAAATACTCAGTATTTGCCCTCTTTCGTTGTTATTGCCCTCTTTCGTCTCGTATTACACTTTTACTAAACCAGCAATAATTTTGTGGAGCCTCCATTTTATTGCCCCACTCACTAAAAATTTAAAAAACGTAATAACTTTGTCATATGTGGTCAGATTTACTCGCTATCAATTTTATTATGTTTTTCTCTGTGTAATCGTTCAGTCTTTTTATAATATTTGGGTAAATCTCCCTGGGTAAATCTGAAAGGTCCGTAGCCATAGGCTAAGGTCAAGGATGTAGGCCTATTCAAGACTGTTTATCATGTCTAAAGCCTATAGGCATACATCAGTATGAGGCCCATATATTTATATATTTATTCAAGGTTTATGTTTTGTTATTTTATACGATGCAATCTTTCAATAAAAACACATTTTAGGCCTGTGCTTGTGTATCTAGTTGATGCTTAGTTGTCCATGTTAGCCGCACAGGTAGAGCACAATGTTTAGGCCTACATCAGACAGTAGGCTATAGACTATACTATAGGGGCCTATAATTATAGATAGTAGGCTATAACAGTCCGTTATCACTGTAAAGCCTATAGACACGCCAGGTGTGTGTTAGCCTACATTCAGGTGTACACCCCCTCCCCGCTCACTGCCGTGAGATATGCGGGTGCTAGTCACCTTAGTATAGGCCTACACACATGCAGGCTGTAAGGTGTAGGCATTTTTATAATAGTCTTCTTTATTATGTCTAATGTCAAACATATTGTTTATAAATTCATAGGCCTACCTGTCATCGGTAGCCTAGGCTACAGGTAGGGCCCTACGTAGCCTAGCATCTAGGCCTATCTTGAGATTTAGGCTTAGTCTTTTGATTATGTGAGGATGTGTAGGATAGCCCGGGATGATAGCCCTGTTCCTGAGGCCCTGCAAGCAGGTAAGAGCGAGTTGACCCGAACAAAGTTCACGAGTGGGACTAACCAGCTAACGGTAAGTTGGGCCTATTCAGGTGACAAAACACATTACAAGGTTTAGGTATATAATAAATACAACATTACCCTTGTGTTTTCAGTATTGGCCCTAATATTTTGTCTCGGTGGCCGTATTTTGCCTCGGCCTCCGGCCTCGACAAAATACTGGTCACCTCAACAAAATACTAGTGCCAATACTGGAAACACCGGGTAATATTGTCTATGTATTAAATCGGCACAATAAATCTCTAGTTGTGTACCAGGTATTTATTTTGACTAGGATATTTATTTAAAATGTGTGTACTACGGAAACAGACCAATGTATATGCTATAGGCCTAGGCTTACTAACAGATACCGTGATCCTGGTGTATATTTATTATTCAGCCGAGGGCTGTTCTATTTTAATGGAGTAGGGGTATCAGCTCATGTCAATAATAATTCCACTGCTATTATGTTACATCTACACCTGTGTAAACATATAATAATCATCTACATGCTATTGATAATAGCTGGACCATAACATTTTAGCCTTAAAAAATATGATTCTTTTTATTTCCGTGTAGACGACGAAATTTGTTCTCGTCAGAGATTTATATAAATATTATCAAATTATATATATGGCTATACGTAAACTAAATACGAACATTTAAATATTATGAAAAAATCTGTTTTGTCTTGTGTGGCTCATATTTTTGTATTTGCATTTTTTTCCCTGTAAGTAACGTCTAAATACGAATGAAAATATCGTAGGTTGAAAAAAAGAAAACGTAGAAAATAATGAATAACAATAGATGTTTTTATTAACAAAAGAATGTTGGACAATATTTTTTTAGTTCCCTCATATTTGTAATACCAGTCTTTACTATATGAGTATAAATGTCAGTTAATTTAGTATTCTTCTCCCTCTTCTTCGCCTTCTCCCTCCACAGAGTCGACTCCCACCTCTTCGTAATCTTTCTCGAGGGCAGCCAGATCCTCACGAGCCTCGGAGAACTCGCCCTCTTCCATACCCTCTCCTACGTACCAGTGGACGAAGGCACGCTTGGCGTACATCAGATCAAACTTATGATCAAGACGAGCCCAAGCCTCGGCGATAGCTGTGGTGTTGCTCAACATGCAGACGGCACGCTGTACCTTGGCCAAATCACCACCAGGTACCACGGTGGGTGGCTGGTAGTTGATGCCGACCTTGAATCCGGTGGGACACCAGTCGACGAACTGGATGGTACGCTTGGTCTTGATGGTAGCAATGGCGGCGTTGACATCCTTGGGTACCACATCACCACGGTACAGCATACAGCAGGCCATGTACTTGCCGTGACGTGGATCACACTTCACCATCTGGTTGGCTGGCTCAAAGCAGGCGTTGGTGATCTCAGCCACAGACAGTTGCTCATGGTAGGCCTTCTCAGCAGAGATAACAGGAGCGTATGTGGCCAGAGGGAAGTGGATACGTGGGTAGGGTACCAAGTTGGTCTGGAACTCTGTAAGATCGACGTTGAGGGCACCATCGAAGCGCAGAGAGGCGGTGATGGAGCTGACAATCTGTCCAATCAGTCTGTTCAAGTTGGTGTAGGTAGGACGCTCGATGTCAAGGTTACGACGGCAGATGTCATAGATGGCCTCATTGTCGACCATGAAGGCGCAGTCAGAGTGCTCCAAGGTGGTATGGGTGGTCAGGATGGAGTTGTAGGGCTCCACTACAGCTGTTGATATCTGGGGGGCTGGGTAGATGGCGAACTCCAGCTTGGACTTCTTTCCGTAATCTACGCTGAGCCTCTCCATGAGAAGAGAAGCGAACCCTGATCCGGTGCCTCCTCCAAAGCTGTGGAAGATGAGAAATCCCTGAAGACCAGTGCACTGATCAGCCAGCTTACGGATGCGATCAAGCACCAAGTCGACGATCTCTTTGCCGATGGTGTAGTGACCACGGGCGTAGTTGTTGGCGGCATCCTCCTTACCAGTGATCAGCTGTTCAGGATGGAAAAGCTGACGGTATGTTCCAGTACGGACCTCGTCTGTCAAGAGATTCAAAACAAAATGAGTAAAATTAACATATTTTCCGTATTATCTTCTTTACATTTAAAAATATTAAAAAAAAGATAAATGCAAGAAAGCTGTTTAGGTGTATAATAGAGTCATTCCTAGTCCTCCATTTACCAGGACTAAAATTAGTAATTATTTAGAACATAGAGATACACTTTTATACATCTTACCTTTACTCTCTGACTGATTTTTTTTTTTCAAATGAGTCCGTATTTCTTTCCATGTAACAATGATCAGGACAACTTACCGATTACTGTTGGTTCCAGATCCACAAACACAGCACGAGGCACGTGCTTTCCGGCTCCAGTCTCGCTGAAGAAGGTGTTGAAGGAGTCGTCACCGCCCCCGATGGTCTTGTCACTTGGCATCTGACCGTCAGGCTGGATGCCATGCTCCAGACAGTACAGCTCCCAGCAGGCGTTCCCAATCTGAACACCGGCCTGGCCGACGTGGATACTGATACATTCACGCTGGAAAACATAAGATAGAAAGTTGTTAGTAATGGTTAGGTAAGTGAACTATCAAGTTACAACGGTTCTATGAGGTGCTAAATTGACCTTGCTTACCAACTCGGAAAATGGTATACTCTGATTTTTAATTATGGTTTTATTGTCTCCTTTTGACTTCATAAAGTTTGCTCTGTGCAAAGTAGTGAAGCATATTTCACTCCAGTAATGGTAATTTTTTTTAGAATAATGTCGTCTTATGTGAAGTAAAACGACTCCAATGATCAACTTAACTTTGAATATGATTTAGGTTCGCGGTGTGTGTAAATCACATATTTCGCTGTAAAAAAGTCTGTTTTATTAAAATGTAAATTATGACATCAAAGCTAACCCTAATGATATCATTATCTGATGTTTACAACTCACCATGTTGTTGGCTTAGTAAGATTCTCACTGGAGACAAATGAAGTGTCAAGGAGATAATGCTTGGTTGTGGAGGCTTGTACACAGCCTATATATGCCTTAACATTGTTGCTAGTCGTTGCTAAGCCCGTCTGTGGAGTGGGGGTTAATTTTTTTGACAATGCCCCAACGCTGGTTCATTATGCTGCAAAAGCATTACATAGGTGTTGTTAGTGGTGTGGAGTGAGTCATGGCGCAGATATCTGATCGTACCCCCTTCTCTATTTACCTAAAGTGGAAAGTCGATGTGCAAAGATCGATATCTTCAGACAATCCATGATGTATGCCTTGCGAAGCCGAAAGACAGCAACTACCCACTTTTCAAGTACCGTCTTTTGACTTTTGCTTAGAGTAACTGTAGCGTATATCACTATTATACTAATATAATCTATTTTATACGTTTTTGTTTAAACTTCACTTATGTAAACAGGATTACAAACAGTCACATGGGCACTAGTTGCTCTCCTTACGTTCACACATATACATACATATAAACAATGTACAATAAAAAATGTAGATTGTTACATAATATAAGTGATACAAACAATTAAATTTAGTGGGTGAATGTTGCAGTGAGTAAAAGTAAAACTAAACATTACGTTCATTTGTTTTGAAGTCAGTAACTCAATTTTTAAACAAAGTCTTCGCGAATAACTCATCGGTGTACACGATAGCGTCATTTTTTTTAGAAACAGAGCAATATCACATTGCATACAAAAAATCTGCCACTGGTAATCAGAGGATCAACCCTTTCAGGCCTTTGCTGCTGTACAACGACAGAAGCTCTGCTTAATTGTAAAGTAAGCAGATACTGTCTTTTGACGTTGCATGCCAGTAGGCCCTATACATGTTTTGACTTATCAGATCAATATACTTCCTGACTTGTGGTGTGGAATCGCCTGTTTCTATTTCTCGTCATTTGAAGCTGGAATTGCTGACGCAATTTCCAAAATGGCATTTGATCTGGTTAGAAACATGTTTGAAACATCATATACCCTGTAAACACACAACATTTGTATAACTGTTATACAGCGTCGGGCCAACGTCGAAGAAGACGTTGGCCCGACGTTGTATGAATGTTATACAAATGCTTTGTGTTTACTGGGACAGTCCCAGCAACAGGACCGATTATATTCGTGTGTTTTTCCTTTTTTATCAACACATTAAATACTAGGTTATAAACATGTTAAAGATAAAACGTGACATAATCAGCAGGATTTAAAAATTGTTGACCTCCATTTTGTTCAATCGGTATAATTTTGACTCACTTGTGGATCGCGTCATCGAGACACATCTTTAAGTGGGTGGAAATTCAAAATAACTATATTTTTATTAGCACTTTACGTACTAGGTTTTAAACATGCTAAAAACAAAACGTGACATAAATCAGCAAGATTTCAAAATTGTTGACCTCCTTGTTGACAAATCTGCATAGTTTTCACCCACTTGAAGTTGTGGATCGCAACACCGTAACACATTTTCAAGTGGGTGGGAATTTAAAATAAATAATTTAGTTTTTGTCACGGACAAATGATTTATTTTACCCCGGCGTGCGGTGATTTTTTTATTTATCACATGTTTGTAAAGACCAGTTCTTCAGGTAAATTATTTATTTCACGAGTTCACCAGCAATTATTTATTTAAAAAAATTTCCAGCCAGACCCTGGGAATTGAATGGAGGGCCCCTTCCCATTGTTGTACATTGAAAATCGCTTTTTCTAATTTTAAGTGATAACTAGAACAGGAGCTCCCGAACTCCGAGGCCCGTCTGTTTGAGTGCCATAGACAAAAAAATGGCTTAATTTTTCTAAATATAACAGTGAAGTGGTCTTCCTCATGTCATGGGCCTGAATGCTAAATGTTCAGGATATAATCAGAGATTGGTCATTAGTAAAATCTCTGATATAATTAAAGAAAGAACGAAGAAGACAAGTTAAAATATATCTTCAACGTATAATTAGTTCACCATCATCGCCGGTGCTGGCCAACATTGCCTACGATGTACCTCGTACAGAGGATGTAGGACTACCCACCAAATTCCGGTTCAATGTTGGGCCAACGTCGCAGCCCATTGTTGGTTCAATGCCGGTCAATCGTCTACGACGCTGGCCCAACACTAATTCATCACTTGGTCTGTTGTAGTAAATAAATAATAATGTTGCCCTCTATGAACCCATTAGCTGCGTTTCAGAATTGTATTACATGTCAAATGGTCTAACTTCTAAAATACTTATCAAAGTTCGCGAAATTTCCAGGGTAGTTACGACATGGATGGAAAATGGTGTGTGTAAAATTTAATGGAAATTGGTTGAGAATTGACTGAGAAATCCGCGAAATTCATTAATCCTAGTTGATGAATTTAATATGAATCTGAATATAAACATCAATATTTCTTTGTTCTCACGTTAAACAAATATAAGTAAGTTTCACCCACTTGAAGTTGTGGGTCGCTGTAGCGAGACACAACTTCAAGTGGGTGAATCTTTAAATCCTATAACTAATCGTTCTAAGGGTTAACATAACGCATGCCATTTTTTCGTCGGTTATCATCTGATCAATCAATCAATCAATCAATCAATCAATCAATCAATCAATCAATCAATCAATCAATCAATCAATCAATCAATCAATCAATCAATCAATCAATCAATCAATCAATCAATCAATCAATCAATCAATCAATCAATCAATCAATCAATCAATCAATCAATCAATCAATCAATCAATCAATCAATCAATCAATCAATCAATCAAGCACGCACGCAAGCAAGCAAGCAATCGATAAAAAAACTTCTATAGCGCCTAAATCCTCAGCAGACCGAGCTCAGAGGCGCGCAAATTATTAGCATGATCATGCTTCATAATCCAGGCCAAAGCTGGTTCGTCAACAGGGAGCCGGGCCACTGAGGAGCCAGGGCGGGAAAGCCAGATGTTACAATTGTTTGGGCATGACGTCTACACACAGGAAAAGCGTTTCATAATGTAGGGCACTTGACCCGGTCAAGCAACAGAACAGCAAATCTGATTGAATTTGTGGACCGAACAATAAAGTCAGCCAGATATGTAGGTTGGTTGAATTTTAGTTCAAAAAGTTCAAAAAGTAATTGTGCATATTTAAAATGAATGCGAAAATTGACAGGAAACCAATGATGTAATTGTTTTAAAATGGGAACAGAACGCATAAAACATGAGTCTCAGCTACCAGTCTAGCAAGGCAGTTCTGAACGCGTTCTAATCTAGCGCTATCCTTTCTGGTATGTTGTGAACAGGTAAAAGAGTGAGTTACAATAATCTAACTTGCTACTGACCAGTGCCACTACAATTTGCTTGGCAAGAGATAAGGGCAGACATATTTCGAATTCGACGCAGGTCACGGATATAATAGAAGCATGACCTGCGAATGTGTGTTTGTGGAAATTCAAGCTACTGTCAATTTATGTCCTGAGAGGCGGTGATCCGTGGTCTTCGTCGCCAAGCACAATCGTCACAACAAATCCCGGAGCGGGATCTGCGATATTTGCTCCCACCTGTACCCCTGTAAGCAAGACCCGTTCACTCAGTGTCGTTTTAATGTCGGCTTATCGTCTACGATGCTGGCCCACCGTAAAACCTGCACTGGGTCGACGTATCGCTCTTGTTGGGTTGTGGTGGACATGACTCCGTCACCAGGACACCTACACAAATAACCACTGTGGATCAAACGCTTCGTTGCTGGTCTCCGAGTTACAGCAAACACGGGACGCTCAACCAATGATGGTAGAATGTTGGGCCAGTGTCGCAGACGCTGGCCCAACATTCTACCATCATTGGCTGAGCGTCTCGTGTTACCTGAGAGGAGACAATACAAATTATCACACCAGTGGCGTCCATCAGTTATTCGATAGTGCAGTATCTGGAAAAGACAATATGTCGTAACTTCTTCTTCGCAAAGTAAACAATTACTACTGTTCATTATTGCGCTGTGGTACTGCGCAAAACCCAAGCTGTCTGACCCTTGGGGCCTTAACAAAAGAAAACACACATCCTACTGAGAGTTAGAAGTTGGATGTAGAAAATACGAGTTCAGTTAAATTTAAACATACAAGTTACAATGCTGGACAGCAGCTTTTTAACTTCCAGCTGTTATAGTAGATTTAACAAAGAGTTTGTTTAAAATTGTACGTTGATATTTTATAATGTATAATATAATATATTATAATGTATATTATTATAACTTCTACAGGGCCAGTATCTCTCAACAAAATCATACGTTTAAATTTTATGGCACTATGGGGCTTGTTGCAGTATATAAATGAAATGAAATGAATCGGGCTTCAGGTCACCTTTGTGCACATATAGGCTAAACTGGGCCAAGAGACCCTCCTGAGGATGGTGAGATGATTGAGATTGATGATTGAGATTGCAGTATATAGTACTGTGCACAGCCGTGCGGGCCGTATATCACTGGGATAATTACATCGTGTACAAAGTGATATTTATCACACTATTTAGCAGAGTCACAACGTTCGCACACTTTATTTTCTTCGCCAGTACTTTTATATTCTGTTTGCTCACATATCTTGTTTGCTCGCGCTTGAATCTCGCCCGCGCCGCCGTCAGTGGAGCGTGAGCCGTCTCAGACAAAGGGGCTCCCGATACCGCTAAACACCACACACTATGGAGTTTTATTGTTGGACCACCGTCGAGGATGGTGGCCCAACATTAAACCGCCATAGTGTCGACCCCTCCTTTAAGCTGAGTACCAGACATTTAACTGGTAAATACAATACAGGTGGAGACAGGCACACTTGGCACAAAGTCGATTTTTGCGGACAAGTTTGAACAGATACTTTGAACAGCCGAAAAAAGGATCGGTGGCGCTATATCGACTGAATAAGGCGGGCTAACGCCATTGTCGACGCTGCTATGTTTTATTTGGTCGTTGCTGGCCACAATAATAACCCTTTCAGTGCGGATATCTTTATACGTCAAAATCTGGATGTCAGATTCCCACGTCTATAGCCGGTCCCCGCACTGAAAGGGTTAAGTTATCCCTAACATGTCTAATGTAATAACGTATAAAAACTGTCAGTCGCTCAGTTGGGACGGAGGTGGAATGTATGACAAAAACACAGGTAATCCTTAAGATTAACGCGGAATGACGGCGACGAACTGTTAGGCGGGACAAAAAATGTTTTCAAATGAGTCACTAGCATAGCAAGACATATTGTTATCACTGTCTCGTAAATGCCCAGTCATCACGCCTCATCAGGGGCTGATCCAGACTCTAATAAAAGGGGGGGGTATGATTGAAAAAATACAATTATATAGGAGCCGGTCAATGATTTTTTAGTATTCACACCTTGAGGAGCTTTACCCTGGTTAAATTTGAGGGTCAAATATCGACATCTGGGCAAATTTGATCGATGTTATTAAAGACATTTTTGTTTTGGAAAATAGGGGTCAGAAAATAGGGGTCCCTTGAACGCCCCCCCCCCCCTCCTCCGAATCCGCTACTGCACATTGAGCATGTTGAGGCTCGTTGTTTGGACTGCGTTGCAGATGGCGGTGGCCAGCATGGAGCTACCATCCGGTCAATATCTAACCCGTAAGTAGTATTTTACCAAACTACATGGCTGGGACGTAAGACCACTTGATAGTGCAAGATCATTACTGAAAAAAACACAGGAACCTGGAATACAATTGCAGAAAGCTGTTTTTTCAGGAATGATACCTGGACATCTCCCCAGACGAATGCTCAGGATTCCCCAGAATCTCTTCTAGGGAGATGTCCAGGTATAATTCCTGAAAAAATCAGCTTTCTGCAATTTTTATTCCAGGTTCAATGCTAATGCTCTTGCACTATGAAGTAACTGTTGTGGGTCGCGGCAGCGAGACACAACCTTATGTGGGTGAAAATTCAAATTAGATGTCTTAGCGCTTTAAGGGTTAAAATGTCACTCCACGAAGGCTGTATTGAGGATCGATTAAATTCAAATGAAGCGAAAGGAGCAAACTAAGACATTTATGATGATTTAAAATGGAAAAACCCATTTGGTCTCCATTTCAGTGTTTTACGGTTTAAACCTCACAGTGCGGGGATCGACTTTAGTCGTCAGAATCTGCCGTCTATAGACGGCAGATTCTGACGACTAAAGTCAATCCCCGCACTGTAATAGCAATAATATTTGTAATGGCAGTAGACACATCATGTAGGTATTCAAATGAGCCGGAGAGAGCTGAATGAGACATTTATGATGATATCAAGATAAGAAAAAACACTTTGGTCTCCATAAATTTTACAAAAAGAATTAAGCGCTTTAACCCTATCAATCCTGATTTTACCATTGTCATCTTCATCCACTACAAGCCGCGAATTCCTGTCGCAATTCTCGACTTGTAGAGGATGAAGATGGCTTGATGTGGTTTAAAAAATATAATGAAATTTACCATGTATTGGTGAACCAGTTTCATGGAAATTTTCGTTCTGAAACCCTTGGTTATAGGAAAATTAAGTCTGTCTTCAGGGATGTAAAATGATGCTTTAATGCATCGTGAGGGCTTAAAGGGTTAAATTGTCATGTTTACCAGGACGTGGCGATCCTGGGATCCTGACATTACAGAGTACAACCCTTATTGAGACGTGTAAGACATGTGTAAGTGACTGTGAGAGCCACTTGTGGTGTGTGTGAGCAAACAGACCTCCCACACGTCACCTGGACGACCAACACGACACTACAAGCTGAGCCATTCTGCGCGCCATTGTTAAAGGAATCAGGTCGTCTCCAGTGCGGTTGCCTGAGAATAATCAACAATGTAGGCGCAAAACCGGGCAGTTATGGTTTTGTACACGGAATCACTTTGCATGTGATTGATTTTTCAAAATCGTGGCCATCTGAAAAATACACTGGCAAAATGCATACAGGGGACGATTTCCTATTGAATATAGGTAGAAAGGTGCTAAAGATAAGCACCTTCTAAATGTTTAATCCTTACTGCGCGGGGATTGACTTTAGTCGTCAGAATCTGACGTCTGTAGACGTCAGATTCTGACGTCTACAGACGTTAGATTTTGTCGATCCCCGCACTATATAAATAATTCAGCACGCTAGCGGCCGTATTTACAAAGCAAGTTTAAGACTGGTTTAACAAAACTACTACAGTCAACACGAGATTAGCGTTAAACCGTCCGCATGCACAAAAGGAGTTTTGGACAAACACTAGTTTAAACCGGGCAGTTTATCGACTGAAAGTTAAACCTGTTCAGGGGGTTGTTTAAGCACTGGTTTAACATGAATTGGAATGAGCATTATAATGATAACGAACGCAAATATATGAAAAGGAAGAAAATGGGATAAAAAATACATAGACTGATTATTTATTATAAATGAATTTTTATTTTGTTGATTGGCAAGCATTTATTTGAATTGAATAATAAATGATAAAAGATAGAAAACACGGATCTGAGAGGTGAAACCATTTAGGGTAAATAGTTTTGTCATTATATATTTGGTTTAATGCGTATTATTAATGGAAGGATTCGGCATGGTCATATTTTGACATAATCATACATAGTATTACTTGCATCGTCAGAAGAACCTCCTGAGGATGGTGAGATGAATGAGATGACACTGGCCTCCAGACACAGGATTCGAAATTCGAACCCTGGCGGTCTGAGGCCGAGTAAGCTACCTCTTGGTTACGGAGGCTTCCATCAATATTAAATATTTATGAGTGAGCGGGAAAGAAACATTTTGCTTCTCTGAAACTTGTACCCGCGACCTCCGACTTTCCAATTAGGCAGCTTTAACCACTGAACCCCCGCCCTATCAGATCAGAAAGGATAATTATAAGAAAATTATGTTTGAATTTGTTGTATATATTTATTTGTATTCTGAGTAACATGTATGAGAAAACGTGACACAACGAGATGGCTTTGATACTGCATTAAAACGATAACAGAATAATGAATAATTATTATCTCCTATGTGATATTAATTACAAGCTCTGTAACAGAATAAATGATCTGTTTCTTCGACCTAGTAAAATATAGTCCTTGCCCCACTGTTGGATTATTGATGTACCGCTGTCTGTGAAACGGGCCAAACTATAAACCAACATTGTGCTGACGTCTCGTGCGATCTGGAACGCGCTTTCAACCAGAGTATTCAATTGCGCATGCAATCTACAGAAATTGTATGCATTTTGTATGTGAGTAACCATCATTTGTGTGCATGAACGTCGGATCAAACTGTAAAACCTGCCGGTTTAAACGGCATTCTGAAGCTTTGTTAACCTGGAAATAAAAAATGAAATGAAGCTGGCTTTAGGCCACCTTTGTGCACATATAGGCTAAACTGGGCCAGGAGAACCTCCTGAGGATGGTGAGATGATTGAGATGACACTGTCCTCCAGACACAAGATTCGAAATTCGAGCCCTGGCGGTCTGAGGCCGAGCACGCTACCTCTCGGTCACGGAGGCTCCCCACAATACTAACTTTCACACGTGGATGGGGAAGAAACAACTTTGTTTCTTTCAAACCGCCGAGACCGGGAACCGAACCCCGGACTCTGGCGTAAAAAGGCAGCGGTGCTAACCACTACCCTAGGGCCCCCGCCCTTGCTAACCTGGAGCAAAACTGATTTTGTGAATACGGTTTAAAAATTATTTAAACGTCTGTTTAGTTACACTAGTCTAAACGCTATTAAAGCTCAGGTTGAGTAAAATACGACCGTAAATGAGAGATAATCAATCCCAATAATGACGTCCTGAGCTGTCATTTGATATCTGAACCCTTCATCTTTAAAGCGCTGAAATAGCTCTATACAAACCAAGGTTTTTTCTTCAAATTGAAATCATCATAAAAGTCTTAGTTAGCTCTTCCGCTTCATTTGAATACCCATGCCATTATGGGTCTACGGCCACTATAATTTTTTTAATTACTTCAATGTTGGGATCGACTTTAGACGTCATAATCTGACGTCTATAGAAGTATATAAAAGCGTTAAGACAGGAAAGGGTGGAATAAACCTATCATCGGAATTGAATACATCGATGGTCTAAAACAACAGTGGGTCAAGTCGACTTGACAGCAAATTTGTGTTTTTTTGCTTAGAACTACAGTCTGCCAAATACACTTATCAGCATGTAGACTTGGATTTATATACTGATGAAACACACAGCGATTGGAATTTTTCAGTAGATCACTGAAGTTATCAGAGTGTTTTTTCCCTTCCAAAATGATTAACAGTAGCAAAATTGGGATCAACACGACATCAAAATGATTTAGCTCATTGTCACTCCAGGAACACAGAATATGCAGGGATTGTTCCTATATGCAAATAGCATTGGCTTTTGAAGGGGGACAAATATACCCAAGCTGAATTTTTCAGGAAATCTTCGAAATACCATTGCAAATAAAATACTAAAACTCCCCGTGATTCCCGCTGAAGCCTCTCACATTATTCAACATGGCGTCCAAGATGGCCGTCAAAATGTTAACACCCCCAAAATATTCTGACAAAAGGTTTTCTATCCTACTGGACATATCGTGAATGAATATCAAAATCTGACCCCTAAAAAATGATGAAAACTGGGTCATCTCCAAGATGGCCGCAATTGTCCATGAAAATCGGTAAAACCATCTTTATGTGCCCAAAATTGTTTATAAGCCAGGTTTTTAAGAGTTGGAAAACTTATAGGTCCAAATAACATTTAAGCAGTGTTAAAAATCTAAGATGGTGGTGGGGCGAGGGGGGGCAAAATCCAAGGTCAATGTTAAAATAATAATAAAAAAAGATTTTTACCACATAAACCCAAGAACATGTGTAAAATTTGGATTTTGACTTGTGAATGCTTTTATGGTATTATGTCTGTGATTCAAGGTGTCCTTCAAGGTGAAAGGGTTAATTTTAAGGTCAAATTCCTGAAAATAATATTTGTAACAAATACAAATATCAAGAGACATTATAATCTGATAATTATGTAATACCTATTTTTGAGGCGGTTTAACTATAGAGAATCCATTTATGGTATTATTTTGTTGATTCAAAGACTTCTTCAAGATCAAAAAGTAAATTCCAAGGTCAAAATGTAAAAACAAATATTATTTCTGGAATAATAAAGGTCTTCAATGTTGAGAACCTTAAATGTAAGGTCAAGTGAGAACAAGTGTAATACCTAATTTTCGTGTACCTAATTTGCCTAGAAAATCCTTTTCTGGTAATAGTTAGATCTAAAGTCTCACCCCAAAAACATTTTACACAAATAAAAATAGAAACAAGTGTAATACATATCTTTGATGAGGTTTTTAAACTGCATTTCATGTAGGTCAATTTTGATAGTTAAATGTCATATTTATGGCTATCAAATTACTCAGCTCTTTTTGATTGAATAAAGTGTTCTTCAAAGCCTCCGCAACGCATTTTAGCGCTTTCCAGTTGCTTTTGTACAAAAGATTAAAAATGAAACAATCTTTGAGTCACGACATAGTCACATAATTATATCATTTATGTTCAATTTCTGTTATGTTAATAAGTGAAATGATATTCAAAATGTCAAACATATGACTCAGAACCTGCTTCATTGTAATCTTTATGGCAATAAATGCAAACATTTAAAGCATCCAGTTGGATTACAAGCCAAGATATAGCGGTTTTAACATTTTGGCGGCCATCTTGGACGCAATCTTGAATAATGGGAAAGGCTCCATCGGGAATCACGGGGAGTTTTAGTATGTTGTTTCTAATGGTATTTGGAAGGTTTCCTGAAAAAATCAGCTTTGGCATATCCCCTCTCCCTTCAGCCTGAATACAGATCTAATACTATTCGCCTACTAGAACCACTACTAGAATCCACAACCACCCCTCCCCCACTGCATTATACACCAAGGTGGAAAACAGAATGAGTCGAATAGCAGACGACTAACTCAATAATGCCTGTATTTGATCGTCGTTTGTATTCTAACAAGTCGCTATGAGACTATATTTAAACAATTGGCAAGCAATATCTATATTTTTAAATTATGCCACAAACCAGTCCACTGTAATATTATCTAACATACATAAAATGACAAATTTGTATCTGGCCTGACCATCAGAAGATGCCATTTGGTTGACCCCGAACGTACGTCACCCCCATCTGCGTCGCTGATTTGATGACCTCTGGTTTTATATAACAATACGCTAAGTGCACTTACACCGTTTTTGTCCCAGAAACAGAGCCAATGAGCATGTCTTACCAGAATAATAATTTGTTAAGTCGACTTGGTGCTGTGTTGGACAGATATTATGTGATCCTCTTCACGAGAATAAAAATGTGCTAAATCGACTTGATCTGGTTTTTTTTTATCTGAATTTGGAATAAATGCATTTTTTATACATATTATAAGGGACTTAGCTGGTTATTATTCTAAAGGCAAAAAATGTCACTTAGCACACTATTGTTTTAACCCATCGACCTCTCTTTTGTAGTGTTTTATCCAGCCGTGCTCTGCGCTATGTAGTCAGCCAGCCAGTACAGCCTAGCTATATCGTTTCAGCCCATGGCATCTCTTTGTTAAAAACAAACTAGCTTGGCATCATCGTATATACCTAATGTCATCAGAGTGGTTGACTTCAATTGCTTTTAGATAAAAATAGCAAAAAACATCATTTCAAAATAGAGCCCCAAAACTCTGTTTTTGCTATTATTAATGGCGTGTTTAGTTTAAAAACGTGTATATTTTGTACATAATATTGCTAATTCTCCATATTTTTGGACATCAAATACGGGAAAGACGTTATATGTGGATTTCCAAAAAAATTATCCAAAGTAGTTAACAGACGTAGAATATGTATACTTGAGGTTTAAACTGATGTATTTCGGTGTGTGGTTTTAGTAGTCCGAGAGCACAAAATAAAAAAAATGCTTACGTTCAATACTAATTGTGGATCGGTGCGTGTCAACATGACATTGCTGTGAACAGTGGGTTGCCTGAGATATCCCCAGGGTGTCATGTTACTATGTCATGTATAGTCTACTCTGCTTGGTGTGCCATCAAATTGTCTTTTGCTAGTGGCTTGTGGGTGCAAATCAGCCACGAAATATTTTAAATCTCAGCAAGTATGTGTAACCATTCTAATCTAAAAAATTAAAAGGTAGTATCTGCTTACTTGTACAGTAAACGAATACTACCTTTTGGTTTTGCATAGCAGCTTTGCATTACAAGATACATTTTGCTATTGTAATCTACTGTTATAGTGGGGGACCTTAATGTAATAAATTTGCATATCTGGCTAAAATGGTCAAAATTGGTGCACAAGCCGACAAGACAATACTCTTTCATATTTTTGATTGATCCAATCTGAAAAATTGCTGGATCCACCATTTTAGCCAAAATTCAAAATGGCCGCCACTCGAAAACCAAAATTATCATTTCTTGGCAAGATATGCCTCAAATTTTACGATGTTAACATCAATTTCATATATTTGGATGACGACGGATCTATTTTTAATGGTTTAAAAGTGATTGGGATGAAATGGGATGAAATTGAAAATGACACATTTTGTAAATAATATGCTAAAAACTGAAATATCAAACGCTGGACACATTTAAAAAAAAGTTAGTGACATTTCATTCATATTTGACTGTTAACATCATCATCTATATATGCCTATTCATACTGGTAAACGTCATCTAAAATTAAACTGAGTCATAGACTCAGTTAAAGAAATCCTCAGTTACCCACGCAATAAGCATTCATCGTTTATGTACCCACACTCACAGTGACATAGATGTGTGCATCCCGGATTAGCATCAGCACATTTGCAAGTCCCCTTATATTTTTCGACAATTGATTGCAGTGTTGCAACAATGCACAACCCTAACATCTGCAAAACATTCAGCGGACCCAGCTCCAATCGGATCAGATGGATTGTATATTATGCTGCCTTTCAAGAGCCTTTCTCGAAATATATCCTGCCTGATACAGTGCTCGTCTGGAAGGCATAAGTAAGGCCCCCTGTTCGGGTGGTATGTTTTCTAATGTGCGTTTGGCGCAGTCCATGCACCGCTCCAGCCAGGTGAGTGGAGTCCATGGAGAACAGAAGAGGATCCTTGGTGAAGGTCAAAATATGTCTGTTGTTTCGGGGTACCTACCAATACTCAGAAAAGTGGAACAAATAGGCCTATTGCATCCAGTAAAGCTATGGAAGAGTGGGAGTGAGATGCACCTTTGAAGACCAAGTTGTTTTTACAATTGCATGGATAGAGATTGCCTGAAACATTTTTCCAGAGCCGAAAACAACCCATAATTCAGTTAATCGCAGGCTAGTAAAATGACTAACAGCAATGACTACAATAATGCTATCCACTTTCCTGACATAAATATTGTTATGTGCTTAATAATGTGCAGAGCATTATTGCGTTATTGTGGACGATATCATGTTCTGGACAAATGTTAAGAAATGAAATTCTACGTATTGTTAAAAGTTTGCAACTTTGATGGTTCGGACCATATATGGACAATGGCAGCAGCATCAACAATTCCCATGGATACATCGCACGAATACTTTTTCAGGGATTCTAAGATGTCAGATTGTTTCCCACTCCTCCGTTTCCCTTTGTCAAATAATGATGGCTCCTTTAGATTCTCAAATAACATAAATCATATATATCATATATAAAAGAAGATGATGTTGAGTGCAACAATAATTAAGCTGATGATGCAAATTCAACCAGTGCTTGAACTTTCCCAGGTAGAGACAAGGTGTTCATCCATATTATGATGACAGTGAGAGAAAATATGCTGACCCATACGCCTACCTTCACAGACACAGACAGATTGATAGCTTCACGGCAATAATCACCACCGTCCGGGTTGTGGCGCTTCTAGTGCAGATGTCAATCACTCCTCACATAATCTCACAATTCTAACCATTTACAGGTCTGTGGTTGGTTAATTCACGCTACCTTCGCCTGGTGAGTATTATTTGCAAACTGAAGCAAAAATATCAGTGTGCACGCCTGCCCCCCCTCTCCCGCAGGCGTGCACTGGGGTATCAGTGGAACGGCTGCCCAGCACAGGTATCTGTCCAGGATTAAGAAACTTTGTCACACATTTCCAATGTTCATGGTATTATGTTTCACCATTGGTGTAGATGCTGTCTTGTCAGAGAAGAGCGACACGACTCAAATAATCACATTAATTTTTTTAAAACTAGACCCCCGCCAAAGTTAAAGTATCTACTGTATCCAAGTGTACCGAGTTCAAAATTATATCTGATCAAGCCAAGTTTGATCTTTAACTTGGCGGCATCTACCTTGTCATGATGTGGATGCACAAGACGCTCAGACTTTGGGAGGGCAACATAAATATCTGCCGGTGGAGAGGTTGGGATGAAGTATATAATACATGCTCATGAGTGACTTAAACAACTGGATTTGTTTTGAAGCCATAGGCCATAATGTTACTGTTCGTTTTAATGTCGCATAAGTCTACATAGACAAGTAATATATATCTATCACATTAAAATTGAAACCACTTTCTATCAAATGGGCTTGTGAAGAATCAGCAGGAAAGTATAGATCGTCCAAATTTTACAAAACAAACCTATTTATATTTGTATTAATGGTTAGGACAGTGAACTATGACCATAATTGACTATACATAATTATTATTTTATGTTTTATTGTGTTTATTTGATATACAGTTATACGTTATTGTAGGTTTACTTGCAATTATGGTTAGACCTAAATGAATTATTAGAATAATCTAATTTCTATATATTTTGGTCTCAAAAACGCGAAATATATGAAAATGATGTTAACATCATTAAATTTGATCCATTGGTTAGAAAGATATGATAATTGTTGTTCGCGAGTGGCGGCCATTTTGGATTTTGCCTAAAATGGTGGTTCTGGTACTTTTTGAAGTTGGATCCATCAAAAATGTAAATATATAAGGTCTAAAGGACCTATAAATAATTTTTGGCAATTTCAGCCAGATGTGCAAATTTATTTACTAATTGGACATTATGATCCCCCACTATTACAAGAAGTGGCGTATGTTTATATAAAAAACTGATATGGATGGTGTCATATATCTATAGCATTAGAGCTATATGGCTACGTGTATCTGTTCAATTTTTCAAAGAGTTTTTTTATTCGTATCTAAAAGTTACTCTCAACACTGATCGCATATAGTTCGCACAGCCACATGTGTCAGTGCCTGTTGCGCAGATTAGAAGGTCACCTAGTGTTGCGGACACCTGGTGAATCATTCCTAACCATTTTAACGAGAGCTCTTGAATAATTATTTATAGTTCTGGTGTAACAGTCAATTTGTTAACCCTTGAAGCGTTAAATTAAATATTGTAAATATTAATGTTTTCGACTTGAAGTTGTGTCTCCCAGCCGTGACCCACAACTTCAAATGGTAAAAAATTACTTATATTATTTGAACTATTAAAATAAAAAATTATACCAATTTTTCTTCTTTAATGCAGATTTGGACGTAATTAGCACTCAAGGGGTTAATAGTTTTTAGGCTCTCTTTCCCGCTCCTCATGATATATAGATTTAAAAAAAACTACAAAATGTTTTTCTCTTTTCGCCCATAGAGAATTAATATTATGGAGAGTCTCTGTGACTGAGAGTAGCATGCTCGGCCTACAGGGCCGCTTTGTATGTATTTCAATTCCAGTGTCTCAAGCTCGACTTGCCATCCCCAGGGCCCGGTTGCAAGAAACGGTATCGGTCTCTGTCTCATCCGTGTTTCTCGAGTGATAGATATAGGTTAGAGTGCAAGAGGGGGAACCCCGTAGATCTGGTAATATTCGCGAGGTTTCAATTTTCGCGAATTTCGCGAGGAGGACAAATTCGCGAATTGAAGAATCCCGTGAAAGTTATTATTACAATAGCGCTACTAAAGAAACATGAAAAATTTCGAATTCTAAACTTCGTGAAAAGTCCCAAAATCGGAAATTAGCGAAAATTTAAACACGCGAAAATCACCTTATTTAGAATTTGTAGGCCTACTGGTTTTTCGACGCCAGATACATGTAGAGGTTAGTGGTGCAAAATGGCATAGAATCCATTTTTCTCGCATATTAGACGGAGCGTAGAGTGGTGAAAATGGCATAAAGTGCACTATCTGTGTTCTTTCTACATCAGATAACGATTAGAGTGGTGGAAGATAGCAAAACGGGGACTTTCCATGTCCCCCTACAGTGACTAGATAGAGATTAGAGTGGTGTAAGATGCCACAAAGGGAAGTTTCTCTGCTCCTCTCGCACGTTAACATCTATCTATTACTCGAGAAACACGGATGAGACAGTTTTAATAATTGTATCTGTGTTTAGTCTGTAAAAGTCAGAAATAAATTGATGAATGACATCAAGGTCCTTATATAATTGTGTTTTTGTTTGTGTGTTGTATATCCGCTAAATGTATCCTCACTAAAAGTAGCATAACAAAAAAGAGATGTACAAAAATTATCATTCAGCCACGTCATTCCGTCAAGACAATAACATCGAGCTTAAAAATATTACTAGTTTACATATTCTGTACTAAAATATTTAAAATATTTAATTGTTCTGGGTTCACTAACAGAAGAGACTTTCAATTTGAATAAATAAACGAGAAATTGCATGTCCAAAAACGTATCATTTGGTCACGGTATATAAAGATTTTTTTTTCATAGAGACCAATTCTTTTTTTTCCAACAAAGAAGATCATAGTGACGCTACTAAAGAAATAAGAATGAATAAATTGCTTTTTTTACCAAAGAAAAACGTCATTCCGACACGATGGAATGCATATTCTAAACTATATATATTAAACTGTCTGTTCGAAACTCTTCTTTCGCGTCCTATTGATCTATCTATCTTTTTTTAGCAATATGCCTTCGAAGGCGGGGGAGGGTGATGGGGAATGAGAGAGGGGCAGGAGGGTCGATGTGTTCTGTTTGGATTTCACCACTGTTAAATTTATAAAATGTCTGTACAATATTCCGCTTCCTTTTTTCTGAATATTTCATTAGACATGTCAGAGGTAAATAAAACCTTCCAGCGCGGGGACTGACTTCAGACGTGAAAATCTGACCTCTATGGACGTCAGAATCTGAGGTCTATAGAGGTCAGAATCTGACGTCCATAGTCGGTCTCAGCACTGAAAGAGTAAAATATTGATAATGGTCGAAGACCCATAACATATGTATTCGAATGAACCGAAAAGAGCTAACGAAGTCATTTGTGATTTCAAATTAAAAAAAACCTTTGGTCTCCATGGTTGAGAAAACATATATTTCAGGGTTGTGAGGGCTGACTGTCCAATAGTCACGTGAGCTGGATGGGAAGATGATTAATGTAATGGAAGATGATTAATGATTCACATCACATGGTATGTCTGGTGTAGGTCTATTATTATAGATACTTTCAAAGATAACCACACAAAAGTATGCATTGCGATTTTAATTCCAACAATAAACGAATAACACTATATTGAATTTGTCCAACTTTCATATGTCCTTAGTGTCAAATGGCTGTTTCGTGCAGCCCACCTCTTCGTCGTGGTGTATCTAATCTAATCACAGAGGGGCTTGGTTGTCCACTCACTTCATCAGACGCATCAAATGCCGAGGAATGGATGGACCCAATAAATGACGACACTGAAGGGCCATCTAGCGAACGTGTACGAATCACAGTTGGTTCTTCATCACGTATGACCTCGTCTGGCGAGAAACATGACACACTGCCTGTGCCGCCTAATGATTTCCTCAGACGTCGAGGGTTAAGGGAGGAACTGTGGTGCTGTGGATCGCTGAACCTCCCTGACACACGCACAGAGCTAGTACGTACTGGGCCTGATAGGTGGCGTACAGGCACGGACATAAACAGCTCCTGGCGAGGGATTTCTGCTCCCTTTGAAAGGATCCCAAACTGACCTCCGATGCTTTCTAACATAGTGGTGAAGTGCTCTTCTGGCGACATAGATTCTGGATTGACATCATCGATATCAGTCTCGAGTAATCCCAGATTGATGCTCTCCTTGGAGGCGGTAGGTATCGGACTGCACGGATCAACCTTATGGTCATAGGGGGTGCTCAACGTCATCAAGCTGTCAAGGTCACCTACACAGTTAGGGTCACTTTCTCCTGTATCCTCTAGTTCGTCGTTTGCCTTCAGGGGGCGCCTGAACCCGGCTAGGTCAGGGGTTGACACGCTACGAAGTGGGGCATTTTGACGAGGGTGAAGCAAGTTGCGCGTTGGTAGAGTAGATTCACTGGCCATCTTAGGAATACCAGCATCTCTGCAGTGCACACCATTCCTAGAATCGATAATATATTTTTTACAAAAAAACATGTCATTTTCTTTGCTGAAAAATAAACACCACAGTTCTAAAAACGAAAATGGTCTCACAATGGGAATACAAACAGTGTCGTAACACTTGTATTGTAATTTGCATGGCCTAATATTTTATCGAAAAAATAAGCGAAGGCAATTAGGCATATTAAACTTGAAAAGTAGTTTATACTGGCATTCGATAAATCACAAGTTTAATTGGAGAATAATGATATATAAATCAAACATTATATACCTTTGGTGAACAAAATGTTTTTATTACAGACTTTTTTTTATCATAATGCGGACATAAACGAGATTACATAGATAAGATTGGCATAGCTAAGCCATTTTAAAAACAACTGCTCCAAAAGTTGAATAAATAAGCTCACCTCGACAGAAATTTGCGGGTTTCATCCTTGTTTCTGGCGACGAGCGTGTCCTCGCACACCGAGCTCACACCACTAGATTTGGTTAAGTTGGAAGTGTGCAGGCCAGCAGCTGAGCCTGCCAGTTTGTAGTCGAAGACCTCTTCCCCACGTCCTCCGCCATGTGTCGTAGGCGGGTACCACACACGTCCAGGACCAAGCTCAGATACAGGCGGGTACCACACACGTCCAGGACCAGGCTCAGACGCAGGCGGGTACCACACCTGATCAGGGGGGTCTTCAGGAATAGTCGGGTCCCATCGCGATTCAGGGTGGCGTTGCCCTGCAGATGGTTGATCGGTCTCCACTGGGGTGGACGTGGTCACTTCCTGAGGAGGCAAATACATTGACTTTAGACGTCAGTATCTGACGTCCACAGACGTCAGATTCTGACGTCTAAAGTCGCTCCCCACATTAAAAGAAAAAAACAGTTATAATGGTCATACACCCATAACATATGTATTAAAATGAAGCGGAAAGAGCTAACTAAGACATTCACGATGATTTTAAATTGACAAAAAACAACAACTTTGGTCTCTTGGTTTATACTGCTGTACATCAAGTGTATCTTTTATCATTGTATTATTGTATTAGATAGTAATAATGTAAATCTGACCATTGCTGCTGTGTCTTTTCTCCACACTGTGCCAGCGGGTACCTCTTTATTGGCTACAGCCAGCAGGAATGCCAAGTGAGGATCGGGTTTCTGCTGCTGTAATTGCTCCAGACGACGGACTGCCAACTGTTTAGCATCCCACCTCTCCTGTAGCTCTACCAGGTCACTGGTTACTCCCAGGGGGTCCCGATCCCTGTTCCGTCGTCCCCTGTAGTATGTAACTCCATCAAACACGACACATCTAGCCAATGTTGGGCCAACGTCGTAGACGGTGGGCCAACATTGATCAAACATTGGGTAGATGTGTCGTGTTTGCTGGGACACTGTATAGCTTTGACTGTATCTCGTCCGGCTGGAAACAAAAGCTCGTAACTGCTACAGATAAGACCTTTATCTTCCAACAAGACGATATATTAATGCTTTATATGATTTAGAATCAACCCTATGTAAATAATGAAAAACTAAGGAGAAATCCAACGAACGGGCCAATAAACGAACGAGCGAACAAAAAATGAGGGAACGAACGAGCGAACGAGCAAACCAAAAAAACAAGGCAGGAAGCTTATTTTGTCTGTAGCATAATAAAGTCATAATAACGTCACATATCTGGTTATACAATTGTAATATTACATTTAATTTGTGTCTCGCTACTGCGATCCACAATTTCATATGCGTAAAACAAAATTCATATTTGTTCAGACGTATCGTAGCGACAGTTTTTTTCTGCTGCTCAATTTGAGACGTATCAACAGTTTTTCTGCTGCTTAAGTACAACTATCTGTCCCCGTATTGTAAGTCCATATGCTCATCAAATAACTTTTCATCTTTCGCCGCTAATCTCGAATATAATAGAGTAATATCAGTTTGATTAACCCTTAGAGCACTGATGTCGACTTGAGTGGACATTCTGTGCTTTTACCAGCACCAGGATTACCCCCGATAACTGGTTGTTGAAAGAAAAATAGGCCTTCAAGCTTGAAATACTGATATCTGCTGAGACTTAAATTCCACATAAATTTCCCGTCACTTGAAGTTGTGGATCGCGGTAGCGAGACACAATTTCAAGTGACTGAAAATTTAAATTGAATACCTCAGTGCTCTAAGGGGTAACCGATAAAATCACTGTTGAGGGGAATAAAATGTGTAACTCAACATTACAATTTGTCAGTCTCGAATGAGACACATAAGAAATTTCCACCCTCTCTTAAAGTTGCGCGTAGCAATAGCGAGGCAAAGCTTCAAGTGGGTAAAAAAATAAATAAGATGACCTAACTTGAAATGTGTGTTTCTACATGGACTTTTACAATTTGCTGGTCTTACTCAAAAAATACAATCACTCACTTTAAGTTGTGGGTCGCGCCAGCGAGACACAATTTTAATTGGGTGGACATTTAAATGAAATAATTTACCTTGAAATGTGTGTTTCAACACTTGCAATTTCGTGGTCTCAAATTAACATAATCATAACCAGCTATGAGTAATTTTCACCCAATTGGAAGTTGTGCGTTGCGCTAGAGATATGCAACATCATTCATCAATGGGGTGAAAAATAAAAGATAACTTAGAGATAAATAAAAAGTGGTGAGCGAATTATAGTTTTCATTGAAATTCAAAGGGATAATTAGCTGAATTGTTTTTGCTAATACCAGAAAGATAAGCTGAGTCTACTCACGTCACGCAACAGAATACCAAACATGTGAGAAGGAGGGCAGTAGCGTTGACAAGCCCAGCGGCCCAAGTGTTCTCCCACGGCTGCCATTTGTCTTCTGAAAAAAAGAAGAGATAAATGAGCAGCTTCTACAGAATGGCCCAATGTTGTTTTGATGTTGGGCCGACGTCGAAGACAGTGGGCCAACATCTAAACAATATTGGGTCAATGATTTCCATCGTGAGCGTTTTAAAAAAATATGACGCGATACCTGAATGACCAACCCAGCAAACACGAGACATTGACCCAATGTTGTTTTGAGGTTGGGCGGACGTCGAAGACAGTGGACCAACATCAACACAACATTGCGTCCATTTCCCGTGTTTGCTGGGCAAATGTTGCTGACCCAATGTTGTTTTGAGGTTGGGCAGACGTCGAAGACTGTGGGCTAACATAAAAACAACATTGGGTCAATGTCCCGTGTTTGCTGGGTCTGAGAACAATATGGTATCACACCATACATTGTATAGCTCTCTGGCTGAAAATAGTTCCATAGAAACTGCTTTTACACACACAATTGTATATGATGATACCTCGGAAAATAACTCAGTTTACAGACTGTCAGCGCATGCCGCTTCAGCAGTGGACGACGGATTTGAAACGCTAAATTATAGGTTTTGAATTCCCATCCACTTGAAATGGGGTCTCGCTACAGCAACCCACAACTTCAAATGGGTGAAAAATACTAACATTTGTACAATTAAAACAAAAAAATAATGTTAATCAAGCAAATTCAAAGTTAATACTCCCATAAGGCGAGGGCCCTGATGTAGTGGTTAAAGTTGCCTGACTGGAAAGTCGTCCGTTCTGGCATTCAGGTTTCAAAGAAACATAATGTGTATTCCCTGCTCACTCGTAAAGAGGGATTTACCCCCAGACATGCCCAGACGGCCGGAAACTTGGGTTTCGCTATGCAATTTAATGCTGAAACTCCGTGGCATTTCGCACAGTGGTCGCTGGTGTAACTTACCTGGGGGTATAAGGTTGGGACTCATCTCATTTGAAGACATCTGCATTCTGAGATATATCTCATGGACCTTGATCGAAACGAAATAATGATTAATTAAAAGGTGATCTATCACCCCTTATATGGTATGAATAATTATGTCCTTATATAGGGTGATTGGCTATCATGTGACCTTCTTAGAGGGGCACATGATAACCCATCACCCCATATCTGGGGGTGATTTGCTATCATGTGACCCTTTCAGAGGGTCACATGATAGCTAATCACCCCATATAAGGAAACACTTGTGCCCCATCTTGTGGCTACTCTGCTTTATTTGTCACAAAATTATTTATACTATATAAGGGGTGATCACCTTTAAAACTACAAAAAACATCTAACACCCTTGTATGGCATATTTTAAGTTACCCTACAAGTTCTCAATATCCCTGGATCTACCATACGGTTTTGTAGACCGGCTTTCAGATGAAGCTAGGTGCCACCTGGAATAGACATAAATGACATAAAGTTTTCATAATCATTATAATGTGTGTGTACATATAAATTCAGGTAAACGTGCATCTCCGGGTGCTCTTAAATTGCCTATTCCAAAAAAGATGCTATTTCTTGTTCATTTGATTCATGTGATATAATGTATTTTATATTTTTATTTTAACTCTTTTCATCTATTTGACACTCTTTAAATAGATGGCATACTAGTATATTTTAATTACTTTGTTACAAACTGTACATAGGGCCTAACCAATTATTTCGTTGTTGTCATGTATTGAGCCAGCAATCAATTATAAAAAAAATTATGTAAAGTAAATTTTGCAATTCATTGAACTTCACCAAATAAACGGTATTACTCGAGAATTTAAGCTCGTTGGGTTTTGTAATATCTTTCCATGCTAGGTATGTGCACGTCATTACGCGCGCTGCCGAACGTAGTGCTGCGCGTTACTCTTCGCTGCGAATGGTTCTAACTGGAAGTGGACGGATTGCATTCTCATTTGGATGGCTATTGCTTCATTTCTAGCTAAGACCATGATCCCCACTTCATTTTTTATCGTCATTTGAAGCTGGAATTGCTGACGCAATTTCCAGCTTCAAATGACAAAAAGTATTTATATTGTTTTTAAATACACATCTTCTAAATTGAACTAGAGGGGAATTGTGACTTTTCAAGTAACAATAACGTTTGGACTAGGTTTTATAAGTTTTTTGTGGTGGCCATTTTGAATTTTGTTGGGTTATTTTATTATGACAGATTGATTGCAATTTTGTTACAGGTTTTTTTTAGCAGCCATTTTGATTTGTAGACTTAGAATTCAGACTTAAAATTTTAGAGATGAGTTTTTGTAGGCCCATACTTTTAAATACACTTTTATTTGTTTGTCAAATGGAAACAATTCAGAGAGTCCCCAGTCAACACAATGACTTGTCTCTTTGTTAGCTAAATGTTGTATCACTGTATGCGACGCTGGCGCACATTAAAACAACAATGGATTGACGTTTCGCGTTTCCTGGAATTACAACTGTTATTTTAATTGTCAAATGTAGAATTTGAAATGTCCATAGCAACCACTCAACGTTGGTTCAATGTTGTGCCACCGTCTTCCACACTGCCCCGGAGTTAAAACATCCTTGGATAAATGTATTTCCATTATGAAATGTAGAGATTAAAGGGTGGACCCAGTCTTCACATAGGGGAACCCTGTTCACCCTCCCGTTTTCATTCAAGCAATGAATGGAGAATCACCCGACATGTACATAATTGAGCCAACATCGATCTACACAGTGATCCAGAAAATCCCGAATAAATCCGGAAGAACAACTGGGAATTCTTTTAAAGAGTCATACCAATAAACCTCAATACCTAAGGATCATAGTGCCAAGGTTTAAAGTCGATTTGATAAAAACTCAGGTGGAAATAGCGCATTATAAGCCCCCGAAATGTACATTATTGGCCAAACATTGATTAGCACTTAGTAATCCAGAAAATCCTGCATAAATCCGGAAGAACAACTGGGAATTCTTAGAGAAGTCATATCAATAATCCCACCTAAGGATCATTGTGCCGAGGTTTGAAGTTGATTGAATAAAAACTCGGGAGAAATAGCACACGGACCAAAGAGTTTTTTCAATTTGATATCATCATCAAGTTAGCTCTTTCTAATTTATTTGATTACCTATGTTATGGGTCTATGGCCAATATAAATATTTTTACTCTTACAGTGTGGAGATCGACTTTAGACGTCACAATCTGACGTCTACAGACGTCAGATTCTGACGTCTAATGTCGATTCCCGTGCTATAAAGGTTAAAATCAGCTTGAAAACCTAGGTATATATACAGACGTAGTAGAACAAGGGTGTTATCCAGCATGCTCCCTATTAAATAATATTTGTTTAGTTTCGAAATTTAGATTTTTAATATAACGCAGAATATAATTGTGCTTGATCTCGATAAGTTGCAAATGCGCCGTCTTGTTTTTGTGATGTTACTGTGAATTTGAGGTGTGCACAAAATATCTAGTTCAGTCTCAGCCACACTAACATTATCTAATGAGCTGGAAAATGAGTTCCAGAACTCCGAGGCCCGGCGTTAGTCTGTTTGAGGGCTATAGACAAAGAATCAGTGTCTTCCTCATGGGCCAGAATCCTAAATGTCCAGGATATAATTAAGGAAAGAACCAAGGAGACAAGTTCAAATATATCTTCGACGTGTATTCCTTCCACCACCATCGCCGGTGCTGGCCAACATTTATTCAATACTTGCCTACGATGTATCTCGTACAGAGGATGTGGGCCTACCACCAAATTCCGGTTCAATGTTGGTCCAGCATTGCAGCCCATTGCTGGTTCAATACCGGTCAATCGTCTACGATGCTGGCCCAACTCTAATCTATCACCAGGTCTGTTGCATACTTTGCGCAAACACGTGGCATCCAACCAATGCTGTTTCAAGGTTGACCCACAGTCTTCGACAATGGCCCGTCATTGAAACAGCTTTGGGTGATTGTACCTTGTTTATCGACTGCTGCATTATGCTGGTGACACTTTAACATCCCGGCGCCAGAAACACCAGATAACACGATACATTGGACCGATGCTGATGTAATGCTGGGTCACCGTCTGTGACGCTGGGCCAACATTACTCCAACCAAAATCCTTTAAATTCCTAATCACAAATATTATCGTAATTTTTTTTCTGAACACTTGTTAAATACAAAAGTACTTAACCTAAGGAACTGAAACGTTATATTGCACATGTTCATAAGGACTGGTGTACAGAAATGTGAACCCACATCACCTCTCTTTCTCCTTAATAGGACACAAACTCAGGCAAAATAAACTTAATAGGATACCGGACGTAGGCCGGTCTTAATAATGTAGGTTCAACATTTGGTCAACGATACAGGCCAGTCTAGCTTGACACAACACAACACATCGTAGAACATTTGGTCAGCGCGTGATCAAAATTAATGTAGTAACAGTCCAATAGGCCAAATAACGAAATAACGCTACAATGGAAAAATACAGCCTAAAGTTGGTCGTGTAGCCCTAATTACAGGCCCAATCCACTAAAGTAAAGCATTACTATTTGCATACTAATTATTAAATAAACGTAAACGTACATTAAATAAAAAAACATACCTTATTTTATCAGAGTGGTATGTAAATGTGTACAGTTGGCATACTTCGTCTGTTTCACTGTACACCTCATAAATGTGCTTGCCCCCTAAACACTACGCATAACCTTAATATTGGAGCAATGTTGGTCCACCCTCTGCGACGCTGAACCAACATTGACCCAAGAATAGGTCAATGGGATAGCGTTTGCTGGGTGTTGAGCGTCTATTACATTGATGTACGCAATCACTGAAGACTTCTGTACTTGGGCGTGGATCCCCTGCAAACACGAGATGTTGAACCAATGTTGTTCCAATGTTGGGCCGACGTCGAAGACGGCGGGCCAGCATTAAAACAACATTGGGTCAACACCTTTTGTCTGGTTGTGTTACCAGCATACTCACTGTTAGAACTAAAAGGGAGGGGCTGGGGTAATTTTTAGAAACTTGGTTCATTATTTTGCTATGCATCAAACATGCCAGTGTAAATTAGAATTTTGCGAAACTAAAATAACCCAGCTGAAAATTATAAGAAAAGGCCCTCATTAATATCACTTGAATCAAAATAACGGCTAACTTGAAAATGGGTAGGTCGTCACGGCTCGCTGAGCATAAGTTCGTTGTGCAGGGCCGATATTCTGTGAAACTCAATGACCTTGACCTCTTTGTTTTCACCGAGCTGACTAATAAAATGAAGTATGGGGGAGGGGTCTTATATTACCTTGTTTTCACCGAGTAACGTCACTGAGTTTCACAGAATGAAGTATGGGAGAGGGGGTCTTATATAAACTTATTTTCACCGAGTGATGGAATAGCATGGTCAGAGCCGTAGCCAGGGTGGTAAAATAGAAGTGCAGCCGAAATTTCAGCTCATATTATTATTTAGTGAAAATATAAAGTAAAGGGAAGTAAAAGTCGGACGAGGCTACTGGCCTGATCATGTTTGCTGGCGCCTACATCATCAGCGGGGGAGCGTGATGATGGCACGTAGGCTACACGCCTCTAATGAAGCGAACATATTGTGAGCGACAGATTGTCAGGTTTTAGTCAACAAAGTACTATTGGTATTTCATTCCTTGGATATGAAGCTCTAGGAAACGATTGTATTCATATTTTCATTGTATCTACTCGCTAGGTTTGGGTTTTATCTAGATTCATTTTGGATTTGATATATGCTAGCCTAGTTTTTTGGGCGGGGGCCCTATGGTAGTGGTTAGCACCGCTGCCTTTCACGCCAGAGTTCGGGGTTCGGTTCCCGGTCTCGGCGGTTTGAAAGAAACAAAAAATGTTTCTTCCCCATCCACGTGTGAAAGTCAGTATTGTGGGAAGCCTCCGTGACCGAGAGGTAGCGTGCTCGACCTCAGACCGCCAGGGCTCGAATTTCGAATCATGTGTCTGGAGGACAGTGTCATCTCACCATCCTCAGGAGGTTCTCCTGGCCCAGTTTAGCCTATATGTGCACAAAGGTGGCCTAAAGCCCGAATTATTTCATTGCCTAGGTTTATGCTCTCAAATAGATTCACTGGCACTGCACTAGCCTAAAATGACACATTACAGCTAATTTTGTCGGATAACTGATGCCTGGAATGACATTATTGAAACCAGAAATGGATTCAGCGCCGCAGCGTTAATCAGAAACGAAAAATAACATGGACTACTAATAACAATTGTATTTCTCTATAACCGCTGCGGTGATCGTGTTTTAATAATAATATTTATTTCTTCTAAAGCGCTATTCCAATAAAACGTTGCTTGTAGCGCTGACCTTACTGTGGTACTTTAAGTTCACAGATGTTATTGTAATTTATTGTAAATTGTAATTTAAGGTTCAGAAATGGGTTACACGCCCCAAAATTAGTCAAAAATGACATATCACACTTGATTATCGGATTAATTATTGGTTAAAAATCTATTTTTTAAAAATATTCGGTGGTTGCCATCTTTGATGTTCGCCGTTTTTAGCCAAACGCGACATATGATTAATGGGGAATATTAAGATAGCGATCTGGGGATACTCAGGCTAATTTTCAGCTTTGACATCTAAATTTACACCCCAAACCCTAAAATGACCAGTCTATACGTAGATTTTTTGACGGTCATTTTGAATTTTCAGTGATTATTCAAAAAGCTCCAAGATGCCAGTCTGGCATGCTTGTTCATATTATTCTAGACATCGCATGCATCTATCTATTTGCAAGGCTCTCCCCTCGGCGACCTGACTATATAGGAAATATGTAGTTTTGGTAGCCATTTTTGTTTTGCTGATGTGTCAAGGTGAACGACACCAAATAAAGAATGTTATCCGATAAAAAATGTGTATGTCATTTACAAATGGCAATATCACTCAGTTCTAAGCATATACGCATCTGGGTTCAAAAAACAGAGGTCAAATATAGGAATGGCCAATAGATATGTATTATTAAGTAATCTTGACCGTGCTGATTAGTTTGTTCTGTTGTTGATTTTAATTATTTTATAATAAAAATTATGTTTGCACCAAACAGTATATCGCTAGAACGTTAAATTGTTTATATTTTATATGTATATTGCATGTGTAGATTGGTATATTGCTTGAGTAGATTGGTAAACTAGAACAGGCATTTACGACAGACGTTTACGTATCGGTCCACCATCACTGATACATGTGGCTCATAGATATTTATATTTTAAAGGTGATCTATCACCCCTTATATGGTATGAATAATTGTGTCCTTATATGGGGTGATTGGCTATCATGTGACCCTCTCAGAGGGTCACATGATAGCCAATCAACCCATGTATGGGGTGATTGGCTATCATGTGACTTTCTCAGAGGGTCAGATGATAGCCAATCACCCCATATAAAGAAACACTTGTGCCCCATCTTGTGGCAGCTTTGATTTACTTGTCACAAAATTATTCATACTATATAAGGGGTGATAGATCACCTTTAACGACTATGCATAAACGGGAACGGGCCAATATCGTTCAGATGCATGTCTCGCTGGCTATGTCTCTTTCATTAGATGTTATTCATAATTCACCACTTCATCATTAGCTATATCATTTAAATATATGTATATGCATGCAAGTGTATTCACGTGCATGTGAATTTATACGTAAATTGTGATATGCAATCTTCTACCAATCCATTCATAGTTTCTATCACCTGAGTATCACTCGACACTATGCCCAGTAAACACAACACATTTGTATAACATTGTACAATGTTGGACCAACGTCGAAGACGTTTGGGCCGACGTTGTAAAAATGTTATACAAATGTTTTGTGTTTACCAGATGTAGACAGCATACTCATAATAGTACTGTACCTGGCTTATCCGCTTATTGCTCAGTGTTTAATGGGCCTGTTTAGCTTTTTTATCTCTGCTAGTCTTGATTATAGTCGGTTTTTTTTTTTTTTATTAGCACATTTAAAACGTAAATAAAATAATTTATTACCAGCTCTTGAACAGGTTAAAGAACAGGTTAAAATCGTTCACCATCATTTTGTCAAATCTGAATAATTTTCACCCAATTGAAGTTGTGGATCGCGTCAGCGAGACACAACTTCAAGTGGGTGAAAAATCCAATTACATAACTCGGCGGTAAAAGGTTTAACGCTAATATATACTATAGTCCATCTGATTAAAAGGCGTTGTTTAGTCGCGGGTTATCGTTAAAGTTCCCAAGGAACATACAATTTTGAGATACTATAAAAAGAGAATAAAACAAATTGAATACAACAAACTCTGACTGTTACAATCTACATTATATTATTATCATCATAAGCATGATTAATATAATCAATGAAAATGCATCTCATCAGAGATCAAGACAATATATTTAAAATCTGATTAATATAATCAAAATGGCGCATTTACCTCAGCCGTGAAGATAAATATATTTCCTACATCTAAGCATAATGACAAAGCCTGTTTTACAGGGTCCTACACATCTATCTAAAACATTATCCACGTGTATGCTTAATCCATGAAGTGCTGAATATTTTTGTAAAAAACATGGAGACCAAAAAATTATTTTTTTCAATTTGAAATCGTCACAAATGTCTTAGTTAGCTCTCTCCGCTTCATTTGAATAAAATTTTTTACTCTTACAATGCGGGTATCTTCTTTAGCTGTCAGAATCTGACGTCTACAGACGTCAGATTCTGACGTCTAAAGTCGATCCCCGCGCTGTAAGGCACAATCCGAGACGCCAATGCACAAATACAAACCAATTTAAAACAGACTAAGTCACAGCAGACAACACATAAATCACTACCTATTATTAGTTAAGTTTTCTAGTTATGTACATCTAAAACCGCTCTATAATATCTATAAACGGAAGGAATGGATGTATGTTGAACATCACAAATTTAAATTAATTGATTTAAAACTTCAGACTGCAAACTTGTCCAAATTTAGTGAAATATTCAAAAAGGTGTTTTTTGTAGTAAATATCACAAAAATACTAAAATGATGGCAATCACTGGACGGCTCCTTGTCACATTAGCAATCAAATGATGGCAAGCATTGCATGGCTTCTTGTCACATTAGCAATCAAGTCATGGCAAGCATTACATGGTTTCTTGTCACATCAGTTATCAAAGTATGGCTTCTTGTCGTATTAGTGCTTGATCTGCTGCTCATGATTGAAATTATGGTAAATATAACATAACCCAGAAATGACGAGACCTCCACCCAATGTGGCTTCAATGTTGGACCGCTGACCCAACATTACACCCACATTGGGATAGCGTGTGTTGTTTGCTTGGTACTGGCTGTGTACCAGTTACAGACTATCTACGCCATGTTTCTCCCCCTTCATATCATGCATTGCGTCATCATGGACAGCCATGGTATACTGCAAAATATACAAACCATGAATATGCAAAAATAAACAACGTTCCTGGAAAAAATACGAAATAATGCTTTTATAAACAGATAAATGGAATGAAATGAATCAGGCTTTAGGCCACCTTTGTGCACATATAGGCTAAACTGGGCCAGGAGAACCTCCTGAGGATGGTGAGATGATTGAGATGACATTGTCATCCATATATGAAATTCGAGCCCTGGCGTTCTGAGGCCGAGCACGCTACCTCTCGGTCACGGAGGCTCCCCACAATACTGTTACAATGCTTTTATAAAAAAATAGAGTGAAACACATGCTACTATGTGAAAATGAAAAGTCCATACTTTTCAATAAAATAGTGTTAAATAGTGTTAAAACATCACAGGGAAACATCATATTATTACACGCTGATATTTAGTACAATATATATATGTAACTTACATCACTTTTTCCTTTTCCGAATATTCTTTTCGTCGAAACTGAAAGTGCAAAAAAACCTCGAAATTAGAGTCGTTCGTAAACAAACAAGTATGTCACCACGTGTCACCGCCAGTCGGCCATTTTGGATTTGATATAATGTCACTTTCATCATAGGTCATCATCGAGTAACACGTGTCATATAACACACCACTGTATCCTAATGTTGTACCCGTCATGCCAGGTTTTCGAAATATGAGCAAAATGAAACAAAATAACCGCTAATCAGCCATTTTGAATTTAATATCTCGTGAGATTTGTCATGCATTATCCTTGTATAAAACAAGTAGTTTATTTTATTGTAGAGATCTAACTATATTATGTAAGGTTTCTGGGATTATAATAATATAAGCAGGGATCCCAGCCACTTTCAAGGAAAATGATATAGAAAATATAAGATTAGGGGGAGAAAATAGTTTTATGGGATTTTTTTTAACCCTTTCAGGCCTGAATTTACCATTGTCATCTTCATCCACTACAAGCCGCGAATTGCTGTCGCAATTCTCGACTTGTAGTGGACGAAGAAGACTTGATGTAAGTGAGAAATACAAAAAAATTACCATGTATTGGTAAACCAGTTTCATGGAAATTTTCATTCTAAAACCCTTAGTTTTAGCAAAATTAAGTCTGTTGTCAGGGATGTAAAATGATGCTTTAATGCATCGTGAGGGCTGAAAGGGTTAAGCGATTTCTACTATAATTATAGGAATAGCTATGGCCTGCTCTCCAGCTCTAGTGCTACAAGAATAATAAGAACATGAGGCTCTTGCATTTAACCCGTATACAATTTTTGTGTATAAACGATGGAGACCAAAGGGTTTTTTTAATTTGAAATCATCGTAAATGTCTGAGGTGGCTATGTCCGCGTAATTTGAATACCTATGTTATTTTCAATTCAAAATGCATTTATTGGCAGGACAAACGAAGTTTAAGCAGCAGAATACATAAAAATACATCATGTTGTCATGTCAATAAGGACAGAATATCTACTGGTATTGCATGCTATCAAAATACTTGCAATAATTAAATTGCTGAAAGTAAAAGTACAGAAAACATCAGTGCAAACAACCGAGAGGAAAAAAAACTAAGTACTAAGTACTAATCTAGGTACTAACTAAGAACATTTTTGAATCTTATATAATAGGAAAACCATTAGCTACAATATATTATTTGAAATTATGTTTAAATGATGACAAACTAATATTATTTTTTCAATTAGAATACATGAAATTCCATAACTTCGTTCCTGTTAATCTGATAGTTTGTTGTGACTATCTACTTTTAAAAGCTGATACATGGATATTGTTATTTTGTCTGGTATTATGGCTGTGTATTGTATTGTTTTGTATGAACATATCATTATAGATTGAAGGCAATAATCCTTTTTTTGTGTTTCAGCATAAATATTAGTACCTGATAATTAAAAATATTATAATGGCCCTTACAATTTTTGTAATTCTTTCAGTGCAGGGATCGACTTTAGACGTCAGAATCAGACGTGTATACACGTCAGATTCTGACGTCTAAAGTCGATCCCCGCGCTGAAAGGGTTACCACTATTTGAATGTATACAAAAAAGTACATGACTTGTATAATTTCTTCAAATTTTTTCCAACAAAATAAAGTGGCTGGGTCTTCATGGAGTAGTTAATGTAATAAATACCTGTTACTAGGTAAGATGCCATGATGCAGACCACCGTTGTCATGTAACCAATGGGAATGTACCACATATAAGACACCTTATCTACAGTGAATCTGTTATAAACATAAAACACAACACATATAATATGTCACATGATAGTGAATCTGTCATAAATATACAACATAACACATATAATATGTCACATGATGGTGAATCTGTCATATATATACAACATCACACAATTAATATGTCACATGATGGTGAATCTGTCATAAATATACAACATAACATATTATATGTTACATCATGGTGAATCTGTCATTAACATACAACATAACACATATGATATGTCACTTGATGGTGAATCTGTCATAAATATACCACACAACACATATAATATGTCACATGATGGTGAATCTGTCATAAACATACCGCATAACACATATAATATGTCACATGATGTTAAATCTGTCATAAACATACCACGCAACACATATAATATGTCACATGCTAGTGAATCTGTCATAAATATACCACATAACACATATAATATGTCACATGATGTTAAATCTGTCATAAACATACCACACAACACATATAATATGTCACATGATGGTGAATCTGTTATAAATATACCACATAACACATATAATATGTCACATCATTGTGAATCTGTCATAAACATACAACATAACACATATAAAATATCACATGATGGTGAATCTGTCATAAACATACCGCATAGCACATATAATATGTCACATGATGGTGAATCTGTCATAAACACGCCACAGCACATATAATATATCACATGATGTCATCGTGGTATGGAATTTCTGGTACAGCTCTTGACTGGTATACATCGTACTTGAGCGACCGATGTCAACAGGTAACAATTCTGGATTATACTTCTGATGCGGTTTATATATCTTTTTGTGTACCCCAGGGCTCTGTCCATGGACCTATACTTTTTACTTTATATACTGCTCCCCTCAGTCACATCATCGCTGAGCATGATGTAGGACACAATCTCTATGCCGAAGACAGACAAATTTATATCTCTATCCGGTTCTGAAGCTTTAGAATCCCTAACTGATATAAAATCTTGTGTTACTGATGTTTTCACTTAGATGACAAATTTGAAGCTAAAGTTAAATCCAAGTAAAACCGAGTTTATCGTCATCGGTTCTAAAAAAAACCCCAGAAAATTTCAAAGATATATTCTCTATATTATTACTGGGCCATTACACACTTCCTAAAACATTCCGTCAGAAATTTTGGCAAAAAATCTCTCAGACTTGCAAAATATGCTTCTATCACATCCGTGACTTTCGGCGTATTAGGAAGTACCTAGCCCAGAAAATCTGTTGCATGTGCTCTAGTCATGCGAGTTACTAGTCATCTTGACTATTGCAATTATCTTCTGTACAATCTTCCCGATAGGGACATTGAAAGATTGCAGCGGCTACAAAATTGTCTGGCACGTGTAGTCTGTAAAGCATCTCGTTTTAGCAGATCTAAGCCTCTCTTAAATTTTCTTCATTGGCTACCAGTAAAATACCGCACAGGCCTATGTTTTAATCTCTGTACCATTACTTTACTGATTTTCCAACAACCTATATATATCTTTAATTATTTATTCCCACTTCAAATTTCAGGACTGATGAGATCCTCCAATACAAATATGCTAACTGTTCCACGTTATCAAACGAAATGGGGGTCAAGGGCTTTTCCCGTTGCAGCTCCCTCCACCTGGAATTCACTGCTGGTTAATTTAAGAACTGCGAGTACAGTATGTAAGGACATATGATGGTATTAAGAGTTTACAAAGGCACAAAACAAGGTTTTTATTATTCTGCCAAGATCTCAGAACTTGGAACAGTTTATTGAACTTTTTTAAAACAACATAAGGGTTATATAATGAAAGATGTATATATGATGAGAGCAAACCCAAACCCACAAAGTCACGCTAACTAAACAGGACAACCTATTTAACCCTTTAAGCTCTCACGATGCATTAAAGCATCATTTTACATCCCTGAAAAAATACATAATTTTCATACAACCAGGGGTTTTAGAACGAAAATTTCCGTGAAACTGGTATACCAATAAATGGCAATTTTCTATAATTTTTCAACCACAGCAAATCATTTTCATTCACTGCAAGTCCAGAATTGCGGCAGCAATTCGCGGCTTGTAGTGAATGAAGATGACAATGGTAAATTCAGGCCTGAAAGGGTTAACTCAGACAAACAAATTTGCCAAAGAAAGACCACTAACTCGATTATAATTAAGAGGCCAATGCATTTCTAAACCAAGTAATGACTAGGAACCTATAAGTAGAAAAATAAGTCGGCAGTGGGAGATATTTCGCTAAGTACAGTGTAGGCCTATCCTATATTTTGTTTTACAACTCTGTGAAACTCAATGACCTCGGACTCCTTCGTTTTCACCGAGCTGGCTTATACAATGATGTATAGGGGAGGGTTCTTATATAACCTTATTTTCACCAAATGACGTCACTGTGTTTCACAGAATGAAGTATGGGGGAGGGGTGTTATATAACCTTGTTTTCACCGAGTGACGTCACTGCGTTTCACAGAATTGCAAAAAACAAAAATGTTAACATTATGACTGACTTTTCCTGGTGTGAGTGTACGTCGTTGACAGTTGATGAGTTCGTCATCAGATACTGTGCTGTAGATGTGTGGACTGTGCTGTTCATCATTGTGACGTCATATATTGTGTGGTTACATCCGGAGGTTACCATGGGAAGGGTGGGTGCCACGTAATCCGTGGTCAGTGACTCGATTACAAACCAGCATGGTAGCGCAAGACCGATCATAAAGCCTATCAGGATGTCCTGTAAAACAGTGAGAAACACAATGATAAAATACCCTGATAAAATGAGTATGCATGAGACACCCAATGTTGGTTTGATGTTGGGCCAGCATCGTAGACGGTGAACCAACATTAAACCAACATTGGTTCAGTACAAAGTGTTTGCTGGGGATATCCTAAAAACATTTTGTTTTATAGTAATGGACTAGCATCTAACACAGTTTGCAAAATATTGGGCATGTGAAAGTAAATAATGGCCGATAGGCAGGCGGCCATTTTGAGTTTGATCGAGTCTACATTTTTCAAGATGCATCCTCTCCCGAAATTTCACATTTTGTTCTAAAGTAATGGTCTAGCTATCTAACACGGTTTACCAAATATCAGCAATGTGAAAGTAAATATTGGCCGATAGGCGGCCATTTTGAATTCGATTGAGTCGAAAATTTTTAAGAGGCATCCTCTCCGGAAACGTCACATTTTGTTTTATAGTAATGGTCTAGCTATCTAGCACGGTTTACCTGATATCCGGCCTATCGAGGTAAAAAGTGCTGATTGTCGGTTATTTTGAATTCGTAAGTTAAAAAATTTCAGGGTGCATCCTCCCCCGAAAACTCACATTTTGCTTTTTAGTAATGGTCTAGCCATCTAGCACGGTTTACCAAATATCGGCCATGTGAAAATGAATAATGGCCGAAAAGGCGGCCATTTTGAATTTTATCAAGTCGAAATTTTTCAAGATGCATCCTATCCTGAAATGTCACCTTTTGTTTTACAGTAATGGTCTAGCCATCTAGCACAGTTTACCAAATAACGGCCATGTGAAAGTGAATAATGGCCGAAAGGCGGCCATTTTGAATTTGTTCAAGTCGAATTTTTTTAAGATGCATCCTCTCCTGAAATCTCACAAAATTTAGTTTTATAGTAATGGTTTAGCTATCTAGCATGGTTTACCCAATATCAGGCCTGTCGAGGTGAATAATGGCCAATAGGCGGCCATTTTGAACTTGATCAAGTTGAAATTTAACAAAATACATCCTCTCTTGAAACCTTACAATTTGTTTCATAGTAATGGTGTAGCTATCTTGAGCGGTTTTCATGATATTTCGCAATATGCGGCCTGTCGAGGTGAATAATGGCCGATAGGCGGCCATTTTGAATTTTATCGACCTGAAATTTTTCAAGATGCATCCTCTCTTGAAACCTAACAATTTGTTTTCTAGTAATGGTGTAGCTATCCTGAGCAGTTTTCATGATATTCCGCAATATCAGACCTGTCGAGGTGAATAATGGCCGATGGGCGGCCATTTTGAATTTTATCGACTTGACATTTTTTAAGATGCATCCTCTCCTGAAACCTTACAATTTGTTTTATAGTAATGGTGTAGCTATCTTGAGCGGTTTTCATGAAATTCCGCAAAATATTTCAGTCGGATTTACCGATGTTATAAATTAGGTCAAAGTGCTGGGTCAACTTTCAGTTCAAGGTCCAAAAACCTGAAAAGGCACAACTAGGGACCTTAGAGAACATGTATGTGCAATATGACTGTAATCGGCCCAGTACTTTTCGAGATCTGCTCCGGAAACGAAATGTGTGTCAAAACGTCTAAATAGGTCACAGTTCTGAACCAAAAGTAGGTCAAAGATCATATACCCTAAAAGGCACAACTAGACCCCCTAGAGGTGTTGTGTGTAAAATTTGAGGACAATCGGACAAGTACTTTCAGAGATATGCTCCGGAAACGAAATGTTCACGGACGGCCCAACGGCCCAACGCCGTAACATCATCATTTTCTCCTCTGCGACCTTGCATATTGAACTTCGATTAAAATATATTAACCTGTCTATTATCCACCTGGAAGTAACCAACATACCAAAAATTGTTATCCTAGCTTATTTTCTTGCAAAGTTATAGGCAAAAGAAGAGGTAAAAAACAGAACGGAGGCGGAATCCATAGCTCCCTCCGTCTCACCTACGGTGACGGCGGGAGCTAAAAATATGAGCTGGTTCCTTATTCGAATGTTGAACTACGAACTAGTAGCTGGTTACTTATTTGAATATCGAACTAGGTACTACTAACCAGCATTACCGACCTTCCGAGAACTGGTCATTTGTAACATGCATTTGAGAAGGATACATGAGAAACTTTTCACGTTATCGTGCCCACAAATAAATATTAACGCCAACGCAAACGCCGAGGCAACGCCGACGCCAACGCTGACGCCGACGACACTGAACTTCAAGAGCAATAGCCCACATGTTTAATAAAGAATTAAGAGGCGGGCTGAAAATTTGAAGAGGACGTGAACTATCGCCCTTAAACAATACTTACCACACCACGACCTCGCCACAAAATCCTTCACAAAGACATTTTACATAAATCGGAATAATGATACCCTGTTCCCATCTAGAAATGGTCTTTAGAAATACCTTATTTAGATGTAAAAAGGATGTAGAGACTACAGACTACAATAGACACACACAGAGAATCAGCTATAGATTGGTTACTGCAATCATTTAAACTAGAAGAGTCTAGTTTTTTGTGAACAAAAAACTGTAGATGTCTCTCCTCCAGCAGCATAACCATAAAGGTTGATAGCAAATAGATGCAGTGTCGATGACTTTTGTAATTGATGTTATTAAATGGCTCCTGTCGACAGTAGAGACTATGTATCAAGCGGAATTTATTATTCCGTTTTGGAGCGAAACACTTGTGAACAGCTAGCAAACACGACGTTGATCGTCCCAGCATCAAACCAACACTGGTTCAACACCTCATGTTTGCTGTGCTGCGTTCAACCCAGTAAACACAAAAAACATTTGTATAACATTTATACAATGTTGGACCAGCGTGAGAAGACGTAGGGCCGACGTTGTACAAACGCTATGCAAATGTTTTGTGTTTGCTGGGAATAGCAGCTGGCCTGGTATTGCTTACTGCTGGCGGCGATTACAAGCCGACACCAACCCAATGTATGTTAAATGTTGGACCAGCGTCGCCGTCGCTGGCCAGTATCCATTCAGTCCTAGTCAGTACTTCATGTTGCCGGTACCTGCATGCTGGCGGTACGGGCACGATGCTTTGAAACAAAGCTGAGTTAATGTTGGCCCGCTGTCTGCGACGCTGTACCACATTCAGCGTGGCACCAAACACGAATTGGTAGCCCAATACTGGGCTAATGCTGGCTCAGCGTCGTAGACCAACATCAGCCCAGCATTGGGTAAACGGCTTGTGTTTTACCGCTGCACCATGGATAGCGCTGGCAGAAATGAATGGGACAGAACGCACAGACAGAGCGGACAGAGGTAAAGCTACATGTCCCCACCTCTCGGTGAGAGGGTGAGACATAACTAGGAGGGTCTAGTTTTTTGTGGAAGCAAGCAACTGGAGATGTCTCCTCTCCAACAGCTTAAAGGTTGATAGCTGATTCCCAGGAAACACGGGTCATTCACCCAATGCTGTTTCAATGTTTGGCCAGCGTCGAAGACGGTGGGCCAACATTGAAACAACATTGTGAGAATACCGCGTGTTTGCTGGATAGGTAAGTGGACCCCTATCAACGGCCAAGTGGCCTACCACACTATGCCCAGCAAACACGACACGTCAACCCAATGCCGGTTCATCGCTGGTCCGCCGTCGCCGGCTCTGACCATCAACCATTGAACACTGGACAGTGCTTTCTGTTGGACAGAGTACAAGCTGAAACCGATTCAATGTCTGTTAAATGTTGGGCCAGCGTCATCGGTGCTGGGCAGTATCCATTCAGCCCTAGTCAGTAGTTCATGCTATCGGCACCAGCACGATGCATTGAACCAAAGCTGGGTGAATGTTGGCCCGCCGTCTGTGACACTGGCCCACATTCAGCGTGGCGACACGGTAACCCAATACTGGGCTAATGTAGGGTCAGCGTTCTAGATGGTGGACCAACATTAGCCCAGCAATGGGTCAACGTCTCATGTTTGACCTCTTGCAGATGGAAAGCGCTGGACAGAAATGAAATGAATGGGACATACAGATGGAGAGAACGCACAGACACAAACTGAGCAGACAAACTGAGCGGACAAAGGTAAACCAACATGTCCCAAACACTTCAGAGGGGAGACATAAGAGGACATCTTCAATAAGGTGTCAGTTTGAAAGCTCATATGTCTCGGAGCTAAAGGATCCTATCTGCCACTCTGACGAGTGTCAGATAGGATCCTTTAGCTCCGAGGCGACGACCTAATCATTTGACATGAGCTTTTTTTCCACGTACCACGAGCAAATGCAGATTTGTATAAATGTATTGAGTTGATGACTTCCACGAAAGAGACTGTTGTGAGAAATTTGGCTGCTTCCCAGCACAATTATTCTGAACTTTTTTGATAATCTTCAACCTATTTGAACTTCTTTATCACGTTTGTTTTCTTTTGTTTGTTTAATGGCATTTAATATTATCCTTGTACAATTATTTATTATCTAAGTTGTTCTTAGTTTGACCATTATTCTCGTATCATTATTTTAATTTATTTACCAACACCACAATTATGTTTATATGTATGTGCAAATACTGTATTGTCTATTGCTGAAATAAATCTCTTTATTTATATCTCGCTGTATTAATCGCCAGGAAGCATGTTGCTTCGATCTAACGTTGTTTTAATTCTGATCTACCGTAAACGATGCTGGCCCAACATTAAAACAACATTGGATTAATACCTCATGTTTGCTCAGTAAAGTAACATGATCAAAGCTATGAACGGGATATGACGTGATCATGACAGTACATATAAGGTCAACAGCAGTGCAAAGACAAAACGCAGTATCTGCTTACTTCACAAGTAAGCAGATACTGCATTTTGGCTTTGCAGAGCAGACTTCAGTTATACTCACATGATCATGGACTTTGTTAAAGAACATGGCGAATAGGAAGAGAGCGGATGCTGGTCCTATCACGCATCCGGTCAGCTGGTACGAAACAGCAAATATGTTCCCTTTCAATCCCAGAATCAGAATGGCCACCAATATCAGCATAACACCACTAAGGACACCTGGTGAAGGGAAACAACATCACACAATCATATAATTATACCACGTAATATGGCTATCGACTGGTACGATGCAATGAACATGATAGTGTTCAACCTCAGCACCAGAAATATCAAGTGGAACAATATAATATAACTACTATGGATACCTGGTAAAGTGCAACCACACAATATGACTGATTTATAAATTATACTACTTAATATCAATGATGTCAACTGGTGATTGTTCCACACTCACGAGAACTTTAGCCATTTACCAGCTTTAAACCTATAAAAGTTGCGTTTTCACCTCTATTTTGACCTTTTAATGATATTGACGAGTATAATTTTTGCCAGGATCATGCATAATATTTTTATATGTTGATATGCGCTTTTATTTGAGCTGGACATTCCAGTGCAAATTTCCGGTTTGACCTTTAAATCCGATATTTGACCTCATGTAATAAAATGCTCAAAGTCGTTCAGAGAACAACCGAGTGCAAATAGTTCACAGGTACCATTAATAACATAAATCAACCTGATAACGTTGCAATATCAGACATTGCAATGTCAGCTTACTATGTCGACAACTCGACTATATTTCTTCGGGATTATTTATCGCTTTCTACTCTTTCTAAAAGAAAAATATAATGCTTACTTGCAAAGTAAGCAGATACTGCATTTTGCTTTGCACGGCATTACTACACGGTATTTAGATTTTGTAATGTTTTGTTGTAGTACATTATACAATATGTAGTAACATTATATGCGCAGTGTTAACCCTTTCATTGCGGGGACCATCTTTATACGTCAGAATCTACCGTCTACAGACGGCAGATTCTGACGTATAAAGACGGTCATCGCAATGAAAGAAATTTCTAATGGTAGTATACCCTTAACATAGCTATTCAAATGAATCAGAAAGAGCTAACCGGGACATTTATGATGGTATAAATTGAAAAAAACTTTGTTGTCCATAAGTTATACAAAATAATTCAGCGCTGTAAGGGTTAAGCGTACTGAGACTCTTGGCTAAGACGAGGGAGACTTTGTCTGTCAGATATCGTCGTGTGTGGCGTCTGTATATAGGTTCTATCACATCCTTCAGAAGGTTCACAGCAAAAGCGTTCTGGGCAGAAGACAAGGAGCTGGAAAACAATACCACAGAAAGATCAGAAGAGAAGACAATAACACATAAACGCCAGAAGAGGAAACAATAAAACATAACAGAATACAGCAAACTGGAAACCAATAACACATAAACGTCAACAGACAGTTAGCTGGAAAATAATAACACTGACACGTGCTGAAAAGGTTTACCCTTACAGCGCGGGGATAGACTTCAGTTGTCAGAATCTGACGTCTGTAGACGTCAGATTCTACAGACGTCGATCCCCGCACTGGAGGAGTAAAAATATTTCTAATGGCCGTAGACCCATACCATAGGTATTCAAATGTATCGGAAAGAGCTAACTAAGACATCTATGATGATTTCAAATAGAAAAAACCCTTTGATTGCGATGTTTTTTTACAAATTAATTCAGCGCTTTAAGGGTTAACCACTACTACAGTCGTGCTAAGCGGTGTGAGAACTGACCAGCACGTTATATCCACGCGGTATAACGTTACAGTTACACGAGTACCGTATCCCTGTTTCGTTTAACCCTTAAAGCGCTGAATTATTTTTGTTTAAACCATGGATGCCAAAGGGTTTCAATCAATTTGAAATCATCATAAATGTCTTAGATAGCTCTTTCCGATTCATTTCAATACCTATGGTATTGGTCTACGGCAATTAGAAATATTTTTACTCTTACAGTGCAGGGATAGACTTTAGACGTCTAAATCTGACGTCTACAGACGTCAGATTCTGACAACTAAAGTCCATCCCCGCGCTGTTAGGGTTAACGTGCATGCACTTATATTTGAAGATGCATTTAGTTTTCTAATATAAGTACATGCACTTATATTCTAAAATAAAAATATTTTTTTGAATTTCTTTAAATTCTTCAAACTCGTAATTATTTGATTTATTCCAATCCAAAGTGACCTAAGCAAACATTATTAATCACTGACTTTTACTTTGCATGAGTGACTCCAGGCAAAAGGTGTTGACACTACCTGAACTGTCATAACATCACACCTCATTTGTCTACGCTATTCAGCTATCATATCCATGCATACACTACGCTTTGACCGCCTGAACTGTCGGCGCATATCTATTTCTTTCCTAATGTCTAACCGTTAAAACATACAAATAATAGCCTAAATGTACTTTGTGCTTACGATCCAACATAATATACACGTATATTTGTAATTATTATGGACATATGCCTATACTGTAATGTTTTCCATAAGTCAATACATATCGATAATATTCACATCTGCAGTTACAAAGTGGTACACGTAGTGGTTTTCGAATATAAGTGCATGCACGTAGTATTCGAATATAAGTGCATGCACTTATGAACGAACAAGAATGTTTTTGGACCCATGACTAAAACAGTCGATTGTCACTTATACGTGCATGCACGTTTATGCGCGGGGATACGGTAAGTATATGACACAGACATACACCAGTATGCGACCTAACCCTTGTGCTACTAAATTGTTTATGAGTATTTATCATTCATTTTAAGCTGGAATTGATAACGCAATTCCCAGCATGAAAAATAATAATACTCATGAAAAGTAGACATCTCCCAAAGTGATTTTTTTGATTGACTGAGCAGCTGAGCATCTACCACAAGATATGTTACACATTTTAGTGGTATTTTATTTAGTCTGAAATTTGCAACACAGGGGTTACAGAGAAATCTAAATCAACATGTTGTAACCACGAGGTATATCGTTATTTTTGCAGAAATAAGTATGCCATGGACGCACAAAATGTGTCTTAACCCTGTCAGTGCTGTGACCGTCTTTATACGTCAGAATCTGACGTCTGTAGACGTCAGATTCTGACGTCTGTAGACGTCATATTCTGACATATAAAGACGATCCCCGCACTGAAACAATTAAATATTTCTAATCTCCATAGACTATAACAGAGGTATGCAAATGAAGGAGTAAAAGCCAGCTAAGACATTTATGATGACCTCAAATTCAAAAACCCTTTGGTCTTCATGGTTTATACAACAATATTTCTGCGCTGTAAGGTTTAACCCTTTGAAGCCTAAATTTACCATTGTCATCTTCATCCACTACAAGCCGCGAATTGCTGTCGCAATTCTCGACTTGTAGTGGATGAAGATGATTTGAAGTGGGTGAAAAAATAATGAAAATTGCCATGTATTGGTAAACCAGTTTCAGGGAAATTTTCATTTTTAAAAACCTTAGTTGTAGAAAAATTAAGTCTGATTTCAGGAATGTAAAATGATGCTTTAATGCATCGTGAGGACTTAAAGAGAAATCTACACCTTATATTCAGAAGTTCATCATTACTGTTATCTGGGGACAAGTGAATGTAGATAAGGGTTTTTGTCAAGTTAAAAAATCCAAAAATACGAGAAAAAAATTGACAGTGGGTGGGTGGTTGGGTGGGTCAAGCCCCAACTCGGATTATTTTGTGTGTTTTTTTTGTACTTATTTAAAAATAACATTGGGGTTTGGTGGGTGCGATCTGGCCACGCTCGCCTGTCATTGAGATAGATGGGGACACTTAGTGACCGGAGATTGAACCGGATCTGAGATCTGAGTCTTAAAAAAAAATTCCGTGACGGCATGAAAATTCTGGCTGAACTCCCAGCATGCTCGGTCACTATAACCACAAACACCATCTCAATTGCATGCGAGCGTGGGTCTGGCCAACCCATTTTTTATTATTTTGGAGTTTTTTTTAACTTGACAAGACCCCTAGGAGGAGATGTATCACCTTAAAGCTGCTGTAGCTACACTTGCGATGAAGAGACCAGGTATGCCAGGCAATGTGTGGAACAACTCCATTACCATCAGTGGTATCATCTGGAAACATACAGGCGGCATAATATGAGTGTCCTACAACCCGGTTTCGCATACTGAATACTGACTCAAGTCAAAATTGTGTCTTGACTATTAACACGTGCTGACGTCTCACCCAATCAATGAGCTTCAATCCAGACCTAAGTCCATGGAAACTCAGCTGATTTGGTTGATGAAAGCAAGGTCATGTATACCCGACAATGAGAGCAACAGCTCCATTACTAAGGGAGAAATCATCTAAAATCATAATACTAAACACGAAAATATAACGATCGTACAACAAGACCAGTACATTTGGAACGACTCCATTACCAATACTGGATGTAACGAGCGCACAATCAGACCATTACACCTGGTATGAGTGGAACGACTCCATTACCAATACTGGATGTAACGAGCGCACAATCAGACCATTACACCTGGTATGAGTGGAACGACTCCATTACCAATACTTGATGTAACAATCGTACAACAAGACCGATACACCTGACAATGACTGGAACAACTCCATTGCCAATACTGGGATGTAACGATCGTACATTTAACTTTGTGAAGTGAAATTTTACTGCGTTACAAAATGTACAAACAGTAACAGTAGGTTATTAAATCTGAATGTACTGTTTATGACGATCGACTGACATCAATTCATGCAATTTGCAGAGGACAAGTTTTTAAGCTAAAAACCCCCCGGATTTATTGCCAAATGCAGTGTGTCATTTTCCGACCAAGTATGTAGCATTGTGTATTTTCCAAATGTGACGTAATTTCGTTTAAAAAAATATTTTTTACTAACCTGGTCGGGTTTTTCAATGCGTCCCGATTTGAGAGGATCACAGTCCTTGAAATAAGCAGTGAACATTAGTCCTGTGAATCCAAATAAAAGGCCGACCACGATAAAGATAGGGATGCAGATGTAAATCACCCTGGAAAGACAAAACAAAAAACACTAGAGACAAAGGCCTATCAGAGTAAATATAGGGATACAGAGGTAAATCACCCTGAAAAGACAAAACAAAAACACTAGAGGTAAAGGCCATACACAATAAAGATAGGGATACAGATGTAAATCACCCTGAAAAGATAAAATAAAAACACTAGAGATAAAGGCCGACCACAATAAAGATAGGGATACAGAGGTAAATCACATTGAAAAGATATAGAAATGTTTGGACTCAAATTAGACACATATGAGTAATTTTCACCGACTTGAAGTTGTGGTTCGCGGTAGAGAGACACAATTTTATGTGGGTGAAAATTTAGAGTATTTTTTTTAGCGGTTTAAGGGATAATAGAAACATAAAGCTTAGTACATCAGTGTCTACGCTCAGGATTGGAATGCACAGATAAATCACCATAGTCTGATAACGTATGATCATATAACATAAAATACTGAACATTCAAACCGATCCCTTATTACTAAAATACGAATAATTACATTTCCTAACCATTCTATTATTAGGCTGGGACGTAGGCCGTAGCCTATAAAGTTTATTTTGCCTGAGTTTGTGTCCTATTTAGGGGGAAGAGGGATGCTGTGTGTGGGAAACGTTTCACATTTCTGTACACTAGTACTTGTGAACATATATATAACGTCTCAGGTCCTCAGGTTAAGTACTTATGTCTTTAACAAGAAAAAATCTATATCCACGATTATATTTGTAGTTAAGAGCTTAAAGGATTTTGGTTGGAATAATGTTGACATATTAAGACTAAACCATAGGAGACCAGGGATTGATTATATCATTTGGCCTTTTAATTGATATAGGGCACACGGACAACGGTATTATTTTTTTTTTTTGGGGGGGGGGGGTAATATATAATATGATTACTAGAATATTTTTTGGGATCTCTAGATCTCTTTTACATTTTGTATTATTAGACTTACATTGATGCTTGTTTTGTTGTCTTCACAATGCAATATCTTTGTACAATGTATTGCGATGACGTCAATGTGCATATCATGATGAAGAAAGAACCAAGCATATAAGCCCAAAAATTACTCGTCATCAAGTTTAGCTCAAAACTGAAACAAAAGAGAATGCATTATCAAACCATACATACCACATTAGTTTGTGTATGCTAAAACAACGCATGTATATTTCAGCTTCAGATGGTATTTGAAACAAATATTGTATTTTAAATTTATCTAGAATTTGGAAGAGGAAACTCGACACATCTACTCAATGTTTGACAATGTTGGCCCAACGTCTTCGACGTTGGCCTAACTTTGGTAAAAAATTGAGTGGATGTGTCGTGTTTGCTGGGTTAACGAACACGAAAGTAGCCCTCTGTGATCAACAGTCAGTCATCTTGTGTTTTATATCTGCGAAATCAGCCGTGCGCTGCAAAATTTTGTTAATTTTTGTGCTGCGCATTTACCAGTTAGATTAGCTATAGAGACGAATACTTGATTTCTTATTTTGGACAACCATGTCAAAAATAAGAAATACGGGAATTTCGTCTCTATATCTAGTCTAACTGGTAAATGCGCAGCACAAAAATTTAAAAACTTTTGCATTTCTAGTCTATGGACATGTTTACATTATATGGACATAGTAAAAAGCCAAAATGAAATCATTGATTTTTTAATGATTTTATCCTGGGCCAGTCCCTTTGAGTAAATGTTTTTATGTTATAGTAATACCCCTGCCGATCACGTATGTTTTCTTGACAATGGTTGAAATTGACAAAAAAATCATCCAGTCGGCCATAACGATTTTCACATCTGCAAGATGTAACATGTGTTATCCTTTTATAATATTGTTAACTTCTAGCTATCATACAATGTTTCTGAGATGATGAGCAAAATTGATGACAAATAGCCGGAAATGGAGGTGGCAGACGTGTGGAAGACAGTAAGCAACCTGTCTCCGACTGGGGCTTCTTCAATTACACCTTTACCAATTTAAACACATGACAAGTAAAATCTTCGCCTAATTAACCCTTTCAAGCCTGAAGTATCATCTTCATCCACAACAAGCCGCGAATTGCTGTCGCAATTCTCGACTTGTAGTGGATGAAGATGACATGAAGTGAGTAGAAAATAAAAATAAAACAGATCCGTGCAAATGTTCTTTCTAAACCCCTAGGAGTAGGAAATTGAGTCGCTCTTCGGAGATGCAATGTGATACTTTGGTGCATCGCGAGGCTTTCACCCTTTCCGCGTGGGGGCCGTCTTTATACGTCAGACTTACGTCAGATTATGACGCATAAAGACGATCCCCGCACCGAAATAATTGAAATATGTATAATGGCCGTATACCCATAACATAGTATTCAACTGTTTAGCTTTGCGGAGCAGAGTTGCGTGTTAAGAGGCATACAAGTTCAACAAATAAAGTGATCCAGCCGGATGAGTGATGTATTTTCCAAATCGCACTTAACCACTGTTAACACCGTTTTCATATCATCACTCTGAGGTGGAAAGTCAAAAGGCAGTATCTGCTCACATTACATGTAAACAGATACTGACTTTCGGCTTTGCAGAGCAGCACTGACCTCCACGGCTGTAATCTGCCGGACTCTGTGGCTGCTTGGATCACCACATGGACTCCTCCCACCTTCCTCGTGCCCTGGATCAGTAGCGCCAGAAGGCCTGCCAGCATCACGGACACCTGAGCTGTGTCAACCCATACCACGGCCTTCACACCTCCCTGACACACAACAATATATTCATGGCAGAATTATGTCCTGTCAACTCTTATCCTTTAACCCTTTAAGCCCTCACGATGCATTAAAGCATCATTTTACATCCCTGAAAACAGATTAAATTTCCTATAACCAAGGGTTTTACAACGAATATTCCCATGAAACTGTTTTACAAATACATGCCCATTTTCTTTACTTTTTTCACCCACGTTGAATCATCTTCATCCAATACAAGTCGAGAATTGCGACAGCAATTCGCGGCTTGTAGTGGATGAAGATGACAATTGCAAATTCAGGCTTGAAAGGGTTAACCCTTAACCCTTACAGCGCGGGGATCGACTTAGGTCGTCAGAGCCTGACGACGTCAGATTCTGACGACTAAAGTCGATCCCCGCACTGTAAGATTGAAAATATTTATAATGGTCGTAGACCCATAACTTAGGTATTCAGAAGAATCAGAAAGAGCTTACCAAGACATTTATGATGATTTCAAACTGAAAAAAATACCTTTGGTTGAGATGTGTTTTACAAATTATTTCATCGCTTTAAGGGTTAAACCCTTAAAGCGCTGAATTAATTTGTAAAAAAACATTGCAACCATAAATGTCTTAGTTGGCTCTTTCTGATTCATTTGAATACCTATGGTATGGGTCTACGACTTTAGTCGTCAGAATCTGACGTCTGTAGACGTCAGATTGTGACGACTAAAGTCAATCCCCGCGCTATAAGGGTTAAGCTTTCACGATGCATCAAAGCATCATTATAAATCCCTGAAAACAGATTTAATTCTCCTTCAACTAGGGGTTTAAGAAGGAAAATTCCTATGAAACTGATTTACCAATAAATGGCAATTTTCTTTAATTTTTCACCCACTTCAAATCATCTTCATCCATTACAAGTCGAGAATTGCGAAAGCAATTCGCGGCTTGTAGTGGATGAAGAAGCTAAATGGTAAATTCAGACTTGAAAGGTTTTAAGCGCTAGCACGACAATGGTCGCTTTTAGTCTATTTTATCAGCCGATTGCATCACTGTTATTGGGAACGAAATGTGTGTTTAAACATCAAGATTTGCAAATGCTTCGTCTCCAGTCAAACAAATGAGTGTGATTTTCACCCTCTTTAAGTTGTGGGTCGCGATATCGAGACATCAACTTCAAGTGGGTGAAAATTAAATTTCATATTGCAGCTATTGAACGGGTTAGTGGGTGTTATATTAGTTGAAGATATATGTTACTGTAATACCAAATATGCCACTCTCTGATTTGGAGACTAGATTATAACTAATTTACGTACCAGTGTTGTGTAGAATGTGCTGATTGAACCAACTATTATTACTGTGAGATGTACAGACATGCCTGTAACTGGAAGGAGGGAAGAAAAACGTTATAATTATACACAATAATATTATATTTGTGTTTTAATCAGTAAAACATTATCAGGATTGTACATGGCTCAAGACGTTGTAGACAAGACAAGTAGGGTATGAAAGCTGGTCCAAAACGTTCTGGACAAGTGGTGCATTGTAAGTTATTGAGTTATGATAAGGGGTTGTTGGCATGCCTAGGGGATTCACCCCAAGATATGAATGTTGGTTTAACGTTGGTCCACCGTCTACGACGCTAGACCAACGTTAAACCAACATTGATTTGCGCCTGCTGGGTTGGTTTCACTGTAGTCAGGCAGTGGAAGTTGCTTTTTTGCCTAACCCTGCACGTCCAAGAATTTATATCCCAGAAAACACGACACGCTGAACAAATGTTGACTTAACGATGGCCCATCGTCTCCGAGCCAACATTAACTCAGTATTAGTTCAAAGTGTGGTGCTTGCTGGAATGGAATGTACGGAGTATAGGAAGTAGCTAACCTTTTAAGTCCTCACGATGCATTAAAGCATCATTTTCCATCCCTGAAAACAGTCTTAATTTTCCCAAAACCAAGGCTTTTAATACGAAAATTTTCATCAAAATGGTTTACCAGTACATGGTAATTTTCTTTAATTTTTAAACCACACAAATCATCTTCATTCACTACAAGTCGAGAATTGCGACAGCAATTCGCGGCTTGTAGTGAATGAAGATGACTATAGTAAACTCAGGCTTGAGAGGGTTAAGTTCATTTTGCAGCTGGTAGATGGGTCTCTGAATGCTGTGTCACTTGCAGGAAGCGCTTTGTGGGCTACAGAGTTTTTACATATTTATTGCCACAATTTGGCCCGAGGCTCGTACAGATAGTTGTCTTGATCTAGTGATATTACGATACCATGCGTACCATGCTATATAGCATACAACAAGTGAAACATTTCACACATAAGCTGCGCTTGTGTGAGTAGGCCTACCAGGGGCGTAGCCAGGGTTATGAACATGTGTAGGCCTACGCACAACGCTAGGGGTACGGATTTACAGAGCTTTTCCGAAACGGGGAGGGAGTGGATTTTCCCTAATTCATGGCTGCTATTTTATGGGGGCAACCCCCATACCGCTGCGCGCAGCCCAGCGGACAGGGTGGGGGTCCGGGGGGCCTCCCCTGAGGAAAATTTGAAAAAAAAGATCGCAAATGGTGGCATCTGATGGTATTTGCGGTAAAGATAATGATTTATTTTTTTATATTTTTTGTAAAAATTTAAAAATTGAATACAGCATTAAAAATAGAATTATATCAAGTTAGAAAATAATTAAAATCATTTTACTCAGTGATTACATATTGAAATTTACTGATTATTTTCGGTCAAGTACGATTATCCATAGATAGCCTCAACTTTTTTAAAAACAGACATGGCGGATCCAGCATTTGACTATGTAATCTACGTAGTGTCTTTGTGTGCACGAATAATAGCTAAGCTGGACATTCTGTGATTGGTCATAAGGGGGCCACCACTTAATCGCCAGGGGGGGGGGGTTTAGTGTTTTTGAAGTAAATATTTTGAGATCGAATTTTCATCAAATAAATAATTGTCTGAAGGACATGTTGTAAATAAAATATTTAATGGCCCTCAATTTTTTTTAGTCATACATAATTAGAGGCTAGAGTATGTGGAGGGGTTAAAAGGTGAAATAACTTTTATTTTTAGGCATACAGATCTATATCCATGATTTTTATTACTATGCCAGCTGCCAGACAGTATACAGAACAGATAACCTTACACGAAAACGAAGCTATACACTATATATACACTATATATACACTATACGAAAACGTTTTTTTGATCATTATTAGGCCTACCTGGTTACATGATTCGCTGTGATAGGCATAAATCAGCCCTGAGCAAACATGAGATGTTGAAACAAAATTGTTTTAATGTTGTGCCTGTGTCGTAGACAATGAACCAACATTAGTATAACATTTGTTGAATGCCTGCATGGGATTTCACTCTTGTCACCAGTGTCTTCACGTCTGAGAAGCTAGTCAGTGTAGCATGGGATTTAGGCCTATGCATGTATACATGTCATTGTGCAGCCTATCATTTGTTTAACACAGTGCAGTGCAGGTACAAAAATAGATCGTTTAGAATTAGCCCCATAACGTTGCTGAAACAGAACTGCCACAGATTATAATGCCCACTCAACATGCTCAAGGGTAAAAAAGTGGGACATTTCTTTGGACGCTCATATCTAAGACTTGCCTCGATTAATCAGGTCAATAAAATGTCATTTTGTATACATCGTACGCTCAGTTCATTTATAAAAAAAACAGTAAAATGTTATTAGCATTTTTCCACCTTGGGGTGGATATCGATCTCATTGACTGCCTGGTTGAAAAAAATTGATTTCCCCGGGTAAAACGAATGTAGTAATCCACGGTCCCACATCTTTACGGTGTGGGCTCGTCCACGGCAAGTTTAGCGGCACAATAGTCATACATGTCGTGAATTTGTGACTGTCATTGAAAAGAGAAACATTTAGGCCTAAATTTGCATTTGTATCCTACTTTTCCGGCGTTTTATGCAACACCACATAAAGAATAGACTGCTAAGTGCGCATGTACATGTAGACTAGGGCTAGTCTGCTAACTTGTTGCTTCTTTTTTTGATGGGTCATGTTTTTTTTTACTCTCCCTTACAATGTGTACGCACGTGCGTACTGGCGTACGGCTGGCTACGCGCCTGCCTACCGATGTTTGTAATACATGGCTCAAAACGATAAATACAAGAAGGAAATTCATTATTCATAACTCGAGACGTTAAATACAAGTGGTTCATTGTACAAGTCTCAAAAACATTCTACATTAATGAGTATATTAGCTATTAAGATGATTATTCACTCACCTTGACTTATAACTATGGCAGGCGCATAGAGAGCAACGCCAAGGTAAACGATCTGTGGATATAAAAAGGGTGACAACAATCAACACAGTACAAAACAACGACAATACAATAAATAGATTACAAAATGTTCCAGACAAATCATTTCAATATGAAATACACACTTTCAAAGGAAAAGAGTGAAAGATGTGCAGAGACTGAACGATAACTCTCTATTATTATTATTAAATCAAACAAAGGAACAGAAGTCAAATGTGAGGCAGTTTCCAGATGACTGGCTTAAAGTTACTGTCACACAGTGACCAGCCGTGCGGATGCACTTACAAATATGTTACTCGGAGCGTAAATGGTGGACCATGATATCGCCATAATTCGGGGTTAATTAGCGGATATAAACATGCCTGATTACTTAAACACGTAAATGATCAAAGTGTGTCACGACAGACGAGATGGCGTGTATCATGATTGTGTATGATGTGTATACCACAGGTCTAATCACCGTACACGTGGCTTAGGCCAATAAGTTTTTTCTCTGTTTTAGATGAAAGCGCGCATTAGATTTAGGCAGCACATTTTCAGACAACCATGTTTTTTTCTGCCCAGCGCGCGCATTGGATTGTTGCCGATTTCTGAGAAAAAACAGTTAATTTCGGGAGATAAAAAAAAACATTCAGAAAAAAAAAGTTTATTCCAAGAGATAAAAAAACATTTTTCCAGCTATGTTTTTTGTTTGTTTTTTTCGTTGCCCTCATTAACTTTTTGTAAAATAGAACATTTTTTTTTATTTCTTTGCCCTCATCAACTTTTCAAGAAATTTTCCAATGTTTTTTTATTTCGTCGCACTCATTATTTTTTCTAGAAAGGATATAATTTCACAGTAGAAGGAATAAATGCAAATTACAAATTGCGTCGTGGATACCAGAACAAATAAGAGCTCGCACACACCGCAAAGACTGTCCTCGATTGCTTAGACGCGACGGTAATCTTAAGCAATCAGTGCGCTGTGGCCACCCCCACGACTACGATTTCGTCGATTTCCGCTGCGTCGGAAGTTGTCGTTAAGACTGAACATGTTCAGTCTTTATCTTAGTCGTGGACCATCTTAGCCGTCGTGTATGGTCGCTGCGATGTGGCTTGTCCTACGATACGATGGTATTGTTTCAATATTGCTTCCGGAACACCCACTAGGCCCTACACGGTCACCACTAGGATCGCTGCTGTTGTATAGTTTACGACGACAAGTCAGTGACAGTCTTTCTGGTGTGAAATGCTGCCGTCGTAGAATCAGCTCTTCTGTGATTTTCTAAAATCTGCCACGACCAAACCAGACCAGAGCAGACCAGAGCAGACCAGAACAGAGCAGAGCAGAACAGAACAGAACAGAACAGAACAGAACAGAACAGAACAGAACAGAACAGAACAGAACAGAACAGAACAGAACAGAACAGAACAGAATCGAAAAGAATAGAATAGAATAGTCTATTCTGTGCTGTTCTTTTCCGTTCTGTTCTGGTATGTTAAGAATAATATAGAATAGAACATTAAGCAACAAAGAAAAACATATAGAAACAAAGCACAGAACAAATATATTATTATAGTATCCGATAATTTTGGTAAGAACGGGCATGTTTAATAACTAGTTTATCATTTCAAAAGCACAAACAATGGCTATAATATTTACTATGTGGAAAATAAAGTTGATTATGTACCAGAGCTTACCAAATAGATCAGTTGTCCTAACACACCCGTAGTACGTGCCACCTTCCCCAGCCGTACCTCCAAATACTGAAATACAAAATAATTGACTCAAAGATTTTTTTGCGATTAGGATGTGTATATTATTGCAATACAACCCTATAGCTGAAGACATTCTTAGGGTATAGTTCTACTCAATATTATACTCAGTACTCAATACTTAAAAATAATTTATTACGTGGTGGTTAGCTAAATAAAAGAAACACATTACCATAACGTTTATATACTCTTTTTATACCCACAGCAAAAGAGTGAATATTGCCTTACGATGTTTTCAGCACATTGTGACAATATTAGGATAAGCAGAAGACAGAAGATAGAAGTTTTGTCACACAGCTCAGTCAAAGCTGGGCCAGTGTGTCAGATCAATGAGTCAAGACTGAGTCAATACTTGGCCAGTCTGTCACAGTAATGAGTCAAGGCTGAGCCTGTCGATCACAGAAATACGTCACAGCTGAGCCAGTGTGTTATAATAATGTGTGTTACAGTAAAAAGTCAAGATTGAGCCAGTGTGTTATAGTAGCAGTAATAAGTCAAGGCTGAGTCAGTGTGTTACAGTAATCAGTGTGTTACAGTAATAAGTTAAGGCTGAGTCAGTGTGTTACAGTAATCAGTGTGTTACAGTAATAAGTCAAGGCTGAGTCAGTGTGTTACAGTAATCAGTGTGTTACAGTAATAAGTCAAGGCTGAGTCGCAACAGTAATAAGACAAGACTGAGTCAGTGTGTTACAGTAATCAGTGTGTTACAGTGATAAGTCAAGACTGAGTCAGTGTGTTACAGTAATCAGTGTGTTACAGTAATAAGTCAAGACTGAGTCGCAACAGTAATAAGACAAGACTGAGTCAGTGTGTTACAGTAATCAGTGTGTTACAGTAATAAGTCAAGACTGAGTCAGTGTGTTACAGTAATCAGTGTGTTACAGTAATAAGACAAGACTGAGTCAGTGTGTTACAGTAATCAGTGTGTTACAGTAATAAGTCAAGACTGAGTCAGTGTGTTACAGTAATCAGTGTGTTACAGTAATAAGTCAAGACTGAGTCGCAACAGTAATAAGACAAGACTGAGTCAGTGTGTTACAGTAATCAGTGTGTTACAGTAATAAGTCAAGGCTGAGTCAGTGTGTTACAGTAATCAGTGTGTTACAGTAATAAGTCAAGACTGAGTCAGTGAGTTTCTGCAACAGTAATAAGACAAGACTGATTCAGTGTGTTACAGTAATCAGTGTGTTACAGTAATAAGTCAAGACTGAGTCAGTGTGCTACAGTAATGTGTTACAGTGATAAGTCAAGACTGAGTCGGTGTGTTACAGTAATAAATGTGTTACAGTAATAAGTCATGGCTGAACCAGTGTGTTACAGTAATCAGTGTGTTACAGCAATAAGCTAAGGCTTAGCCAGTGAAGTCAAGCAAGAGCCAGTGTGTTACAGTAATGTGTTACAGTAATAAGTCAAGACTGAGTCAGTAAGTTACAGTAATGTGTTAAACTGGGTCAGTGTGACATCAATGAGTCAAGACTGGGCAGTATCACAGTAATGGATCAAAACGGGGTCAGTGTGCCAGCAATGAGTCAATACTGGGCCAGTGTCACAGTAATGAGTCAAAACTGGGCTAGTGTCATGATTCAAACCTTGGCCAGTATCACTGAGTCAAGACTGTTTGTCACAGCAATGAATCAACACTGAGCCAGTGTGTTACAGTGACAAGTAAAGACTGGGTCAATGTGTCACAACTACGGGTCAAGTCGCTATGTCACAGCAATAAGTCTGGGCCCGTATTCTCGTACAAGTTACAATAAATCATAGGCTTCGGATTGGTCAAGATGGCCATCTCGACCAATCCGAAGCCTACGATTTATCGTAACTTGTACGAGAATACGGCACCTGGGTTGGACTGATGTGTTACAGCAATGAGTCAAGGCTCTGTGTCACAGCAGTGAGTGTGCACTGGACCAATGTGTCACAGTGAAGAATCACGCCGCTGTGTCAAAGCAATGAATCACGCCGCTGTGTCACAGCAATGAATCACGCCTTTGTGTCACAGCAATGAATCACGCTTCTGTGTCACAGCAGTGAGTCTGGACTGTTCTAATGTGACATAGCAATGAATCACGCCGCTGTGTCGCAGCAGTGAGTGTGGACTGGACCAATGTGACACAGCAATGAATCACGCCTCTGAGTCACAGCAGTGAGTGTGGACTGGACTAATGTGACACAGCAAAAAATCACGCCGCTGTGTCACAGCAGTGAGTGTGGACTGGACTAATGTGACACAGCAATGAATCACGCCACTGTGTCACAGCAGTGAGTGTGGACTGGACCAATGTGATACAGCAATGAATCACGCCGATGTGACACAGCAATGAATCACGCGTCTGAGTCACAGCAATGAATTACGCCTCTGTGTCACAGCATTGAGTGTGGACTGAACCAATGTGTCACACCAATGACTCATGCCGCTGTGTCACAGCAGTGAGTGTGGACTGGACCAATGTGACACAGCAATGAATCACGCCTCTGTGTCACAGCAGTGAGTGTGGACAGGACTAATGTGTCACACCAATGAATCACGCCGCTGTGTCACAGCAATGAGTGTGGACTGGACCAATATGTCACAGCAATGAATCACGCCGCTGTGTCACAGCAGTGAGTGTGGACTGGACCAATGTGACACAGCAATGAATCACGCCGCTGTGTCACAGCAATGAGTGTGGACTGGACCAATATGTCACAGCAATGAATCACGCCGCTGTGTCACAGCAGTGAGTGTGGACTGGACCAATTTGACACAGCGATGAATCACGCCTCTGTGTCACAGCAGTGAGTGTGGACAGGACTAATGTGTCACACCAATGAATCACGCCTCTGTGTCACAGCAGAGAGTGTGGACTGTACCAATGTGACACAGCAATGAATCACGCCTCTGTGTCACAGCAGTGAGTGTGGACTGGACCAATATGTCACAGCAATGGGTCAAGGCTGATACAATGTGTCACAGAAATGAGGCAAGACTGAGGTAGTGTCACAGAAATGAGTCAAGACTTGGCCAGTGTCACAGCATTGTGTCAAGACTCTACTGCGAAGAGTCAAGGTTGGGTCAGTATGTTATCAGTTGTAAGAGTTGACACACAGTGGTGGGGCGGTGTTTGTAATAATATCAGTTGTCCCTTAATCTTTTTAATGCAAATCAACCTTAAACACATATAATCTGGATAACATATTATAGTGTTTGCTGGGATGATATCAGGCCGTACAAGTTACGATATATCGCAGGCTTGGGATTGGTCGAGATAGACATCTCGACCAATCCAAAGCCTACGATATATCGTAACTTGCACGATAATACGGACCCAGGAGTCACTATGATCAAAGGGTATTGTACTCTTTAACCCCTAGAGCACTTATTTCCACAATACTGACTGTACTAGTGTTTCTTTGATTTTATTACAACGTGTGCAACCATTTTTTAGGGATGAAAAATATCTTCAAATCTGTGGAACTGATTTACGCTGTGACTTAATTTTTCAAAACCAAGTAATTTTCAGTAACATAAAGTTGTGGATCGCGTTAGCGAGACAAAATTTTCCGAACCTTGAAAGACAACCAACCTGCTTATCTGGCTGATTTACTTCTTTTTCTTATTTTTGACATGGTTGTCAATAATTATAAATCGAGAATTTCGTCTCTATATCTAGCCTAACTGGTGAATGCCGGCTCTCTGTTGACGAACCTGCTTTGGCCACGATTATGACACATGATCACGCTAAGGATGTGTGCGCCTCTGAGCTCGATCCGCTAAAGATTAGGCGCTACAGAAGTTTTATTGATTGATTGATTATTGATTGATTGAAGGTACTAACACTTTTGATTGATTATTAGATTGCCCTATGTTAACTGTAATTTAAACACAAGTCCTATCATCAATCAATATTAAAGATCGAACGATCACTCAACTAAATAAGCAATTGTGAATGGGTTATTGTTGGCACATCGTCTTCGACGCTGGGCCAACATTAGCCCAACATTGTGCCAGTGTCTCGTGCTTTATGGGTAGCAAACACTTTATAGCTGAAAGGGCGAGTTCAGCCGATGGGACGCGATCAATTTAACTCTTTAAGTGCTAAAATATGTTTATATAAACCCTGGATACAAAGGTGTTTTTTTCAATGTGAAATCACCATAAATATCTTAGTCAGCCCTTTCTACTTCACTTGAATACCTATGTTATGTGCCTATGGTTATTATAAATATGTTAGCTACTACAGTGCGGAGATCGACTTTAGACGTCTAGAGGCGTCACATTTTGACGTCTAAATTCGTTTGCCGCGCAGTAAGGGTTACCCATATTCACACCACAAAAATACTTCAATTCTAGCCCACATCTGTGATCATTTATGGATACAATCATTTGAAAAAAAACATTGTATCGTTACTTATCTTATTACACCTCACAAAATATAGCTCGGTCACCTTAGACATTTGTGATGATGTAAGTAGTTCTGGGTTAAGACTACACTGTTTTTCTCATAACCATGATAATCCCACTTGATCTACTGGTACGTTCCGATGGTTGTACATGATGAAAAGATGATTAATCAGACTGAAGTTTGAAGGAAACTGTTAATTTGACTTGAGCCACTGTGGCTTTAGAAGATCGCAAAATTCACCACCATAAGATAAACTAAAGTGAGATCAAATTACAAATACGAAGCTGATGAATGAGTTGATAAATAGTCGAGTTTAACAGCACAATGTGCAATGCCCGCATTCAAATTTTAATTACCGTACTGGAAGTGCTTCTGGTAGACACAAGACGTTGAATTAATGTTGGTTTAATGTTGGTCCACGTCACAACTGAACCAGGGTGTGGCCTTCATAATAATCAGAGGTTCGTCAAGTGCTATAACTTGTGAGGAAACAAATCGTCATTTTGAGATCAAAAAGTAGTATCTGGTAGTTTTTAAATGCCATAGGAAAAGAAATGAAGTACCTAATATGGGTTTGTTTGTACTCTTCGCCCCTAATGGGGGCGGGGGTGGTTAGCACCGTTGCCTTTCACGCCAGAGCTCGGGGTTCGGTTCCCGGTCTCGGCGGTTTGAAAGAAACAAAAATGTTTCTTCCCCATCCACGCATGAAAGTCAGTATTGTGGGGAGCCTCCGTGACCGAGAGGTAGCGTGCTCGGCCTCAGACCGCCAGGGCTCGAATTTCGAATCCTGTGTCTGGAGGACAGTGTCATCTCAATCATCTCACCATCCTCAGGAGGTTCTCCTGGCCCAGTTTAGCCTATATGTGCACAAAGGTGGCCTAAAGCCCGATTAATTTTATTCCATTTCGCCCCCGATGGACAGCTTATCAGGGAGTTGCATTCAATGCATGCTATATATCAGTATATGGGATAACTAGACCACGAAAACCATCCATGGGATTACGCAGCTTCCCCGTGTCTGGTCATAATCTTCATGTGCGGATCGACATGTCTCTCATCAGAGAGATCATTTATGTACAAGCGGTGGAGAGTTAACTCTTTAATTACCAAATTATCTAAAATTATATTGGAATTTTCACCCACTTGAAGTTGTGTCTCGCTGACGCGATCCACAACAGTTACATCAATTGTGTGAAAATTATTCAAATTCGAAAAAATGAAGGTGAACGATTTTGAATTCTTGCTGATTGTTGTGCTATTTTATTGTTAACCTGTTCAAAAGCTGGGATACAATGTTTTAAAAAAAATGAAAATGTAAATATCAGGGGCGAGTGATAGTCCGAGCTTGACGCAACCACATGGGTTTAAACAATACATCAATGGCGTAAGTGATAGTCCGAGTTTGACGCAACCACATGGGTTCAAACAATACATCAATGGCGTAAGTGATAGTCCGAGTTTGATGCAACCACATGGGTTCAAACAATACATCAATGGCGTAAGTGATAGTCCGAGTTTGACGCAACCACATGGGTTCAAACAATACATCAATGGCGTAAGTGATAGTCCGAGTTTGACGCAACCACATGGGTTCAAACAATACATCAATGGCGTAAGTGATAGTCTGAGTTTGACGCAATCATATGGGTTCAAAAAATACATCAATGGCGTAAGTGATAGTCCGAGTTTGACGCAACCACATGAGTTCAAACAATACATCAATGGCGTAAGTGACAGTCCGAGTTTGACGCAATCATATGGATTCAAACAATACATCAATGGCGTAAGTGATAGTCCGAGTTTGACGCAACCACATGGGTTCAAACAATACATCAATGGCGTAAGTGATAGTCCGAGTTTGACGCAACCACATGGGTTTAAACTGTACATCAAATGCGTAAAATAAGAGATGTAAAATAAAATAAAAAAACATTGACCAAACAATGATGCATTAATTCATGAGCAGAACCCCTTATTCATGTTATCAGAGGAGATAACTTGAATAACCCACCATGCCTTATGATCCCAACCTCACGTCATCATCTGTAGATAATTTATTTTTTATCAACATATTACACTGTTTCTGACGTATTACAAACCCAGCAGACACAAGACGTTGAATGAATGTTGGCTTAGCGTTGGTCCACCGTCTACGACGTTGGACCAACGTCAAACCAACATTGATTCAACGTCTTGTGTGTTCTGGGAAATCACTTAACCCTTTAACCGCCAAATTATTCATTTGGAATTTTCACCCACTTGAAGTTGTGTCTCGCTGACGTGATACACAACTTCAAGTGAGTGAAAATTATTCAGGTTTGACAAATTGGAGGTCTACTGTTTTCAAATCTTGCAGGTTGATGTCACATTTTACCTTTAACATAATTGCTACTTAATGTGCTAATAAAAAATGAAAACCCGAATATATCTGCCACCGGCGGTTAAAGGGTTAACTGACCATCCCAGTTGAAGAGTTAAGCAATACGTTTAGGCCCAGACACGTGACCTGATAACAGCATGAAAAGTCTAACTACCAGTGATGTGTTAATTGGTACATACCTCAAATACGCTGGTCAGACGAAGTCGGTGAAACCTAGGAGCGAAGACGAGCGCTCCTGCAAGGAGCCCCAGGACGTATCCTATGAGTACAGCGATCTGTATGCTGCCCTTCATGTACACTTCTACCGGATCACCCAGGAAGGAGATGGCAGATATCCAGCTGACGTACAGAGACACAGCTACAGGGATTACGGGCATGTTCCGGTCTGCCATCAGGTAGTCCTCTGTGGTGGTGCTCTTCTTAAAGAACCCATAGTAAATACCTACACTACAAGAGGCTATTAGGACCAGGGCAAGGACAAGGTAATCTGCCCAGTGGAAAAGCTCTGATACTGACTCCATGGTGAACCTGTAACATAGAAAAGTGTGACAGTGACTGCATGGTGAGCCTGTAACATAGAAAAGTCACTGACTTCATGGTGAACCTGTAACATAGAATAGTCACTGACTCTATGGTGAACCTATAACATAGAATAGTATGACACTGATTCCATGGTGAACCTGTAACACAGACTAGTATGGGAAGTCTCTATTGACACAGTACTGTGTAAATAATGTCACAGACATCGTTATTGACACCGAACCAATCAGCTTTGAGATCACAATGTCCATTTGATGTATGTTTTTTATTGTCTGTACAGTAGCGTAGCTGTATAGTCTAGACAGCATACATAATTAAATAGAGTGGTTTGCGCACACGTGGGGAATTTGGCAGCCATTGTCAGGCGTGACGGAGGTGAATGCTACTTGTTCAACTGTATAAATCAATTTGAGAACGTTAAAACAGACAGTATAGAAGATTATCAACAAGGTAAGCTACCAGCAGACCTATTGTGACTTACAATAGTGTTATTATTTGTAAGGGTTATTTAACAACAAGGGTGTACGCAGCTTTCCCATATGGGGGGGGGGGGGGGTTCAAGAGTTAACATCTAGAAAAATATAGGGTTCTGCCGGCTCGCCCCCCGGATATCCACGGATTTTTTTTATCCCAGCCAACACTAGACTTTGACCCAATGTTGAATCAAAGTTGGGCTAACGTCGAATATGGTGGGCAAACGTTCGATCGCATTCGGATCAACGTCTAGTGATTATTGGATTCACTCACCCCTCATAAATTATGTTTTTTTAGCACGACGCTTAAAGTAGGTGGATCGTCTTGTTTGTGGGCCCACCAGCATGAAAAGAATGGTCAACACCCAAAGGTGTAGGGTATACTGCAATATAAATATCATAATTTGGCCAAATAAAGTTTCTTAAAACACATCAGCACCTACAAGTCTATGCTACCACAGTACTGTGTCGATAACAGTTCCAAAAAAATATTATATCTACACTTAGACGCATTGCTACAACAGTACTGTGTCAATAAGGTTTCTAATACATTCAGACTTTGAAGTCTTTGCTACCACAGTCCTGTGTCAATAAGGTTTCTAATACATCCACACTTACACGTCTTTGCTACCACAGTACTGTGTCAATAAAGTTTCTTACAAAACATCTGCACTTAAAAGACTTTGTTACCACAGTGCTGTGTCAATAAGGTTTCTAATACATCCACACTTACACGTCTTTGCTACCACAGTACTGTCTCAATAACGTGTCTTACAATACATGTTCCATTGTGAGTCTGTGCTACCACAGTACTGTGTCAATAAAGTTTCTTACAATTCTATCCTGCCAAGTTTTTCCTACCACAGTACTGTGTTATTAACGTTCCTTACAATACATCTGCATTTACAAGTCTTTGCTACCACAGTACTGTGTCAAAAAGGTTTCTAATACATCCACACTTACACGTCTTTGCGACCAGAGTATTGTGTCAATAAGGTTTCTTATAATACCTCTACACTTACAAGCCTTTGGAACCACAATACCGAGTCAATAACGTTTCTTACAACACATATATACTTGTGAGTCTCTGCTACTACCACAGTACTGAGTCAATAAAGTTTCTTACAATACATCTGTCCTGACAAGTCCTTCCTACCACAGTACTGTGTCAATAACGTTTCTTTCAATACATCTGCACTTACAAGTCTTTGCTACCACAGTACTGTGTCAATAACATTTCTTGCAATACATGTCTACTTGTGAGTCTTTGCTACCACAGTACTGTGTCAATAACTTTTTTTATAATGCATCTACACTTACATTTTTAGCTATCACTGTACTGTGTCAAAAACGATTCTTATAATACCTCTAAACTTACACTCCTTGATATCACAGTACTGTGTCAATAACGTTTCTTACAATATATCTGCACTTACAAGTCTTTGCTACCACAGTACTGTGTCAATAACGTTTCTTACAATACATATACTTGTGAGTCTGTGCTACCACAGTAGTGTGTCAATAAAGTTTTTTACAATACATCTGTCATGCCAAGTCTTTCCTACCATAGTACTGTGTCAATAATGTTTCTTACAATACATCTGCACTTACAAGTCTTTGCTACCACAGTACTGTGCCAATAACATTTCTTACAATACTTCCACACCTGCACCTCTTTGCAACCTCAGTACTGTGTTAATAAGGGCTCTTATAATACCTATACACTAAGTCTTTACTACTGCAGTTTGTCCACAATGTTTCTAATGCATCTACAGCAAAAAAAAACGTTTATAAGTTTTTGCTACAACAGTACCTGTTTCAATAACGCTTCTTTGATACCTCTGCTTTTACACGTCTCTGTTACGACAGTACTGTGTCAAAAACGTTTCTTGCAATATACCTGTAAATTCAAGTCTTTGCTACCACAGTACTGTGTCAATAAGGCTTCTCACAATACTTCTACACCTATATGTCTTTGCTACCACATTACTGTGTCAATAACGTTCCTCTCAATATATCTGCATTTACAAGTCTTCGCTAGCACAGTACTGTGTCAATAAAGTTTCTTGCAACATACCCGTACCTGCAAATCTTTGTTACTACAGGATTTTGTCAATAATACTTCGACACCTACATGTCTTTCTAGCACAGTACTGTGACAATAAGGTTTCTTATACTACCTCTACACTCACAAGTCTTCGCTACCACATTAGTGTGTCAATACTATTGCCTATGATACCTCTCTACTTATAATTCTTTGCTATCATAACGCTTTATCAAATATATCTGCACTTAAAAGTCTTTGCTACCACACTACTGTGTCAATAAGGTTTCTGGCAATATACCTGTACCTTCAAGTTTTTGCTACCACAGTACTATGTCAAAAAGATTTCCTATAACACTTCTACAGCTAGATGTCTTAGCTACCATAATACTGTGTCAATAACGTTTCTTATAATGCCACCACACTTATTAGTCTTTCATACGTCATTACTATGTCAATAATATGTCTAATGCATCTACACTTACAAGTCTTTGCAAAAAAAGTACTGTATCCACAAATGTTTCTAATATATATACAGTAAGAAACTGTTATAAGTCTTGGCTATCACGGCACTGTGTCAATAACGTTTCTTGCAATATACCTGTACCTTAAAGTCTCATACATTTATGAAATAAACACTAATTTCATTTGTGCTCATATTATGATGGTCGGAAAAAAGTTGAAATGAGAAAAGGTGTTTACCCAAGCAGCATTTTAGAGCTAATAATAATATCGTCGTTTGCCCCCAGAAAGGTTAAGGTATGACAATATTTTTCTGATTTATCATTTTGTCTAATAGTAATCGAAAATATGTTTCATACCTTAGTGTCAGTTTTTTTGTAATCATCCTTAACTCTTTAAGACAATTTTTTTGTTGTAAACATGCCATCAATGCATGTGATTTAAATACGGTTGGTCAGTATTTTGAATAATATTCTGAATAATTCTCACTTACTTAAAGTTGTGTATCGTTGTGTATGGGAATTAAAAATCAAATAAATCGACAGTTAAAGAGTTATTTCTATTGTTTTATTTTGGTCACAACCGTCTGGTCAAACTACAGGCACTATTTATATAATTTCAAATGTTCTGCATAATTATGACCCACGATATTTTAAATTAAAAAATACTAAAAAACATATTTAAGGATGGTAGTATGCTAAGTTATTGATTTTTGAGGTGTTATTCTTGAAAAGTGTAATTATTACTGCCTATAATCCAATAATTTCAGCACTTAGAAAATAAATTCGTTTTTAAGATTTTATTATTGTATGGGGATTTTGTAGGCGAGATCCCTGAAATGTTTTTGAGTATTTGATCCTATAGCTTTTGTTCCATTTCTGCTAAAAGTGTGCGTTCTGCCTCCAGCCTGCAAGAGATGTGTCTTCGATATGAGCGAAGCAGATACGCCATTTATGCTGCTACTCTTGGCCATTTCTACTATTTTAAATCTTGCGACGCAGAATAATGTTTGAGGAAAGCACGTCTGATCCAGTGTGAAGCAATATAATGCATTGGAAGATATTGTTTTCGCATTAAACCAGGCTGCTTATATTATCTCCAATATATAGGCCTATCAACCTAATTTCCAGCAGTTTGTTATTGCTATGAGGTGTATCCAAGCATATAAAAAATAATATGATTGTTAAAATTCGAAATCGTAGAATAAGAATATACTAACTGTGCAATGCTAACATTCAGCCAATCAATCACAGCTTGACTTTCGACGTTGAACCAACGCCGTACTAACAATAGTAAGGGGGGCTGATCCACTCGGCACTCGGATGTGGGCACACATCAGTGTTATGCAGGCCTTCCACCAGGCCGCTGTCAGAATAGGCTATTCACAGAGATTGAGCCATAAAACTTTTATATAAGTGTTTACTAAATAAGTCCACCACGTTCTCGTTAAGACTATTATTATTATGGTGACCAACTATACATGAGACGGAAACTTGTGAAATATGAACCATCAATGAAGAAGCTTGAATCTACGTTCTTGTCCAGACTTCTCCTCGTGAGATAAACGATCCCCTGTTAAATATATCTAGTTAGTTTCCCAAATACCATAATAAGGGAACTAACATTTGGCGGAGAACCAAGATCTTATTAGCAGAAGACTGGCGATGAGAATCAAATCTAGTCCATTAGTGATTTTTTTATCAAAATAATCACGAGTACGGCACGCAAGATGGCAGAAGCAATATTCAAATCACTCACTGATGTAGTGCCAGCCTTACAACAGAGTTGAGAGCAATGATTCAGAAGATATCTCATTTGCACCAGTCCAGTCTCTCTCTACGTAGAACATAGCTCAAGCCTGGACAACTAGTGTGTACGGGAACTGTACATTGAAGAGGGGTTATCTTAACATGAATATTTATTAGTGCCTGTGAATGACGTCAGCGCTGACCGATCACAATGCGCAGCACAGATTTCCGATACGGTCACACCCGGGGTCAGACGATTTGTTTAGGTTGCTTACCAATGTGATTGGTCCGAAGATATTTGTATCTTGGCCGATGACATTATAACGTGATGTCATGGGATTGCATGCCGCAAATCACATGATAGAGTGAAGATGAAGATATCTCCACATGATTTTGGACAAACATCGGTCCAACTTTTAGAGGCTGGGGATTTCAGTGACACACTAATAGTGAACTCTTGTTGTTAATTCATCAGTATGATACAAGCAAATATGCTGCGCTTTCAGACAATGTGAAGAGTTTGCATGTGCTATAACGTTACATGCATGCTAGTTAGTAAGGACATCTACGTCATTGGCCTACTAACCAGTTTGCATTGTGACTTTTACGACCGTCTCGGAACACAACAACTGAGGATTTTAGTTAGCTATGTCCATCCGTAACATTCATTGATAAAAAATCAATGGTTTGAATCTCCTAGATCCAGCCGGTGACGTTGGCAGGGCTGAACTGAATTTGCGCCTAAACCCGTAGTGAACCGAGCTTAGAGACGCACAAAATCCTCAGCATATTCACATATGATTTTAGCCTTTTGAAGCCTTACCATTATCATCTTCATCCACTACACGCCGTGAATTACTCTCGCAATTCTGAACTTGTAGTGGATGAAGAAGAATTGGCGTGGGTGACAAATGAACAAAAAAGATAGTGGTATTATTAAAACAGTTCCATGCAAACTTTTGTTCTAAACCCCCTGGGTGTAGGAATTCAGTCATTCTTCAGAGATGCAAAATGATGCTTTGAAATTCAAAATTTCAGGTCCTTAGGCCAAGTACTTTTGTCTTTAACAAGTGTTCAAAAATAATAGTCACGATTATATTTGTCCAAAAGTGTTTTTGTTGGAATAATGTTGGCCCAGCGTCGCAGACGGTTCCCCAGCATTACATCAGCATTGGGCCAATGTATCGTGTTATGTGGTGTTCCTGGCTCCGGAATGTTAAAGCGTCACCAGCATAATACAGCAGTCAGCAAAAAGAAACGGTACAATCACCCAATGCTGTTTCAATGACGGAGCAGCGCCGAGAACTGTGGGTCAACATTGGAACAGCATTAGTTGAATGCCACGTGTTTGCACAAAGTATACAACAGACCCAGTGATAGATTAGCGTTGGGCTAGCGTCGTAGACGATTGACCGCTATTGAACCAGCAATGGGCTGTAATGCTGGCCCAACATTGAACCGGAATTTAGTGGGTAGGCCTACATCCTCTATACGAGGTACATCGTAGGCAAGTATAGAACAAATGTTGGCCAGCACCGGCGATGGTGGTGGGAATAATACACATCGAAGACATATTTGAAGTTGTCTCCTTGGTTCTTTCCTTAATTATATCCAGGACATTTAGGATTCTGGCCCATGAGGAAGACCAATACACTATTGTTTTTGTCTAAAGCACTCAAACAGACCAAAGCCGGGCCTCAGAGTTTTGGAACTCTTTTTCTAGTTATTTATAACATAATGTCATACACGATATTCCAACACCATAATGACATCGATGTAATAATGCATATTATAATCACATAATCACAATTCCTCATCCTGACAAGATACTTTGATAGGTTCTATCCTGTTAGCCTCATTTCGTCATATGATTATGCCATATTCAGCCACACTCCTAACCTTTAAAATATCCATCATTCATTTCTAGTGTTATAGACCAGACGTGGCTAGGGGTAAGGTGTGAGCCGGAATGGGAATTTAGGCCACTATCATCTTCACACAGCTGGACTATTCAGGGGCCAGAATCAACCTGTTGATCAGGTAACTGTCGCTGCTTTACTGAAATATAGCCAAAATTGTGCATGACCTATGCGCGATTTTTTTCCAATTTGGAAAAATCTAGCATATTTACACATTTCCGCCCACTAAGGGGTCTTGTCAAGTTAAAAAAAATCCAAAAATCCGAGAAAAACTGGGATTAGTCGGACACCACCCGCCCACCCCATTATCCATTTTTTTCTTTTTTTTTTGAAACATATTGAAACATGAAAACAACACACAAAACATGAAAAAACCACAAAATTCCCCCAAAAAAATTGACATCCGAGTTGGGGCTTGAGACACCCACCAACCTCCGAGTTTTTCTCGGATTTTTTGAATTATTTTAACTTGACAAAACCTCTAAGTAGTGAAATTTTGAGCTATATCAAAATATTTGATATCAACAGAAAGCTACTGGCCCAGGCTTTCACGTGGATGTAACATATTTTTGGTCCGATCTGTGAAAAATGCACAAGAGAGCTTTAAGTTGGTATTTCAACCCTTAATTTTACCTATTTTTCATACTTTTCTGTAAATAGTCAAAATACACTTCTCTTGCCGATTTCTGTATGGTATATATGTTTAGTTTTGATTCAAACATGTTCTAGAACTATTGTGGTCCTAAAATAAACCCATTTGGAATAAAAATAATGAGTTATGTGAACATATTACACACTTTTTTGGTTAGACGTAAAAATTTGCTCGCTTTTCTTCAGGCTCGGGGAAATTGACAGTATCTCACATTTTTGCCCCCACTGAGTAGTTAAATTTTGAGCTATATCAATATATAAAATATCAATGGGAAGCTATCGGCACAGGCTTTCACGTGGATGTAACATATTCTCTGTCCGATCTTTGACAAATGCACAAGAGAGCTTTAAGTTGGTATTTTAACCCTCAATTTACCCAATTGTTCAGCAATTAGTCAAAATACTTTTCTGTCACCTGATTTTTGCATGGTATAAATGTTTAATTTTGATTGAAACATGTTCAGAATTATTGTTGACTTAAAATAAACCTATGTCTGATATTCTGACATAATTTAATACAATTATCAATCACTTTGTTTGTTTTTTTTTTTGTTTTTTTTTGTTTGTTTGTTTTTTTGTTTGTTGTTTGTTTGTTTGTTTGTTTGTTAGTTATTTCTTTCGTTCGTTCGTTCGTTCGTTCGTTCGTTCGTTTGTTCGTTCGTTTGTTCGTTCGTTCGTTCGCTCGTTCGATCGTTCGTTCGTTCGTTCGCTCGTTTGTTTGTTTGTTTGTTTGTTATTTGGTAATTTGGTTGGTTGATTGGTTGGTTGGTTGTTTGGTTGGTTGGTTTTGTGGTCAGGGTGAGAGTTAGGGTCCATGGTTAGGGTCGGGTAAGGGTTCCAGTACCTGGTTCCCCATAAAACCCGGTATCGACCTGTCAACCGTACTCTCATCATACCCTAAAGGGTCTGACTTTCGTCACGCCTTCAAGGGCATGCCTTTCAATGTTCCCAACCTGGTGCACTGACCGAGGGAAGTATAGCCTGATTTATAAAAAGGAAAACAATCATGCTAATTGATATAAATTATACTAGTCTGTCTGCCGCATCACATAACCTCAGAGTCTGTGATAAAGTTTTTTCCTCTGTGGATTATTGTTGCATAAAGTCTACTTGAACATTCTAGGGTGGGTGTGGAACTCTCACCCTTGAGAATTTTTCATAAATCAAAGATGGCCGCCAAAATGGCTTCCACTATATAAATGCTATTATAGTATCTTCTAATTATGCTAGAGAGGCATGTAATACATCAATCGAAATATTTAGACTAGAAAGCTGGAAAATTGTTCTATTTTGAGTTATTGACCATGTTATGGTATATATATGCTAAATTATATAGTACAATGTGACACTCCTTCCTATGTCAAAAAGTAATTAATATATTTATTTGCAGATTGTTGTAGTTGTGGCGGTGTAGATGTAACCTTCAAGCTAAATGTATACTGCAGATAGTATACCCTAATAATGAACAATGAGTGAAGAATGTGAATTTAAATTCAAGTATGGCAAAGATTGTTAGCAGGACTCAAGAGGCCTACAGAAAAATAGCGGACATGCGAGAATCTTGTCGATTATAGATGCGAGTCGGAAGTATGGAGATGACTTGCACAGCATTACAAAACCAGTTATCAGAAACAGCTAACTTGACTATTTTCTATCACAAAAATTGTGTTTCTAAGTATACTTCCAAGTCCAATGTGCCAAAATATGCTTTACAAAATGTTGCAGAAGAACTCCCAAGAAAACTACGAAAGTCGTCTGCTGAATTTAATTTTAAAAAACATTGTCTCTATTGTGGAGAGATTTGTGACATTGTGAAAGACGCAAAGAACCCTGAGAGATGGAGCCATGCCTTTTTGTGCCGCTCCAGATACTCGGAGCACAATAAAAAGCAATACAAAGAGTTTCTGCTTGATAGATGTAGAGCTCGTAATGATGAATGGGCCAGACAGGTCACAATTCGGCTAGAGGGGTCTCTGGATCTGATTGCTGCAGAGGCCAGATATCACATGGACTGCATGTGCAAGTTTATGGCCCTCAGAAACATACAACTAACAGGAGGAGAATCAGAAGCTGATGTGACTGATTCAGGACTTGAGGCTGTCTTCAGCTTCATGTTGGAGAACAAGGACAGTCTATGGGATTCAGCCGAACTGTATGATATCTACATCAGTTGTAGTAGTAGGTTATTGTCACGCCCGATAATCATTGAGAAGATTAAGGAACGGTTCTCTGATGATGTCATTGTTTTGACATCCCCTGGCTTTGTAATCATCATCGCATTCAAAAGGTGTGCTTCGTCTGTCTAGTGAAGTATGAAAACGAAGACGATGAATTGGAACAAAGCAAGATTAAAGTGGCAAGATGCATTAAACGTGAGTGCAAGCAAATGAAATGCAAAAGAACGCATTATGACATTCACATTAACAAAGACAAGATGGACGATGCGGTTTCTCAAACACTATCATCTATGTTGTCCTTGGTCTCCCCAAAGTTGAATAAGACATTATCTGCTGCTATGATAGGGAACATCGTCACCAGTGAGGTTACAAATGAGTCCACTGACCTACAGATTGCCCTAGGTTTACTTACCCGGGATTCCAAGAAAGTTGTGGACAAGCTGTATGACTACAGAGTGACCTGCAGCTATGACGAGGTGGTGATATTTAAGAAGTCTGCTGCCCATGCTTCTTATACAGACACCAGTGTTCAGGGAATCTCTCACGCGGGTACTGATCTTATCCAGATCATTGCTGACAACTGAGATGCTGATATATCTCCCCCCCCCCCCCCAATGGTAAGTTGTCTACCCATGCACTCGCAATGATTGTCATTCAACCTTCAGCAGCCCAACACCAGAAAACACAGGGGAAGAGCAGATCAGACGAATAAAGAAGGAAGATATGTCTCAAAAACTACTTGAATATGATGGCCTTCTCAATGCGACCTACCAGTGTACACAAAAGCCAGCTATGATTGAAGTAGCATCGACAAACGCTTCTCAGAAAATGGAACGGTTTCAACATGTATCAAACATGTATCAAACTCAAGCTGAGGAGAATGATCTGCAATTTCTTCGCGATTCTATTTCTCTGGGAAATAGTACAATGGTTTTAATACTAAGCTGTGCCGGGAGCAAGGACATTCTACAAAACCCAAAACCAAGGTAGTATGTTTGCCTCTAATGAACACTTCGCCATCAGACCCCAAAACAATGATGAGCTCAATCTTGAAAGCCAAGAGGATTACAGCAGAAGCTGACGTGGGATAATCCTGACCTTTGTGACAATGTGTTCCTCAGACTAGGAGGTGTGCATTTATTGATGAGCTACATCGGCTGCATTGGCTCCCTAATGGCTCAGAGTGGCCTGTAAGAAGTCCTAAGTGATCAGTTTAGCGGAGTGAAGAAGGTGATGACAGGCAAAAATTTTCCAGAAAATATCCGTGCCTTCAGAATACTACTTGAAGAGCTTCTTCGACCAATTTTTAGCAATGCTACAGTTGAGTGATCTGAAGGGTGTCCTTGAAAACCTCGTCTCAAAAAGCCGCACAACAAAACAAAGCAGATTGGCCACTTCATGTGTTAGCTGTCAAGGAAATGTTAGTTTTGTTCTTTGCAGCAGGGCACCACAAATATGCACGGTATGGACTGTACTATGCTAGGAGCATTGAAGCGATGCCAGATAAGCTACAAGATCAGTTCTTAAAGGGACAGCATACCATGCATCAAAAACCAGGCATCTTCAATGGCATCTGGTCAAACATGGCCATTGATACAACTTACATGCGTTATGGTCATGGTCACAGTGGAATCATTGGTCTGGCCATGAGACCAGAGGCCCTTAAGACATGGGCTATGAGTATCCATGCTATAAACACCGTCGTGTCAGATCTGAACACCATTAATGACAATGAATTACATTCCCAAAGCTACCACAAAGCGGAATCCACAAGAAGGATAAAGACAGATGCAACTGACAGAAATGCTCTGAAGGAGAAGATTGACATGAGCATAGATCCCCTTGATTCCGACCAGCACCCCGATGATGGCCTGATCAATATAGTGACTGGAAAGGTGGTCAGTGATCCTTAGGTGAATGTCGACCAAGCCATTACAATCGCAACATCTGATATGAACAACCATGAAGCTGGGTGGCCTGCATCATTCTATCGCCCTATTCAGAAAAAGGTCCAGACGATGGCCAAGGCAGACAGGTATCACAAACCTGAGCAGCTGGTACCTGACAGAGAATCTCTTTACGCCAGAGCAATGGCATTACATGGCAGATCAAATGACCTTGATTTCAAGTCCTTGATGAACTACGAACTTGCTTCATATCCACCGTCGATGTTTTCCAGTTATGGACAAATGCGGGAATGTACAACAATGGCCAACCTAAAGAATGCCATCGAAGTAGATGCCCACATTCAGACTCGTAACCTCGTCCCAGAAGCAAGATTTCTAGATGGATGTGCTGTGTTGTGGGTCGTGTCCTGGTCAGTGTCCGTCAAAGTACAAGATTATGTTGACAACTTCCGCAATATATGGATGCTCTGGTGACTACGTCAGATGTATATCTCATCTTTGACAGGTATTTATCAATAATTACATTGTTTATATAGATCTATGCACAATGTTTTTGCCTGTCGTGTACCCTGTCTTATAACAATGTCATTTCAGGTACATAGCTGCCAGCAGGAAGGAGTGTTTTCGAAAGAATAGGGACCTAGGAGCAAGTAGGATATACCGCCTCAGCTCGACCACCAAGATACCACCTCAGAAAATTGTCTTGACAGTGTCCCAGAACAAGTCTGCTTTGATTGACCTTATTTGCGAGGACCTAATCAAACACAAGGATGATTTCAAGCAACATCGCATTGTCATCACCAGTAGCTGTTCTGTTCCAGTTGAGCTGTACAAAGGCCTGACAATACAAAGAAGAGATCTGGAGAACACTCAGGAAGAGGCTGACACCATAATTCTACACCAACTAGCAGCTGTTAAGCCACAGTCAGCCATAATTGTTGCTGACGACACGGACGTATTTGTCTTGCTGTGTCACTTTTGTCATCTTGGGATGATTACTTCACAGGTGTGGATGGTGTCACCAATAAAAGGTCGGTCAGTGATTGACATCAATGTATCTGTTACCAACAATGATGAGATTATGAGCGATCTCCTTCCAATGATGGCTTGTCAGGATGTGACACAGTCGCACCATACTACGGAGTTGGAAAAGGATCTGCCCTCAGAGTTTTAAAAAGTCAACAGCATTCGCTCAGTTTCCTCGGAGACATGACAGTTGAGCTGAAAGATGTAGTCAAACAATGTACACCCTTCGTCCTTGTTTGCTATGGTGAAAATGACACTAATTCAGCAAATGATGCTATGTATAATGTGTGGATGAAGAAAGTGAGTAAAAATGTCGCTAATGCTCCCAAGCTCCAGTCTCTACCACCAACATATGAAGCCCTTTGTCAGAATGTGGCCAGGGCTCTCATCCAGGTTGCAGCCTGGAGGAACCCCTTGGAGCCAAACCCGCCAGCACTTGATCCAGCAGCCCATGGGTGGTATGTTGAGGATGGATCTTTAGCTGCAGTAATGCTCCCTCCCAACATTGCAGTGGCTCCTGATGTTCTGCTGAAGGTTATTGACGATTATTATAGTTATTTGTTCAAATAAGTTTGTTCAACTCTTTGATTTTGTCAAATCATTGAAATATTCCTTTTGTAGCTGTATGTCAAATTACATATTCACCATATTTTATGAACATATGTCTATATTGCAACAGGTTGAATGACTATAATTAGGACCTGATTGGAATTATTTTCTGAAATCAGAATTTGTGTTTAGTTCATATCTAAGAAACAGTGTGAGTGCGATATGCATTGCTGGTTCAACTTCATCATTATTACCGGCTTAAATGTGCTTAATCAACTTAGTTTTAATTAACAAACTGTAGTATAATTGTTAATCATATGTGAATATTCAGACGATCATATAGTGCTTTGCTCAAAGGGGTTTAGTATTTGTTTCAACTGTCAAATCATTGGAATAATCTCTTACAGTACATGTTCCATATAGCTGCATGTAAAATGACTGCATATAGTAACCATATCATTATATAAGCACTTTTATCATTATTATCGGCTCATCTGTTCTTTATACATTTATGTTTTAATTACCACATGCAGTATAATAACTGGATTTAAGTTTGCTTATTACGTTGTATAATAAAACAACATTTTACGTTTAGACACTGTTTTCTGAAATCTAAAATGGTATCTATGTCGTTGTTGCATTCATTTGTGGACAAAATGAATAAGCGTTCAGAAATTAGAGTTTCTCGCCTTCAGAAACCCCTATTTTGATGTATTATATGCCTCTCTAGCATAATTAGAAGGCACTATAATATAATTTATATAGCGAAAGCCATTTTAGCGGCCATCTTGGATTTATAAAAATTGCTCAAGGGTGAGAGTTTCACACCCACCCTAGGATGTTCAAATAAACCTTATACAACAATAATCCACTGAGAAAAAAACTTTATCAGAGCCTCTGAGGTTAAGGTAAGATTTCCAGTTTGGCAGACAGACTATACCTCATCTAATGCATTTACTAATGTAGTCAGATCCTGACTTGAGTCGGATCCGGTAACCGTTGGGTTGTCCAGTGGGGCTTTCGCAAATCTACTTCTCAAATAGAGATCACGTAGATTTTCTCCCCTTTTAAATGCCGTTAAGCACCGTTTATACAGGATGTTCGGATGTCTCGCTTTAAGTTTATTGAAGGAAGTCTTCACTAATTTAGCTGCCTCCACCGCAGTTACAGAGTAGGTAATAACAAAGGGGGTAACGCCACCATCCTTAGGGGAAGGTACCGTATTTAAGCCGATTGGAGAATACGTTTTCAGGGCTAATTGTCACTTCCTTTCCGCTTCAAGTCGCCCAATCTTATTTAGAGTTATGTCTCCCGTATTCTTCGATTCTTCAAGAAACAAAGGGGGTGACGCCTGGTTGGTTGGTCGTATGGTTGGTTGGTTGGCTGGTTTTGTGGTCAGGGTTAGAGTAATGCATTTACTACTGTAGTCAGATCCTGACTTGAGTCGGATTCGGTAACCAATGAGCTGTCCAGTGGGGCTTTCCCCAATCTACTTCTCACCAAGAGATCACGTAGATTTTGTCTCCTTTTAAATGCTGTTACGCACCGTTTATACAGGATGTTAGGATGTTTCGCCTTAAGTTTATTGAAGGAAGTCTTCACTAATTTAGCTGCCTCCACCGCAGCTGCAGAGAGGTAATAACAAAGGGGGTGACGCCACTATCCTTAGAGGAAGGTACCGTATTTAAGCTAAATGGAGAATACGTTTTCAGGGCTAATTGCCACTTCCTTTCCGCTTCAAGTCGCCTAATCTTATTTAGAGTTATGTCTCCTGTATTCTTCGATACTTCAAGATACAGCACTTTCAGATGGGTCGCCCTGCAGCTCCCGGAAATAAAGTGTGTGGCAACTGCTTCTTAAGCCGTACATCCGAACGATGTATGTTTATCCTTTTTCTGAAGGATAGCCCAGTTTCTCCCACATATAATTTATTGCAACTATACAGTAAATACTGTCAGTTGAACCACAATTTTGTGTGGTAGGAATTTGAATTTGTGTCTAAAAATGCATTGATCAAAATATGTACCTGTCTCCTTAAATCTGTGTCAGGTAGATTTTGTCGCCTTTTAAATGCTGTTACGCAGCGTTTACTTCTGACCGAGGAGAAGTATAGCCTTGGTTGGTTGGTTTGTTGGTTGGCTGGTGGGTTGGTTGGCTGGTTGGTTGGTTGGTTGGTTGGTTGGTTGGTTGGTTGGTTGGTTGGTTGGTTGGTTGGTTGGTTGGTTGGTTGGTTGGTTGGTTGGTTGGTTGGTTGGTTGGTTGGTTGGTTGGTTGGTTGGTTGGTTGGTTGGTTACTGAGACTGACAGACATCAGTGTTTAACCATAGCACCAGGGCTCCGCATGAGTGAAGTATAGAATTACGAATGATAGCTATCTCTATTAGCAACTCATGCGCACAACAATTGCATAGGAATGCCAGAGTAGTATTAGTGCAACATCGATAACCATACTTAAAAGCCAGAGCTCATGTGCCAGACCAGTAAACACTTTTCAATTAAAGCTCAGAAAATATTTGTTCACGTGGAAGATTTACATGGACAAATGTCCTGTTCTAAATTCTTCTCACCGTGCTTAGATCAGTTGGCGAAACTTGAGAATGTTAAACTCATCTTCCTTTGGCCAGTCTCACGCGAGTGCTTACCGCAGGAGCCTATCTGTATCAAGAAACTATAATAAGTTATTCTGTCCATGTGGTCATCTTGGTGATGTGTCTGAGATTCTAACCTCATTGGATGTTTCAGATTATTAAAAAGGTCATGAAAAATTGACCTCTTGTTCATCTCTCATGCACAGTTACCTGCTTCCATTGCTAGATATATTATATAGACAAGTTGTAAATCTCTCAGTTTAGACAGTGAGGTGTACCGAATTTCGTCATGGCGGCCAGTAATCATAGAGTGGCTGACATCATGGAGCTCGGAACATAATGACATCAGCGTGAGATTCCGAGCTTATCTATCTATCAGATGTATCATACCAACAGAAAAAAAAAAGCTTTGCTCTCAGGCAGCTGTCAAGCGATGTCTGATTGGCCGATCTTGAGACGCGCGACATTCAAGGTATTCTGGGAAACTCAATGACCTCGACCTCTTTTGTTTTCACCGAACTGGCTAATACAATGAAGTATGAGGGACGGTTCTTATATAACCTTGTTTTTACCGAGTGACGTCACTGCGTTTCAAAGAATTAAGTATGGGGGAGGGGGTGTTATATAACCTTGTTTTCACCGAGTGACGTCACTGCGTTTCACAGAATAGTTGGACGCTTTGCTTGATAAAGCAAGGTATTGCACTGCGTGTTTGTGGGTGAGAAAACTTGTTGTGGAAGATGGTTAAACTATACCTGGTACAAAAAAACGTAACATTTTTATTATTCTCATGTTTAGTTTGTTATCCAGAACTATTCTTTTGGATTGATATAATCACATTGCACTTATTTTGTGGGGTTTGTTTTACCTCAAAACTGGACAATGACATTGAAATTGCGGAAAATTTATACAAGAACAAAACGTTTTCCAACCTGATGAGTCGATCAAAATGCCTCTTTTGATAAATGTGCAATGTGAGCTTTCTATTGCATGTACGCTGGGAGGCGATGGTGCTGTGGCTGAAGTGGACAAGTGACTGATCAACATTACGCCATCCTGTGTATTTCCCACTACAGTTGGTGGACATGCTAAGAGCATGCGCACTGCACCTTTTAGGGCAAGCATGACACTTGGCATGGTTGTTCTTTAGATAAAAATAAAACTTTTGATCCAAAGAGACAAGTTGTCTCTATGTCTACTTAGCCCTAATTAGCGTAATTTGTCCTAATTAGCTAAAACAAATGGATATTTATAGTTTTTAAGCAAATGAACACGTGAGAAATAAATATTTGGGGTAATTTTACAGTGGGAAATATTTTTTTTGTATATCATTTTAACATTTAGGGAACATCTGGACTTTCTTATCTAATATTATGTACACATATAATATGTTTTATACAGACTACGCTAAACATTTTTGTGATACATTCGTTTAGCTACTTCCTTATGTGGGAAGCCTATTTCTGGACATAATATTAAGCTGATTTGCTATATTTTGTCTTATTGGCTGACTTTTGAACATACAACTCTGGATTATATAATAAATGTAGATCACCATTTGCAGGTACTAATTTATTTGTACTTGCAGTAAGATGGTGACAAAGACAATACAGTTTTTTATTTGTGATTTTTCGCAATACAATATAGCTACTTCCTACCATCTTGGTATGACTATTTGGTTTAATCTGACCTTACGTACGGCCAACTATTGTGAGAAAATGTCAACTTTCTCCAGGTGTCATTTTAATATTAAATATAATATCGATTTTTTCTTATTGTTTTTCTAAGAAATGTATCAAACATCATACTGAGTGTATTGTCCAAAAATAATTTATTTTACCAAAAATATACAATGTTCGAGGACAAAAGTCCCTGGGTGTAAATTTACCGGGACCGTGCTCAATTCATGTTGTATACATTATTGGTGATTATTGAAATATTATGTAGACATTTCACTAAATCACCACCTAGTCATAACATTTCCCTGTTTATGTGAGCAGCAAATAACTACAATGAACCAATTCTATTTATTTTATTATCAATGTATTCGGTTTTAATTTTTTATATATGACTTTTCCAACATTTAAATGTACATACATATTGTTTTGTGAAAAGTTAGCACGTATGAGACTTCAAAATAAAATATGTAACGACCCACACTCTTCAGAACTGTTCCCTATATGGGCAAATATAATAGTTTATTGTTTAGAAATGAATAATGACGTAATTTCCCTTTCAAATATAAAAGTAATAAAGAAAGCAATATTTTACTTTTTATAGAGTTTTGACATAAATATGTCAGTTTCCTTACAGCCACGCAATGGATATTTTATTGAACAATGTGTTTATTCCGCCCCTATACAAATAATTTACTGGTATTACAAATACTTTTTTACAAATAATAATATATGTGTTGTCATCATTGGCTTTCTTCCCAGCTTTCTGGTCCTTGGAGTAAAGGTTGCACAAACACTAGTTCCTGAACTAAAACTGTAGAAATGGAATAAACAAACAGAAGGTTGAAAGTGCTAGGGTGAAACACAGATCGATACCCATTCTGTGGAGACCCGCCCTATGCGTTCAGGAGATTCATGAGGAAGTAGGGTAATTTATTGCCAAGCAACAGTAATTTGCTATTTCTATTTGTGCCACTATAATTATCCATGAAGGTTTATATGAGAACAGGCAATGCGTCATTGGTAAATATGCTGGCTGAGCATGGGCTAAGCATCCCTTTTGACTGCTTGCGTTGTCTGAGTTTCAAGGTACTAGCATCAGTAAACTACATCACTTTACATATGATTAGGACAATACAGCTAAATCTAATGTCTTTGATAAGAAAATGGGAAAGAATACAGTAACTGTTAAGCCCTTGCCAACATCCATTGACCCACCGCATGGGGATGGTCGCAGGAGAAACGGAGTCATGTCCCAGGTCATGTTTACATCACCAGCCCTCCCATATCACACAAACTGCCTGTACGTTCCCAATGCGGCTGCAGAAGAGACTGTAAGTCTCCCCGTAAATGTTTTATTAAAGCTCGCATTTCTAAATGCGGGTGTAAAGGAAATGCTTACATGTATACCCAAATTGGATGAACATATTTTTGCTACAGCAAAGTCATATATGACTAGGGCCTATGTATTTGTTTGCATTTTCTCCAGTATAGTAAAACATCTGCAATATACTTTCCAATGTTATAACACTTTTTTATTTTTTTAATATGGCAGTAATACCATTGAATGACCATCCTAAGTCTTAAAAAGATATTCCCCACTTAAAATATATATAAATCAATGTGAGAAACATGTATGTAGTTCCATCGATTTCAAATTTGCAATCTTTAAAACATTGAAGTTGGTGGCAATTCAGTCGCCATGTTGGATTTTTAGATCACGATGGTCACTAAATCATGAAGTAACATCACAAATGAGTCTCCTGTCCTCAAATTAGTAAAATGATGATGTTATTTGTGTTTCCGTGTGAACTGGTATAAAAGTTATAAATGATCTAAATTTAACTGTAAAATAACATAATTTATGGTAGTTCTGCTAATTTTGAATGTTTAACTAATACCAGAAATATATTCCCAAGTGTCAAAATATCCCAAATTCATACTTCATTCATGTTTTTGGGTGAATTGTTAGAAAAGTATGATATCGCAATTTTTCAGCAATTAGCGTAATTTGATATGTATACAACTTGTCTCTTTGGATAAAAAGTTGTGTTTGGACCTAAGGATCATCCATACCAAATGGCATGCTTGCCCTAAAAAGTGCAGTGGTTGGCCATTTTAAAGCCCTTCGCATGTCTACTAAGTAGAGTGAGAACGAATACAACTGAAGTCTCTACAGGATGCATTACGCAGGCTTAACACCAGATTTCATGACACTGTTCAATCTCTATTAGGTCGGGACATGGCAGACCAAGGGTAAATAATGCACTGAACCAGCAAACACGAGGCGTTGTCCCAATGTTGTTTTAATATTGGCCCAACGTCTTCGACGATGGCCCAATATTAATACAGCATACAACGCCTCGCGTTTGACGGGGAAGATCACTGGATTTCCAGACATATAGTTAGCATTGTAAACGCGTGCTCTATTTAACCCTTTCAGCGCGGGCACCGTCTTTAGACATCATAATCTGACGTTTACAGACACGTCTACAGACGTCCAAGGTCGATCCCCGCAATGTCTGACTGACTCCAAATCTGGTGTCTGATCAGATTTAGAACTTTTACAATAGCTTTTGTGTTGCTGTATACTATGCTCTGATAGCATTATAGAACATGCCACCAACATTATACGAAATCAGTCTACACATTCAATTAAAGCTGTTTTAATGCTGGGCCACCGTCTGCAACGCTGGCCCGGCATTGAAACACTATTGGGACAACGTCTACTGGGAAACTGCTAAGCCCACACGGGACTATAACGCAAGGATGGTTCCATGTTGGCCCACCGTTTACGATGTTGGCCAACATTAACACAACACTGTGTCAACGTCTTTTGTTTCTCGCGAACCTGCCCAGCAAACATAAAACATTTGTATAGCATTTGTACAACGTCGGCCCAACATCTTTGACGCTGGGCCAACATTGTCAAATGTTATACAAATGTTTTGTGTTTACTGGGTGATACGACGTCAGAGATTGTGAAAGGACTAACTACAACGACCTCGTCAGCCATATGTCACTGTTATCTTTACGCATGCGCGTCAACCATCTGCTTTCGTCACGCATGTCTGATTCAATCTATATAATACTGGCGTGCGAAGCCAAATGGCAAGATCTGCTTACTTTACAAGTAAACACATACTGCCTTTTGGAGTTGCAGGACAGTATAGTAAAGGTCACATCTGCTTCCTTTCCTTTTGGTGTAGCAGAGCTGTATAGTAAACTATGCCAATAGCGCTCACCTCACAAGAAAACACGACACTTTGAACCGAGGTTGGTTTAATGCCGGGCCAGCGTCGCAGACGTTGGCCCGGCATTAAACCAACCTTGGGAAATGGTAAATGGTGATCATCAGCTGTGGTAGTATCATAATCCGGATGATCGGCTGTGCGAGCGTTTAAATCTCCAACAATAAAATAAGTATAATACAGTTATCACCTGATATATCGAAAGTTGTTAAAGCATCATTAAGCTATTGATGTCTATTCGTCATATGAGAGGGACACAGGATGTGAATGTCTACAATTGTAATGACTCAATTTGCATAATAAATTATGTCTACAGACGTCAGATTCTGACCTCTAAACTCCCCGCACGTGTCTGTAAGGGTTAAATTAACATTAATGGTAATAATGATACGTAATCAACCAGTTTCTCGAGTCTCAGATACAAATTTAGCATACATACTGAATTTGTGGGTGTTTTTATTGATGAGAAATTAAGCTGGGTTGAACATGTAAAAAAAAAAAAAAAAAATTGCCAAAGGGTCTAGAAATTGCCAAAGGGTCTAGAAATTGTATAATTTGTTTTTGCTTTGATACAATAAAAACTCTATTATAGTTTTATTTCTCCGTATATTATACGGGTATTATAGTTTTATTTACCCGTATATTCCATATTGCTTAGAGGTCTGGGGTGGAACGAATAAAAGAAATCTTGCAGCAATTTTTATATTACGGAAACGCATTATTCGAATTATAAAATCTCTTCCATTTAAAACACATACGTCATCTTATTTTGACGAGTCGAAAATATAAACATATTTCCACTTTGCATTTAAAAAATAAAGTTATCTATGTTTAAGTACGTGAAATGTTTATTGCCTGTTAATATTTTTTAACAAATGACGACAGTCACTCGTACCCCACTCGCAGTGGAAACCATATTCGTCCTCTACGATGAAAAAAGTCAGCAGGACAAAAATCTATGAAATACAATGGTGCTATTCTCTGGAATTTTATTGCGGATTTCCTAGATCATTCGTGTACTTTTAATACTTTTAAAGTTAATCAAAAGCAGCAAAGGATCATTTAATATACTAATCAATATTCTGGGTGTGTTAATGTCCGTGTTTTGTATTATCAGATTCATATTTTATTTTTCAACAAGATAAAACAACTGAGTATGTCTTGTTTCTTATAATGTGTTTAACGTAATTATATTTCCCGCGTATTAATAATTTAGTTAATGTCGGTAATTATGACTGTGTTTTATTATCACTATATTGTCATTATTTTCTGTTATTTATCATTACCTGATTACTTTAACGAGTTTTTGGAGATCGGTAAAATATAGGTTTATATGTTATTTGATGCCCTTTGCACACATTTTTTCTACAAAACCGGGTATTTTTTATTGTTCAAATTGTCGTAGACGCATACGCCACTGGGCGTCAGTTCCTTTTTGTAACGATTAAGATTTGTTGATTAATTGTACTTGTTTTCTTTTTTTGTCTGTGACAATAAACCTGGCTGAAGCAGAACCTGAAACTGAATATTACAACTGAAAAACGTGGGACTTACTTTGGACGGTCGTATCTAAGACTCGGCCTGGATTAATCCGGTCGATAAATGGTTTATTAGAATCAGCAACATTTCACCTGCTACACCGCATGTTCAGCTCATTAGTCGCAATGTCATTGAAACGTTATGGGCATTTTTGGGACCTTGGGGTAGCGATCGCTCTCAGTCAACGCCGACGGCGAGTGTTTTCCTTCACTCGCTCACTGGTGTGTGAACTATAGTGTTCGTCACACGGTGGTATATACGAAGAGTCCGTATTCTCGTACACGTTACGATATATCGTTGGCTTCTGATTGGTCGAGATGATAATCTCGACCTATCAAAAGCATCTGTAGTGAATAATTGGTTCCGGACATAACTTGGGAATTTCAGAGAAACAAACAAGTTCCACATGCGTTTACTCGTAAGAATTCAGTATATAGTGCGAGATTCTCATTCACCGAGAGAACCCATAAAAAAATGAGACGTTGACCCAATGCTGGTCTACTATTAGGCCAGCGTCGCAGGCGGGGGCGGAAAGGTATACATACGGCTTTGGGTAGAAATATTCTGTCTGCTGCAGCGGTCTCAGATCTCCAGAGCCGCCTCTGGATGGTGGCCCTGTGCTGTTTTATTGCTGATCCACCTCAATCGATCATGGCCCAGTATTGGATCAGTATGGGGTCGTTGTTTTTGTCGGTTGGCCGTTTATCATGTTCATATCTTTGTAAAAAATATGTAGATTGAGCTTGTGTATTGTCATTATTCAATGTATTTTTTTATTTTATTTTAATTAACATCCTGTATGTTAATGCTGCTGTATGTTTGTCTGAATACAATATATTTACACTATTAAAAATATGATTCTAACGTACATAGTTTTTTTGATTTCGACTAAGCGGAAAAGAGTGTCTGCGGTGTGTCTGCGGTGAGCAATCTGCCCTCTACCTGAGGCTATAGTGCAAAGTCAAAACGCAGTATCTGCTTACTTGTGAAGTGAGCAGGTACTGCATTTTTCGATTTGCACGGCAGTACAGCTGAAGGTATCGCATTTTGTCTGACTGACTTTTAAAACAGTTCAAGGTCGAAACTATAAAAAAATCCGTTAATCAGAGATTATTAGAAACAAATACATAAAAAAGTGATGAAAAAAGCCCATATTGACATATTGAGAGTTTGATTAGGGTAAACATACTCACTGTGGCAGATGGCGGGTTGACGTACACACTCTCCACTGACTCAATGCCTTCTGACAAAAAAACCTACATGTATGTATAGCAGTCTGATTGTAGGCTACACCAAACTATAGCTTATGTTTCATCCCCTGTAATCAGTTAAAGTCCTTTAAAACCTCACACTAGCAGTATAGGCCACACCAAACTATGCCACGTGCATCACCACCAGTAAAGCGTAGAATGCCATTCACCAGCTGTGCTTCTTCACCTATTGAGTTGCGTTGTATTATTTATTCTGAGCTATACCCTCTGCGTAATGGCCAAGACTGGTCTGGCCAAGATCCTACTACTGTGTGGCGCTAGAAGGAGCGCACAGCGCGTGGCCCAAAATTAACGTCGATGTCTCCGCCATTAACGTGATCGCCTAGTCACATTGAGAAGTAAAAAAAGATATTTATCTGAAAAACCCACGCAGGTTTCAGCTGGGTTTGAACCCGGTGTAACAGTTTCAGATTACCCCACTGTTCAGGTTACCCCCGGGGGTAATCTGAAACTAGCTTCAAGTTACCCCCTCTAGTTTTAAATTCCCCCCTCATTTTGACCGGTTATCTTTCGATGATAACGAATTTTTATTTTTTGTCTTTACATCACATGGCGTTGGGACATTTTTTGAGACACTTTAATCGCCATAATTATAACCCTTTGATCTCCAGGGCAGCCATTCAAAACAATATGTTAGCATATATAACCCTCTATGTCAACTACATTCTCCACACATAGATGTCGCTCAGGTAAACCCCGCTGCATCTCTGTAAGCATACGCCATGTTTTAACAGAAACTGCTCATTTCGAGCAGTTTTGTTGTTATACCAACTGTAAGCTTATAAGCACGCTTGTGTGTCCTAGATATATATGGCAAATATAAAAGACCACTACTCCGCCACGTATGCGTTTTCTATTCACAGAAAAATAGAAAAACATCAAGGGATTACTTTCTCTACCTACGCGCTGCTGTGAGAAGGTTTCTATTTTTTTTATAATTATTATGGCTCAATTTATCCATAACTGAACAGAGTAAAAAGCGATTACCTGCAGCAAACTATTAGATTAAACAAAATAGTGAAAAATGATCAATAATCAGTCCAGGCGAACATCTAAATAGTTCCGTGGTTATAGAAATGGTTATTCAAAACCTGATTCTCGCGTGTTAATGGCTGATACATCATGCTAATCGCCATGCGTGCTTACGGCAAAATCGAAATGTGGTATCAGAGATATAATCTCTGAGGTCAGAATGTGTCAACTAACGAGAGAAATTGCTAGCACGAGGTCTGGAAACATTTTAATCTTCATATAACCCTTTGAACGCTATGGCAACTAACGAAAAAATTGTTTGCCTGAAGTTTTGAAACTCTTTAATCTCTATATATAACCCTTGGATTTCTATGGGAATCAGTGAAACAAAATGCTATCACGACGTCTGGAAATACTTTAATCTCCCTATATGTTTATTTTATTATAGTGACAGATATAACATTTACAAGTATACAATATCAATCATTGGTAAAAAATAGTACAGTATATCCAGCCTATTTGTGGCTTACCAGTCACTTTTGTCTATTGGTATAGTAAAAATAAAATAAAATATATATTTATATTCATTGCTGTGAACTGACTGTGCCGGCGGTCACGTGGGTTCTCCGTCACAAGGTTATATGTAACAGGGAATCCACGCTTGTCGGCACAGACAGGAAACTATATGCGTACAGATCGGTAAACAACTGGTAAACATGGTAAACAGAGCAGTAATCCACAATCATAATAATATAATATTATTATTATTATTTTTTATTTTACAGAAAAAAGTACACTGCTTCTTGTTTGCCATGCCGCCAGCAAAAAGTTAACGACCTCTCTCCAAATGTTGTTAATTAGCCAGATAAATTTATTATTGTTAGAAAGTGATTGGAACTCGACATTAAACTTTACTGCTTCATACAAAAGTGGCTTTCTAAGCGATATATATAGGGTACATGAGCATAAAAAATGTGTTTCATCTTCTGGTTCGTTTAAGGTACACATTTCACAAATTCTTTCTAGACTATTTAAACATCGAAGCTTACCAGATGATGTGTCTCCAATTTTCTAAAAGCGACCCGTTTCAATTTTTAATGGGAGAATAACCTTTTGATCACTAGGGCAACTAACGAAAACAAATAGTATCGCGCTGTTTGTTTATAGTTGCCGTTATTATCTATCGATTACGTTTGCCATGTTTCCGCGCCTGTTTTGAAGACTGTTGCCAACTGTCGATTTTCGTACGCCCATATTTAGGCCTACATTTTGTAATTATTGTCAGCAAGTGATGAAATAAGAATAAAAACTCGCATAGGGGCCTATTATATACCTTGCACGCATGCTTGCAACAACTGACAGTACCAGTCACCTATGCCGTCAAACAAAATTGTCGGCGCATAAAAAAAGAACGCACGAAAGACAAACTTTAAGGATAACCCTTTAACCGCCGATCGATCCCGATAATATTAGTTTCTTCATTTTTTATTGGCCCATTAAATATCAGTTTTTGAACATGTTAAGGACAAAACCTGACATCAAACAATGTTTCACAAAATCGTCGATGTCCATTTTGTCGAATTTTCAGTCACTTGAAGTTGTGGATCGCGTCAGCGAGACGCAACTTCAAGTGGGTGGAAATTCCAATTCAATAATTTCGCGGTTAAAGGGTTAAACCCTGCCCTTGATTGGACGCTGACCATGCTGCGTATTTGGTTTCAATCGTGACGACCCATCTTTTTTAATCTAGGTCTAACGGTACTTAAAAGGTTAGCAATAATCACATTTGGTGTGTGGGCCCTGAAGGCCTACATGGGGAGGGGTATTTTAAAAGAGAATTTTTTCGGTTTCAAAATACCGGGGGGTAATTTGAAACTAGTTTCAACGTATCCCCCGGTACGCTGAGCCTAGTTTCAACGTACCCCCGTTACGCTGAAAATACCCAAGTGGGTAATCTGAAACTAGGGGAAGTAACTTGAAACTTGCCTTTTTCTAGTTTCAGCGTACCGGGGTGTACGATGAAGCCAGTTTCAACGTACCCCCCGGTACGCTGAAACTAGGTTCAACGTATACCCCCCGGTATGCTGAAAGGGGGATACGCTGAAACGGCTACACCGGGACGCATGCATGCATGGCTGGTGGTGAGGCAGTCAGGCGCTCTACCAGACCGCCACGTCCCTATTATTTTACTGTATGTCTGTCAAGGAGAAAGAACAAAATTCGATAGATTCGTAGATCCGAGTGTACGAGGCGCGCAGCCCCGAGTATATTCGGATCTACGAATCTATTGTAATTGAGTTCTTTCTTGGACTTAAAATACACGAAATAGGTTAATTTCAAGAGTTGATATAGACACAATTTAGAAAACAATTTATAGTTAGCATGATGAAAAGTAAACATTAGCCATGCAGTTATGCAGTGGCATCGTAAAACATGTGTATTGTGTCCGACCTAAATTAACAGTATATTCGTATATCCGAATCTACTGTTTTAATAATAGACTGACGTCACGAGTGTATTTTATTCCTGAAGAATCCAATGGTGTTTTATTGTTAGGCCAGCATCGTAGACAATTGACCAATTTTAAACCACCCTTGGCTGAACCCCTGGTGTCTGCTGGGAATTTGGCAAACGCGAGACATGAATCCAATGCTTTTATAATTTATATTATTGATATTATTACCTGTATTATTTTTTCGAATTCATTTTGTTTGCAGATGATACTACTTTAATTACTACAATTATTGATATCCGTGATACGGAATTTGAACAAAATGGTTAATAAAGAGTTAGGAGAAATTAATTACTTTATGGCTAAAATTAAACAAACTGTCTTTGAATGTTTCGATGTCAAATTGTATGGGGTTTTTTTTCTCACCAACCGAAAAAGAAAATATTTATCCCAACAATAGAAATAGAATATACTGAAATAACTATGCAAAAATTGTGACTGTTTCAGGGTTTAAAATAAATGACAATGTTAGCTGGAATGATCATATAGGAAAGGTAGGGTGTGAAAAATAAGGGTAATTGGCAATATCCACAGAATAAATTCAACTATGTAAAACATTAGTCATTCCGCATATTAAATATGGTATTCTAAGTTCACCAGCATGATAAAATTACTCAGTCACAAAAAAGAGCAATTAGATCTATTACACAAAGCAGATATTTAGCTCATTTTGAAGCTATGTTTAAAAGTTGACATCTTCTAAAAATAACGGATATATTTAAAAAATATCAAATTGAATTTAACTATAAATACCTTAATCAACATTTACCAGAAAATTTTCTAGGATTAAATGTCGCCAGGAAAATGTAAAAGATACAACATTAGAAGTATCAATGACCTGAACATGAATTTGCTACTATATGTATTCTAAAATTTGTTAATTCATTTTCGCCCCTGATTAAAGTCAAACATAGTTTTTCAAACATTTAAATTTACACACGTACTTATTTCATAAACAGCTAGCCATCGCAATGTTCTGTCATAATTTGTTATGCATGTGATCGATCTACGTCCATTATACCGCTATATGATTGTTATTCTATACATAAAAATACATAAATCTATACATAAAAAAGGTTGTTTTCAACATACTCTCTCTCTTATTATTTATCTGCACTGCTGTGCGGGGTCAATGGGCAGTACCTGCTTACTTGTAAAGTAAGCGGATGCTGCCTTTTGGCTTGCAGGGCAGTACAGCTCTATTACATCAAGATTATATTATGTGTTGCCTTTACAAGCTACCGGTATATCATTGTACAAGATGTGGCCGTAGGCATATGGTCACCACGTGATATAAATACCGTCTTTTCGTTGGATGGGTGTCGATTACTACACTTAGGCCATAAGACATATCAACATTGATCTTAATGCAGGTATCCTGATCCCCACAACAAATATTATCGTCCGCTTGGATATGAAAGGGTGTATCTGCCACTTTGTGAAGTGGCAAATACACCCTTTCATATCCAAGGGGACGTTATAATGTTTATTTATAACAGATAGTATAATGTATTATTAGATGGTTACACATGTTACATAATTATGTATGTTTGTTTTTGTTGTGTGACCTAAATCTGAACCACATGCCAGCGTCCCCTTGTTTGATGTCTTCCAAGCATCACTAGATATCGACCCGATGCTGGTCCAACATTGGCCCAGCATTGTGTCGACGTCTCTTGCTTGCTGGGTTTGGACATGTTCAGGGGCGACTTAGGCCACACCAAGCGATATGTATACTTCATCACCTACACCGGTCTAAAATCATCGACATTGACACTGCAATCACCAAAATTAATTGTGCTATTGACCTAATCATGTTAATTCTAAACCAGCAAACAAAAGGCGTTGAATAAACGTTGTTTTGATGGTGGATCAGCGCCATATATTGTGGACCGGCATTAAAACAATATTGGGTCGGTTTATCTATTTTTCTGGTATGGTAAGCTGCCATTAGGCCTAAGCCGACACAGGGTCAACATCTGGTGTTTTATTATTCGTAATGATGGGCGCTTTAGGCCAGGCCAAACAATTACTTGTTTCACGGGGCGGGATTGGTGTATAGCACCATTCATTAAGTGGGTAAATGAAATTAAATTAATGAGATTTTAGGCAACCTTTGTGCACATGTAGACTAAGCGGGGCCAAGATAATCTCCAGAGGATAATGACATGAATGTTATGACACCCCAACAGACACAAGACGTTGAATCAATGTTGGTCCAGCGTCTCAGACAATTAAATGGACCGACGTTAAACCAACATTAATTTAAGGTCTTGTGTATGCTGGGACTGCCCTCCGGACACATGATTTGAAATTCGAACTCAGGCGGACTGAGGCTGAGCACGCTACTTTTCGGTCACGGAGGCTCCCCACAATATTAAATATTTACGAATGAGCTAGGAAGAAACATTTGGTTTCTTTGCTACTTGAATGGCATAGCGGGGCTGGACCCCGCGATCTCCAACATTCCAAGCAGGCAGCTTTAACCACTGTACCAGGGACACCGCCCTCATTCAGTGGATGGCAATTGGGGAAAAATCTTGCAAAGATTTTTATTCTGAAACCCCTATCATTCTAAGAAAAGCGAAATGATGCTTTGATGCATTCATTCGTTCATTCGGTTGCTCCTTCATTCATTCATTCATTCATTCATTCATTCATTCATTCATTCATTCATTCATTCATTCATTCATTCATTCATTCATTCATTCATTCATTCATTCATTAATTCATTCATTTATTCATTCATTAATTCATTCGTTCGTTCGTTTGTTCGTTCGTTCGATTATGTACTCATTCATATTGTTCTATGTCCAAGTGAAGTAGTTAACAAACGTAGAAATTGACAAAGCAAACACGAGAGATCGATCCTATATTAGCTCAATATTCAACCAATAAAACGCTGAAATATATTAATATGCAATAATTTTAAATCATCATAAATGTCTTAATTAGCTCTTTTCGCTTCATTTGAATACCTATGTGCTCTACGGCCATCATAAATAGTTTATTCTTTCAGTGTGGGAATTGACCTTAGACGTCAGATTCTTGCGTCTATAGACGTCAGATTCTGATGTCTATAGAGTCAGATTCTGACGTCTAAAGACGATCCACGCGGACGCCTCAGGTCAAACAAAGCGAGTCAATATCCACTGGGCACACAACGTTGTTGCGACGTTGAATCAACGTCAATGGCGTTGATTCAACGTCGCAACAACGTCGTGTGCCCAGTGGGATATACATCCTGTATGCCTGTCATGTGAACAGTCCCTATAACAGAGCGTGTTCTGCGTGGAGCTCTTTTTTAACAGTCATGGTGTCTTGTTTTATCTGTATATAAAGAGTCGTCAGCAAATGTTCCAAACTTTAAGCTAGTATCTCACAGAGCTTGCGACCGATTGGCGACTGAGACGAATAGAAATTCGTCTGATTCTGTTTTTAATCTTAGTCTGAAGTTAATCGCTAAGAAGTCGGAATCAGTATCTCGTTCGTAAATTGGTTGCTCACCGCGATTTCAGTCGCCGCCTGATTTTGAACATGTTCAAAAGCTGGTGGCGACTGGTAGACGAATAATTTTCGTTAATTGGTCGTTAATTGGTCTGTCACAACTCTCCAATTAGTCATTTTACTCGCCAAGACGTCTTCAGTGGTTGCTTTAACGTCGTACTTCGTTCTGTTCACTAGTCCTTGAAAAGTAGTTAGCGACTCCTAGAAACCATTTGGCGAATATAACGAACAGTTAGCGAATAAATTACGACTTATTTATAATATATACAATATTAATTGTATATTAATATGCAATAATTTTAAATCATCATAAATGTCTTAATTAGCTCTTTTCGCTTCATTTGAATACCTATGTGCTCTACGGCCATCATAAATAGTTTATTCTTTCAGTGTGGGAATTGACCTTAGACGTCAGATTCTTGCGTCTATAGACGTCAGATTCTGATGTCTATAGAGTCAGATTCTGACGTCTAAAGACGATCCACGCGGACGCCTCAGGTCAAACAAAGCGAGTCAATATCCACTGGGCACACAACGTTGTTGCGACGTTGAATCAACGTCAATGGCGTTGATTCAACGTCGCAACAACGTCGTGTGCCCAGTGGGATATACATCCTGTATGCCTGTCATGTGAACAGTCCCTATAACAGAGCGTGTTCTGCGTGGAGCTCTTTTTTAACAGTCATGGTGTCTTGTTTTATCTGTATATAAAGAGTCGTCAGCAAATGTTCCAAACTTTAAGCTAGTATCTCACAGAGCTTGCGACCGATTGGCGACTGAGACGAATAGAAATTCGTCTGATTCTGTTTTTAATCTTAGTCTGAAGTTAATCGCTAAGAAGTCGGAATCAGTATCTCGTTCGTAAATTGGTTGCTCACCGCGATTTCAGTCGCCGCCTGATTTTGAACATGTTCAAAAGCTGGTGGCGACTGGTAGACGAATAATTTTCGTTAATTGGTCGTTAATTGGTCTGTCACAACTCTCCAATTAGTCATTTTACTCGCCAAGACGTCTTCAGTGGTTGCTTTAACGTCGTACTTCGTTCTGTTCACTAGTCCTTGAAAAGTAGTTAGCGACTCCTAGAAACCATTTGGCGAATATAACGAACAGTTAGCGAATAAATTACGACTTATTTCAGGCTGTCTAACGACTGTCAAACGACTGTCTAACAATCTTTAGCGAACGTTCTCAGCCTCAGCGACGAATCTACAAACTGTGACGAATTTATTTTAATTCCTGGTGTGAGGCGACTGATAACCGACAACAACAACTGCTCAACGACACATATTTGATGCGAAGCGAATGACTAACGAATGATTAGTGACTAGTTAACGAATGCGACGACTCTGTAACGACTTGAAAGGCAAAAAAGAGGCAGTCTCTGTCTCTCCCATCCTTGGTAGGCTTGGAACCAACCCAACGACTTGAAAAGAGGCCTGAACCTGACCAACATGGATATCAGCAAGAATTTATTAACCTCTTGATATCAGAGATCAGGATGAATCATTTGATGATCCAGACAACACTGTCATTGCAGCTACCACCCATAATCATGAAGCGACGAAGAAGAAAGGGGAGATGCCCAACATGCCCGTCTAGTTCGTCAACAGATTGCTCAGGATTCGTTCTGCAGTCGTGAATAGTCGTCAACTGATTGCTCAAGAATGGTAAACCAGTCTGAAAGCAGTTTCCAAATTCGCTTCATTTGCTACAAGGTCGGATCATTGTCGAAATACAGTCGCCGTATTTTAACGATGACTTAAAGTATCTACGACGACAGACATGCGCCCCCTTAGCGAACATTCGTTAAAAGTTTTCAACCAGACGCCAAGTTGTCGTCTTATATAACGTCAGCATAACGACGAAAACAGACAAGTCAGCGAGTGAGGCAACTCAACGAAAATTTATAGACTACCAATTAAGCATAATATCAAAATGCTTCCGAAGAAAAGAGGCCAGGTTAAAAAAATAAAAAGAGGCAGTCTCTGTCTCTCCAATCCTTGGTAGGCTTGGAACCAACCCAACGACTTGAAAAGAGGCCTGAACCTGACCAACATGGATATCAGAGATCAGGATGAATCATTTGATGATCCAGATAACACTGTCATTGCAGCTACCACCCATAATCATGAAGCGACGAAGAAGAAAGGGGAGATGCCCAACATGCCCGTCTAGTTCGTCAACAGATTGCTCAGGATTCGTTCTGCAGTCGTGAATAGTCGTCAACTGATTGCTCAAGAATGGTAAACCAGTCTGAAAGCAGTTGCCAAATTCGCTTCGTTTGCTACAAGGTCGGACCATTGTCGAAATACAGTCGGCGTATTTTAACGATGAATTAAAGTATCTACGACGACAGACATGCGCCCCTTAGCGAATATTCGTTTAAAGTATTCAACCAGGCGCCAAGTTGTCGTCTGATCGGCTAATCGTCGTAAGTATGTCGCTCCACTGTTTTTGGTCGGTCGTTATAGATCACAATCTCTAAATACTTTTCAAATTCGTTAAGCAGTCACTTAAAAGCGCAGTCGTCAGAGGCGTTAACAGTTCCCAAGCAGTCGCTTGCTGAAATTGTTCTATTGTTTGTTTGAGAATTCGTTAAGCAGTCACTTAAAAGCGCAGTCGTCAGAGGCGTTAACAGTTCCCAAGCAGTCGCTTGCTGAAATTGTTCTATTGTTTGTTTGAGAATATTCCATGAATATCTGTTATTAATTTGCAAACACATGTTGAGATCGAGTTGAGATCGGTTTGATGTGTACAAAAAGTGAAATAGATAGCTACTCGCTATTATCTTGACACGAAACTGTCACAAATTTGAAGACATTCTGGCTACTGAACGATATAATTTTATAATTTTGGGTAAACTTAGTTGTATTGGCCGAGTACAATTACTTTGCATCTATTCTGTGAAACTTAGTGACGTCACTCGGTGAAAACAAGGTTATATAACAGCCCCTCCCCCATACTTTATTATGTGAAACGTAGTGACGTCACTCGGTGAAAACAAGGTTATATAAGAACCCTTCCCCATACTTCATTGTATTAGCCAGCTCGGTGAAAACAAAGGAGTTCGAGGTCATTGAGTTTCACAGAATTATTATAATACTCAATATAATGTTGCTGCAATCAAAACAAAGAACGAATGATGCATTTATTTCAACCCTTTAAGTGCTAAACGCGTGTATAGCCATTGTCAGCTTTTTTATTTATCCTTCAAGCAGGAAAATGTGAATGAAAAATGAGCTGTGAAATTCATATATGTTTTTATTCAAATTCTACAAATGTGAGTAATTTTTTCCCACTTGAAGTTGTGGGGCGCGGTAGCGAGACACAACTTCAAGTGGGAAAAATAAATGGTGTAACTTAACACTTCACTAGGGTAAACAACCTAGTGAAACACGATATTCATTCATACATTGACAAATTAACTGGTATTGCACTAATACTTGTACTAACGTGTTCCATGATAAATACGTGTTCCATAATAAATAGCAAATATTGATGTAGGTTATTATTTGCAGTTTAAAAATCGTTAAACTTTTGGTTTTATGGGATCATAAAATTTTACTTTCAGTTATGTAATATGTAATCACTGAAACCTAATTTTAAATGAGGTCATGAATAATTGTAACAAAGCCGCCTGGATGTACCTTCTCGGCTAACATAATTATTGAACAATGACTGACACCTCTTTTTTTAATCGAAACACCACCCCTCCCCAACTTTTTCAAAATCCTGAATCCGCCCCTGATTCTGGTAATGAAGGCAAATAGATAAACTGGAATGTACTTGCTCCTTGGCGGGTATTTTTTAACATTGTCTGTGCTTTATCTAAGGAATGTAATCTGAATGTTCAAACGTACGCGGATATTCTGTGAAACGCAGTGAAATCAGCGGAAACCGTTTCGAATGACAACTCGGTGATAACAAAGTTATATAACACCCCCTCCCCCGTACTTCATTGTATTAGCCAGCTCGATGAAAAAATTAGGGGTCAAGTTTATAGAGTTTCACAGAATTAGCATTTGCAGATCCTGCAATGAAATAACATAAACTAGTTCCATACATATCAACTACATATACACTGATAATACTTAGTAGAAGACTTTTATTAGGTAATTTAACACCTCCATTTTTTAATACAATCCATCAGTATGAATTATTGATTGTGCTATTTCATTACTTTACACCATTTGTAATTTCACTGATGATTTTATAAACGTTTGGTTCATCACTGTATTAATCAAGTGGACATTGCCCATGGACCGCTGACGTACCAGAACGTAGGCCTACACAGTAGACACAGAACTTTTGTGGCCAATAATATTTGTACAATGTTGGACTAACGTCAAAGACTTTGGGACGACGTTGTACAAATGTTATACAATTTTTTTGTGTTTGTTGTGTATATTAACTTAAATGTTGTTTAGTACCCGGCATGACCAGTCTGCCCAACGAACTTCGACGCAGATTCCGCCACATTGATCGCCATTTTATGTACACAGCAAGCTGTGTAAAAAATTGTCCCGCCTACCGAAAAAATCGATATTTTGAGTGCCTATTAAAACTAAATTTTTTCAGCTGGTTAAAGCTGGCGATCGCATCAGAACTAAATCTATTTAAAAACGGAGGTCTCTGTGTCAGAGCCTTGCGATGTCATCAGGGTAGTTATGTAGTTACAAATGTATATAAAGTTATTTACATACTCAACAAAGTATATGTGTATTATGTACAACATATATTGAAAAGAAAAATGTACATTTATGATGTCAAATGATATACAGCCCTTGGTGTATCAATAGAAATGCAAAGAATGCAGTTCATTAAAGAGGTATACCGGTAGTGATGGATAGTTGTGTACTGTAGGCCTATATAGTCCCTGGGATAGGGCCATGTATCTGCGAAAATGTATACCTTTTGTCGACCTTATATCCTGTTGTAGTATACTCTGGGCCTATGAGACCAGTGGTCTTAAGTGTCAGCAATTACCACGTAGGGCCATTTTTGTGATGTTACCTCAAATTCTTAATTGCGGGGGACATGAATATTGATCTCCTTAAAATAAACGAGAGAAACGTATTTAATGAATATTTTGATAGCATGATTAGTCATGGTTTTTTCCCCCTGCATTACCCTCCCTACAAGATTTTCTAAACGAAGTGCTACATTAATTGACAATTTTCTGCTAAATTTTCAGAAAAATATGGCGATACTTCATCCGGCATTTTATTCAATGCTATTTCTGACCATTTACCATATTTCGTGTGTCTCAGCACAATTTTTTTTTTATAAATCAAGTAACAAGAAGTATCGAAATAAAACCTACTAGGGAGTCTTTGGATAACTTTCGACATGAAATTAGCAACGGCGAAATGTATAATTTGCTTGACAAAAATATTAATGCAGACCCAAACAACAACTACAACATTGTCCACGATACCATACACAAAGCCAGAACTCGACATATAAGCACAAAGAAAGCGAAATTCAATAAGCACAAACACAAGAAGAATGACTGGATTACATTAGGAATAATTAAATCAATTAAATTTCGCGACAATCTCTACAAGACACTCAAAAGTACACAGATTGACACACCAGAACATGCAAACATAAAAACAAATTTTCAAACATACAACAAAATTATAAAGAAAAACATCCGTTTAGCAAAAAAATTGTACTACCATCAGTTATTTGAAAAAAATAAATTTGATATGAAAAACACATGGAAAATAATTAAAGAAGCTTTGGGTAAACTTAAGAATAAAAAGAAATTCCCTGATCATTTTAAATTTAAAGGAAAGCTTATAACAGATAAATATGTAATAGCAAACAATTTCAATGATTTTTTCATAAATATAGGTCCAACTCTTTCTTCGAAAATTAAACCTGATTCTAAAGCCAGCTACAAAAATTTTTTGAAAAACAAAACAAATCATGTATTTATTTTCCAAACTATTGATCGAACAATTGTTCTGAAAACAATTAATGACCTACCAAGTAAAGCAAGTTGTGGCTTCGATAATTTATCTCTTAAACTAATAAAATCAATTAAATTCGACATTCTAGATTCTCTGACTTTAATCATAAGCCAGTCACTCATGTCGGGTGTATTTCCAGACAAGCTAAAATTGGCCAAAGTAATTCCTCTCTATAAGAAAGGAGATTCAACAATCACCGATAATTACCAGCCGATCTCTTTATTACCCACGTTATCCAAAGTTTTAGAAAAAATTGTTTATAATCAATTATTCGCATATTTCTCTGATAAGGAACTTTTTTATCCAAGCCAATACGGTTTTAGACGAGGTCATTCTACATAATTGGCTGCAACAGAGTTAATAGATTTAATCATTCAAAAATTAGATGCAGGCAAATTACCTTTAGCTATTTTTTTTAGATCTGTCAAAGGCCTTTGATACTCTTAACCACGATATTCTCCTCGATAAACTTCGTTTTTATGGAATTACGTCTAAGGAATTTTAAATAATAGAACCCAGTATGTTGACTACGAAGGAACAACCTCTGATATCAAACAAATAACTACTGGTATTCCTCAAGGATCAATTCTAGGCCCCCTTTTATTTATCATTTATATTAATGATATATCAAATGCCAGCAATTTTTTTAAAGCTAAGCTATTCTTTATGCAGATGATAGTACTTTAATTACTACACTAGATACGTCCGATGTCAATATAAATTATGAGTTGTCCAAAATAAGCAATTGGCTCAAATTGAATATGTTATCCATTAATGTTTCGAAATCAAAATTTTTTGTATTCCATATGCCGCAGAAAGGTTTTAACATACCATATTTAAATATTAATAACACTAACATAGAACGGGTTACAGAATCTAATTTCTTGGGCATCATCATCCATCAACACCTAAAATGGGACTCTTATATCAATAAAATTGCTCTGAAAATTTCATCTGCAACTGGCATCATTTACAAATTAAAAAATATATTCCCTCAAAATATCCTTTTAACTCTTTACAACACATTAATTTTAGCACACATACATTACGGCATTTTATTATGGGGTTACAACCTAAATAGAATATGTATTTTGCAAAAAAAGGCCATCAGGGCAATAACACTTAGCAATTATATATCCCACACCGAACCCATTTTCAAACGTCTGGGAATATTAAAAATTGAAGATATATTTTTATTAAATCAATTAAAGTTTTGCTTTAGGCTATTAAATAATAATTTACCTGTATATTTTAAATCGATACAAGTTTCCAGGCACCACGAAACTCATTCATATAATACCCGTAACAAAGAAAACGTTCACAAAAATAGAGTTTTTCATGTTTTTGCTGAAAAATGTGTTCGTTTTTCAGTGCCGTCTTTACCGAATTCAATTAATAAAAACATAATTAACAAAATAAACACCCATAGTTACGAATCATTTATAAAATATGCGAAATATCAATTTTTAGATAATTATTCAAATCACTGCTCTATACCTATATGTTATGTTTGTCAACAAAATCGTTAAATATATGTAAGTTGTATACCTTTATGGGTGTATCTATATGTATGCGTGCGTACGTATATATATGCCTATATGCATGCATTTCTGTGCGTTCACGTGTATAGATATATATTTTTCAATCACATGGCATATCATCGGGACTGCGCATAATATATGTGTATATGGACCTGTATATGTATATATGTATGTATGTATGTATGTATGTATGTATGTATGTATGTATGTATGTATGTATGTATGTATGTATGTATGTATGTATGTATGTATGTATGTATGTATGTATGTATGTATGTATGTATGTATGTATGTATGTGTGCGTATGTATATATATGTGTATGTATGTATAGGTGTATGTATGTATATATATATGTAGAAGTTATCTGTATTTTTAAGCTAATCGCAGCATGGTTTGCGTGACCGGACCTCTCCCACCATAGAAGCCGCTCTCATCACATCACGTTTCTCATCTGATTCCCATGTCCTTCTTTTATTTACAATATCACTATAGCCACATTTATTAAATATATGTTTTGCATTTTTTTCATAGGTGACCTCCACGAAAGCGACTCTTCTAAGAGTCTTTTGGAGGCCTCCTGCACCAGGAAACAATAACACTTTTTATTTTGAAATTGTACTGATCTATGTTTTGTTTTCTGTTACAAATAAACGCATCTTCTTCTTCTTTTTCTCAGTTTCACTAAATTTACCATTATGTGACATGTTTAAGGAGTGAACACTACAAATTACGATATCACTGTAACCCCCGGGCTGATTTGGATAATTTAAATGGCCACTATTATATCTTCACGCATCCCCGACCCGTTTAACATAGTTTCAGGACCGTCAGAGGTCAAGGTCAAAGTTCAAGGTTAATTTCAAGGTCAAATTGTGCATAAACACAACACAATTCGACATAAATCAATATTGTTTTATTTAAAACGTCAAAATATGTATTACCGATATTTCTGGCAACATTTATCATCAGACATGAGGCGATTATTGTAGGGCCATTTATGTAAGTGTTACCATGGTTACCTCCAACTCCCCAGTCTGACACAATTTACCGCGCGAGAACTACAAAATGTCATATCTCTGTAACCACCACCAAGTCGATTTGGATAATCCTTATGTCCAATATTATGTTTCCACTTTCCCCGACGCTTTTTACCTAATTTCGTGACACTCAGAGTTCAGGGTCAAAGGCCAAGTCAATTTCAAGGTCAATTTGAATACAAACACAGCGCATTTCGACCTTAATCAATATTGATTTATTTTATTGAAAGCTTAAAAATATATGTAACTATTCTTCTGATAAAATTGATAACATTTTGGCGTCGTCGCAATCGCTTTCGCCTTCGTTGATCTCATCCATTTTGTCACTTTCATTCTGATTCTGATAGGGCTGGTCATCACTGTCATCATCTTCCTCGTCAATCTTTTAGTCCATGTCCCCGTAAAAAAGGCCATATGAAACCTGATCACCTTCAAACCACAAAGGAACGTACTGCCCATCCTTTATTCCCATCCATGACTGCAAGGGTCCCAATCTGAAAGTATGTTACTGTAGGGCTCGAAATGAATTGGAGGTGGATTAGAACAATTTTAAAATCCACGAGAACCGCCAATATACAAAAAATAGAATGTTTTGCAATATGTCATCTTTGTCTTGAGATGTATCTGTGGAATAAAGTGATACAATTTCAAACTAATTTTATATCCGAAGTGATTGAATTACTTGTATAGGCCATCACCGTTATGTTTATCATTTGCCCAAGAGCAGTTCTTGCAGAGCAAGATCAGCATTTCACCTGTGACCATGCAAAACAAGAACAGTTTTTTCTTCTGTGAAAAGGTATTTTGTTAGTGTTTAGCCATCTATAGTTTAGCTGAGTGCCAGGGGTGAATATTTGACAAATATTCCACTGTTGCGTAATTTTAATTTATGCAAGTCTATTCAGTGGAAAGTTTTCATCAGCCCCCTTCTGTGATACTTTCTTACATGTAGACAGATCACACCCACTAAATGCAAGACGCTTGTAAATACTTGTCAATTAATCAAAAGTTCATGGCTCGATTAAAAAAACACCCACGTATAGGATAAGGACATCGGTATCGGAAATATGGATGCATATAGACAAAATAAACAAAAATTCACATCAGCTCATGTCTACATGTTTATGGTTTGCTGTGCATTTGTTGACCTTTTATGTACTCTTGGAAATCATTCACTAGTGAGCTGTCCATATCCTTGTCTGCCCGTCTTTCTTGAACGAATTTATCAGACTATTACAAAAGTGATCTTGGCCACTTAAGAAATGATCGCAGCAACTTTAAAAGTTATCTCAGCCATTACAAAGGTGATTTTGGCCACTGGTGTAAACAGGTGTTAACTGGTTTCAGACACTAAAAAAGCTATCTAAGCCACTGCAAAGTGATCATAACCACTGAAGAAGTGAACACAGCCATTTTAAAAATTATCTAACCCACTACAAAATGATCTTGACAACTGACCACTGAAGAAGTGATTACCATTACCTTAAACGTTATATCAGTCACTATAAAAGTGATCTTGGCCAAGGAAGAAGTGATCACAGCCACTTTAAAAGTTAGCTCAGCCATGATGGCTTCTTTAGTGGTCAAGATCACTTGTGCGGTGACCGAGATCACTTTTTTAGGGGCTGATATAAGATTGTTAGTGGCCAAGATCACTTTTGTAGCGGCTGAAATAAGCTTTAAAGTGGCTGTAATCACCTCTTCAGTGGCCAATGCAAGATCACGCTAGTAGTGGCTGAGATAACTTTAATAGTGGTTGTTATAACTTCTTCAGTGGCCAAGATCACTTTGGAGTGGCTTAGATATTTTTTTCAGTGGCTGATACCAGTTTCTTAGTGGCCAAAATCACTTTTGTAGTGGCCGAGATGACTTTAAAAGGGGCTGTGATCACTTTCTTAGTGGCCCAAGATAACTTTTGTAGTGGCTGAGATAACATTTAAAGTGTATCTGATCACTTCTTCAATGGTCAAGATCACTTTTGTAGTGGCTGAGAGAACATTTGAAAATGCTGTGATCACTTCGTCAGTGGCCAAGATCAGTTTGCTTGTGGCCAAGGTCATCTTTGTGGTGGCTGAGATGATTTTCAAAGTGACTGTGATGGCTTCTTTAGTCGTCAAGGTCACTTTTGAAGTGACCGAGATCACTTTTTATGGGCTGACATAAGATTGTGTGTGACCAAGATCACTTTTGTAGCGGCTGAGATAACTATTAGCGTGACTGTGATCACTTCTTCAGTGGCCATGATCACTCTGTGATCGCTTAGATAACATTTAAAGTCGCTGTGATCACTTTCTTCAGTGGCCAAGGTCCATTTTGTAGTAGCTGAAATACCTTTTAAAGTGGCTGTGATCACTTCTTAAGTAGCCAAGATCACTTTTGTAGTGGCTTTGATAATTTTCCAAGTCGCTGTGATCACATCTTCAGTTTCCAAGATCATGTTTGTAGTAGCTGAGGTAACTTTTAAAGTCGCTGTGATCACTTCTTCAGTGGCCAAGGTCCCTATTGTATTGGCTGAGATACTTTTTAAAGTGGCTGTGATCAATTCTTCAGTGACCAAGATAACTGTTGTACTGGCTGCTTTTTTAACTTGACAAGACCCCTTAACATGTTCTTACAAACACAAAATTACTAACCAGAAATGGTGAGCACCCTCAACATGATTTTACAAATGTCAACAGTAACAACTTTAAATATGCAAAAGTATTCAGATACATGATTGTGAAGTCACTGTATCTAATCGATATCCATGATTAATTGAAAATTTGCAATAAGGAATACGATGGTAATATCATTCACCATTATATTGTGATATTGAACTTGAACCCTATTTGCAAATACTAGTCAACAAACATTGGAAACATGAGTAAGGCATGCTGGGAGTCCAAGATATGATCGATAAAATTACTTTTCCAACATCATTGATAAACAAACCTATTTTACTCGGAAGCTCTTAACGTGCACTTAACAGGTTATTGCACGAGGCCCTTCTAATGTCTTGAAAAAATTATCATATTTAATAATTATATAATTCACGTGTTCACTATGTCAGCAACGTATACGCTATGGCTTCCATTGCTCAATATGTAATAGTACGTTTCATGTCCGTTGTATTATTCACGTACCAACTGATGTAAAAACACAACACTACATTCTAAGCCGGGAATGGAGAGTTATTGTTGACCAAGTACAGTCCAGTTATCATGGTAGGCCTATGGTACTATAATCAGTCAGGTGTGACCGAGCTGTTGACTATGAGGGATCCTTATTATTACGGATTATGGTCGGATGTGTTTTAAGTCAGTTAAAGCCCTCGGAACTTTACATTCTCAGCTGTGAAAAAAGCCTCGGCCTTCGGCCTCGACCCTTTTCACAGCTAAGAATGTAGAGTTCCTCGGGCTTTATCCTATACATAATAGAAAAATAGGGTCTAATAACAGCTGGATCAGTACGTCATATTTAGAATGTGAGCCACTTTTTATTCATTTGGAAGCTAATATTAACAACATTGTCAGAGTGTTGGCTTTCTTTAGTATCTGTAACACTGAAATCACTCGAGGATAAATTATTGAATCTCTTTTTTTTAAAAGGCTCATATTCTGAAATTCCGATACTTGGAGCTGATCCAGACTTGCAGTATCATAGTAATAACAAACATGCTGACAATTTACTAAACTGTTCCTATTATGTGGAGAGTACAATTAATCAAAAAAATGTGTAAACCAAGATGTACTTCAGTATTTCATGTTTTACACTTCAATGTGCGGAGCATATAAAAAAATCTTAAAAACTCTTGAAAGGTATATGAGTAATTCAGTATGTTTTACTGTAGTTTATAACGGTAACTTGGTTAAATCGTCACCTTGGATATGAAAGGGTGTATCTGCCACTTTACCAAGTGGCAGATACACCCTTTCATATACAAGGTGACGAAATAATGTCAATATAAATACATATGAACTTCCAAGTTATCAATACAAATTCGATTGTCGTTCAAATGAAATAGGAGGTGGAATATCTATATTTATTAAACATAATGTTGCATATAGAACTTGAACTGATCTTAACATTTCAAATAAGTTTATTGTATCCTTTTTTATAGAAATACCGAAAACAAATATATCCGGTAGTAAACATTATGTTGTTGTGGGAGTTGTTAATATAACACCAGACACAGATATTAATGTATTAACCATGTACATTAAAAAGACTATCAACACTTAAAAATGAATCGAATTTTTTATACATAGCGGGTGATTTCAATAATAATCTTTTAAATATTGATAAATATATTTCAAGTTCAGAATTTGTTGAAACTATGTGCACTTATTCATTTCGTCGTCTCATTGATTACCCAACAAAGATTGGTAGACATTGTGCAGCATTAATTGATAATATATATTGCACTAACATAAATAGTAGTAATATGATGAATAGAATATTTTACACAGATATATCAGATCATTTACCAGTGTTCAGTATCAATATACATAATTATGTAGTTGACAAAATTATTATATAAAGTGTAGAACGTTTATAATATCAGCTATAGAAAAGTTCAAGGCATCTTTATCATCAACTAATTTTACAAAATGTTATCACATCCAGTGATTGCCAGCAAGCGTATACTTTATTTCAAAATTTGTTATCTAAACTATATGATACATGTTTCCCTTCAAAAACTGTCAAACTAAACTACTACACACATAAACTATGATTAACTTGTGCTTTGAAAAACTTCATTGAAATGAAAAATAGAGTATATGTCAAAGCAATTAATTTAAAAACATTACATAGTCAACTAATATACAGGGATTACAAGAGTGTATTGAATAGTACCCTGATAAGTGCCGAACGTAACCACCATGGCACACTTTTTAAAGCCAACACAAATAAAGAAAGCCATGGACTATCAATAAAGAGGTCATTACTAAATGTAGAAAGTCCAATTTACCCAGGTAAGATAAGGTAAAAACTGAAGAAAAAAGAAATACCTTACATATTTAATGAATTTTATGTAAATATAGGTAAGAATCTAGCAAAATTCTGGATATTGACAAAGATTTCACTTCCTATATAAACAAAGTAATATGTTATCAATTTTTTAGAAGTAACTCATGCTGAAGTTACAATGATAATATGTTTACCAAAGGAGGCTAGTCCTGGATGGGATGGGATGCATGCCAAGGCAATTAAACCTACTGTTCCCTTATATATATCACCTTTAGTACATATGTTAAACTTGTCATTAAACCAATGTGTTTTCCTATCAGAAATAAAAATTGTTCGTGTTATTCCTATATATAAAAGCGGTAACAGTATGCAAATAAATAATCACAGACCAATGTCTGTCGTTGCATTTATCACCAAAATATTCGAAAGTATTATGCATGACAAAATAATTGATTTTTTGAATAAACATAGCATATTGTATAAATATCAGTTTGGTTTTAAAGTGAAACATGGAACAAATACAACCTTAATTATATTAATAAAGAAAATATCAACTGCAAATGTAATGATGATATGGTATCAGATGTATTTCGCCAGATGTGAATGACTTTGATCAAGCATCTTTTATTGTTTTTTCCAATTTTGTATGCGGAATATACTAATTTCTTTTTACAAGGTAAATGTCTAAATACACTAAAAGAAAAAATGAGTCTGGAACTGCAAAAAATTGTTGAGTGATTAAAATGTAATAAATTATCTCTAAATATTAAAAAGACACATTATATTATTTTTGGATCTACTCAAAAATGTTCTGCTGCTAAAAAGCACATAAAAATCGACAACAATAACCTAAAAAGAAAAAAAAATTTTGAACATTTAAACTGGGCAAGTAAAGTACTATTACTATTAAGTAAATTAGCTTGTGTAATTGGTATATTATGTAAAGCTAGAAAAGTACTTCAGTCATCAACTTTACTAACTCTGTTACACAGTGTTTCTTTACTTCCATATATATGTTACTGTATAGAAGAGTGGGGTAGTGTATATGATAAAAACATATATCGTCATTATTTAAAATACAAAAAAGAGCAGTCAAGATTACCAACTCGTCGTCCTACTTGGCTCATACTTCACCAATATTTGAAAAAAATATATTTGTAATATATATGAAATGTATGAGTTAAAATGTTGATGTTTAAAATAGAAAAACATATTGTTCCTTCAGTTCCATCTTATTTTTTTTTGAAAAGCTCTGCAACGCATACATACTTTACCAGACAGAGTGATTATTTGATGTACCGATTATAAAAACAACTATCTTTTAAAAAACATTGTAGACAGGAGCTACTATATGGAGTTATTCACTTAATAAATTTACTTAATAAAGTCATCCGAATCTGACGTCTGTAGACGTCAGATTCTGACGAATAAAGTCGATCCCCGCACTGTAAGAGTAAAACATGTCTATTGGGCGTACACCCATAACATAGGTATTCAAATGAATCAGAAAGAGCCAACAAAGACACTTATGATGCTTTCGAATGGAAAAAACCCCTTTGGCCTCTATATTAAAAAAAAAATATTCAGCGCTTAAAGGGTTAACCTGCTAATAAAGCGAATTATAAATGACTATGGTCGCGCTTAGCGGTGGAAGGACTAGTATTTATTTGTTTGGAAGAAACTAGTCCCTGTTATCTATAATTTTATGTCTGTATTCTCACCAGAAATAACCATTCATAACACATGATTATAGGAAACTATTAGCTGATATTTACAATGCTATGTCTGTATTCGAACCAAATATAACCATTTATGAAACATATTTATAGGGAACTATTGGCTGATATCTACAATGTTATGTCTGTATTCTGACCCATAATAACCCATATAAGAAACTATTGGCTGATATCTACAATGTTATGTCTGTATTCTGACCTATGATAACCCATATAATAAACTATTGGCTGATATCTACAATGTTATGCCTGTATTCTGACCTATAATAACACATATAAGAAACTATTGGTTGATATCTACAATGTTATGTCTGTATTCCGACCTATAATAACACATATAGGAATCTCTCGGCTGATATCTACAATGTTATGTCTGTATTCTGACCTATAATAACACATATAGGAATCTATTGGCTGATATCTACAATGTTATGTCTGTATTCTGACCTATAATAACACATAAGAAACTATTGGCTGATATCTACAATGGTATGTTTGTATTCTGACCTATAACAACACATATAGGGAAACTATTGGCTGATATATACAATAGTATGTCTGTATTCTGACCTATAATAACACATATAGGAAATTATTGGCTGATATATAAAATAATATGTTTGTATTATGACCTTTGATAACACATATATAGGGAACTCTCGAAGTAGTAAGCATGCAGACGAGCATATTTGCGCGCTATACTTAATTAACTTTATGGACATGTGGTTGAGGTCCATTCACATCGTCTTAGTGAGTGGTCCCACACCAAACCTCCAGGACAAACCATGTTATACATGATGCCATTACTACAAACCACATACATCTCACATCCTCCACATGATTGGAAACTGCCATCACGCTTGCCACATCTCTTCTTGCATTTTGTCGGCAGTACTGTTTTGGTGGTGGTTGAAGTAGTGGTAGAGGTAGTGGTAGTTTGAACCTCAGTCACTTGTTCTTTTTCAGTAGTTTGCACTGCTTTCATGGTGGTGACGTCAATAGTTGGTGGTTCCGTGGTGCCAGTTCCAACTATAAAGTGAATAAACATATTTTTTTTAGAAAAGTCTAAGATACTGCTACTTCTTACAGATAGTAATTAAACAAGAAAACAAACAATTAAACAAACAAACAAATAAAAAAAAAAAAAAAACATCATTTAATCAGGCTTGGCTTACCTTCAAATGCAAACTATAACGAGGAAAAGTATAGAGAGACGAACTTATCAACTCCATTTTTGCGCTAAAATCATCTTATACTGTAGATCTGGTAATATTCGCGGGTTTTAATTTTCGCGCATTTCGCGAAGAGGACAAAATCGCTTTCAACAATATCGCGAATTTTTTTTTAAATAGCGCTACTAAAGAAAAATAAAAATTCGCGAATTCTAAACTTTGCGAAAAGTGTAGTAAATCTGAAATTAACAGAAATTTTAACACTCGAAAATTACCAGATCTACAGTATTTTTAAATATTGATATCTTACTTGAAACAGTCGAAAACTGTCCTTTCTGAGTCAAATGTGGCGCTAGCGATATCACAGTAGCGACTCTGAATCTGTAAAGCCCATTCTGCAAATCCAGCGCAGAAAACGAATGTTGATTCTCAAAAACTCTCACATTTCTAATAGATTGCCAGTTATTATCGGTGTACTCAATGGCATAGCTGATGAATTCCGAAGGTAAGTTCGTGAAATGATCCCAAACCAGTGTAACGTCTGTGGCTGTCAAATTCTCAAATGAAAGTCCTGTTGGTGCTGGTGGCTCTTTAAGAAAACGATATACATAATTAGGTATTTCCATATGAAGTACAATTTTTATTATATAAATCTGTCCATTACGATCTGATCATGCTGGTACAGATAGGGAAGTCTCCAGATTTAACGACTGAAGAGGTATCTGGTCTGCAAAGCCAAAAAGTATCATACGATCACTTAGAGTAAGTAGATACCGCCTTTTGAATTTGCACGGCAGATATGACAACTTGGAATATCCAATATGGTTACTGATGACCATTAAGCTTAAGCGTTGAAATACATGGAATAAAAACACAGATTTTAAAAAGCTTTCAATAATAAAATCAAGTGCATATACTTACTTGTGATATTGACAATGAATTCGGCCTTTTGACCAAGGTGTCCAGCAAAGTACTGTGCTATGCTGAATACATAGCCTGCACCACTCTCCAGACCTTGTTGTAAGAGGCTGGACGAGTCTGATGACACGTTTACAATTGCAGTGAAGTCCTCGGCTTCAGGTATCGCCCGGTAAACTTCGATCCTATAATCTCCATTTGCGGGATTATTGGCCCATCTCAATTCTATTGAATGCTCATCAATGGTTATCGCTGTTACATTCTCCGGCTCTGCGGCCTCTTTTAAAGACAGAATTGTGAAAATTAAGTGATGTGTACACAGCAGTGCAAAGCCAGAAGCCAAGACCCGTATTCTCGTACAAGTTACGATATATCGTAGGCTTCTGACTGGTCGAGACGGCCATCTCGACCAATCAGAAGCATACGATACCCAGCAAACACGCGGTATAGAACCAATACAGTGGCGATGCTGGACCAGCGCCGTAGACGGTGGGCCAACATTGCCCGAGCATTGACAAAATTGGTCAATTTAGAAGGAAATATGTAGCTTTCCAACATTCAAAAACACAGAAATAAATCCATTTTCATAGTCTTCCGAGGAGAAGATGTCACAAAGACCTGTCACATGCCACACAATACTCATTTCAGCCGTATCCGTGTATCTCCTTTTTCTGGACTAACGTTAGGCTTCTGCTCTTGATGCAAGCAGACAAACTTTATTAAACAGTGTTAAGAGAAGACATGTAAGTTTAGTGGTGAATATCTGATAAATGATAATTTATAACAATATTCAACTTATGTGTTCCTCAAAGTAATTATGGACGGATTTGTATTTGTCAAAATCGGCTCATGGCGTGGCCTTGTGGGCGATATTCACTGATAATGGCAGTATCGCCCACATTATCGCCACGCCTCGACGTCAGACCTTGGCAGGCTTAGGGGAAGCTTCTTTACTGGCTGTGTAATAGCAGCTATGCTACGCCTAGAAGGATGAATGTACGTAAACATAATGAAGGGGAAAAGTGAGGGGGTTACATTACCTATCATAGGGGCTTACTACATGTGGCAGATACATGCAGGTGGGATATGTGGCAGGTGGAGATCGCTTGTCACTTATGACAGGTAAGAAGACCCCCATGTCAGGGCATGTGGCACAAAATAAGACATCATGTGACAGGTACGAATACCACATGACGCAGGTAACAAGACTACATGTGGCAGATGATCTTTGGCATAGCCCTGAATACAAGGCTATTCCGCCCGAGCTGCATATGAAGGCTACCTTTGGTACCGCTATAAGATGGCAAGACCATATGTGGCAGGTCAAATACCTGCATGTAGCAGGTGAAGATCGCTTGCGGCAGGTAAGAAGAGCCCATGTGGCACAAAAGAGGTCATCCTGTGGCAGGTTAGAAGACCACATGTGTCAGGTAAGAAGACTTCATGTTGGAGCTCAGAAGACCATTGGTACCGCTATGGTGAGATAAGACGACCACTTGTGACAGGTTAGAAGACTCCATGTACGGTAGCACAAAAAAAGGCATTATGTTGCAGGTAAGAGGACTACATGTGACAGGTCAGAAGACCTTTGCTACCGCTATAAGGTGACAAGACCGTATGTGGCAGGTAGGAAGACCGCTTGTGGCAGGTTAGAAGACCCTATGTGACACAAAAAAGACATCATGTGACAGGTTAGAAGACCACATGTGTCAGGGAAGAAGACTACATATTGGAGGTCAGAAGACCATTGGTACCGCTATAATGTGAAAAGACCATATGTGGCAATAATACGACCACATGTGGCAAGTAAGAAGACCACATGTGGCACGTAAGAAGACTACATGTGGCTTGTCGGAAAATTTTTAGTAGCGCTATAAGGTGACAAGACCGTATGTGGCAAGTAGGAAGACCGCTTGTGGCAGGTTAGAAGACCCTATGTGGCACAAAAGAAGACATATGTGGCAGGTAAGAAGATCACATGTGCCAGGTAAGAAGACTACATGTTGGAGGTCAGAAGACCATTGGTACCGCTATAATGTGACAAATCCATATGTGGCAGGTAAGGAGACCACATGTGGCAGGTCAGAAGACATTTGGTACCACAATAAGCTAGTCACAAGATCATATGTGGCAGGTAAAAAGACTGCATGTGGCAGGTGAAGATCGTTTGTGGAAAGTAAGAAGACCCAATGTGGCACAAAAGAAGACATCATGTTGCAGGTAAGAAGACCACATGTGTCAGATAAGAGGACTATATGTGGCAGGTCAGAAGACCTATGGTACTGGCATAAGGTGACAAGACCATATGTGGCAGATAAAAATACTGCATGTAGCATGTGAAGATCGCTTGTGGCAGGTAATAAGACCAAATATGACACAAAATAAGACATCATGTGCAGGTACGAAAACCACATATCAGGTAGGATGACTACATGTGGCAGGCAAAAGACCTTTGGTACCGTTATAAGGTAACAAGACGATATGTGGCAGGTAGGAAGACCGCTTGTGGCAGGTGAGAAGACCCCATGTGGTTGTAGAAGACAATGTGTGGCAGGTAAAACGGATACTGATCACATTGGTTTATTTTTAAATGTGAGCAGGGTATAACGTGTAGAAGCCAGGGCGTGGTACTGCTTCATGACATGCCTAGTTGATAGGCCTACATTGTAACCAATAAATGTGAACAAAGTGAATAAAGTATATTATAAATTATTAAAACAAAATTGACTTCATAATATTATAGTATACTTTTGATACTGATCTTATAATAATGCACATATGCTTTACAGACCTTCCAAGATCTCATCTCCCATGTGTTCGCTTTGGTGTGATTACACGTGTATGTCCGCTGTCTGAGAGAATCAAGCCAAGTGCCTCCCATTTGAGGAATTTTCATTTTAAGCGAAGTGTTGCAACAGATGGTAAGTGTAAAATAGACATTTTGCTTTGTTTTGATAATTTTCAAATGTATGAGATAGAACCATGATGTATATAATAATGTCTAGCATACCAAGTGAACGCTAATTATTTTTAACAGGTAACAAGTAATTGTAAAATCATAATGGGAGGTTTAAAAAAATGTGGATATATTTTTCAGATTTTAAAACGGTTTTGCCAGCTCCATTGTAAATACATTTTTTTAACATTTATTTGCGAAAAGGTGGTATGTGCCTCTCTGTGGATATATATGTTCTACATTATAGACATTTGTTTCCAGGTATTCATGTACCAGTATGCACAATCATCAATGCAAAAATGCATACATTCGGATGGGCGTGTCGACAGAGATGGCCATTACGACTGCATAATGTTTATGTAGATCCATAGTCAGCCGCAAAGCATTAATGCTTAACCATGTGTCCAGAAGACACAAACAAATAATGAAAGTGAGCATTACTCTATTCAGTATATTACGAGGGAGATTTATGACCTTATTTTATGAACAGAAATACATATTTTACTTCATAAAAATCAGAAAAAATAATACTGACGGAGGTTTTGTTGCATTTTTTACCAAACAATTCGGTGGTTAGTTATTCATATTTTTAAATCTTGATTGTCCTTTTGGTATTTCAGGGGTCTATACGCCCTCCTTTTAAAAAAATATGCAATATAGAATAGGTGGTATGATACGTACATTGACTCAATAATAGTGTAATGCTGGTCCAACGTCTGCAATACTGGCGCAACATTACACCAGCATTGGTTAATCGTTTCCTAATTGCTAGCAAGTGACCACATTTACCCCCTTCTATTTTGTGCCCACATTTTGTTTAGTTTTTCTTTTTTTAGTTTTTCTTTTTTCTGTTAGTTTTTGTTTGATTTTTCTTTTTTTAGTTTTTTACTTTTTCGCTCTTTTTTCAAAGTTTTTCTTTTTGGTTACAGAAAATATATGGAGTACAGAGCTGGAGTTGGCATAGAGCCGCATCTGGCACAGTGGAACAGATCTCAGAAGTCATGGACCAAGCTGTGATCTTTTTGTTTTAATGGTAATGAATTTACATTCCCAATAAACATGTTAACATACAGATAGACAGACAGACAGATATTGTATTGACAGAAGAAAAGTCAATCCAGACTTATTTGTCATAGAAATAAGAGAGATATGTACATCTTTATACAACATTGTTAATTTGTTAAAATCATATGACAATTTACATAGTATGACATATATAACTAAAATCATGTTAACTGGCATTGTCATAAAAAACACTGGGTATTACGATAATATAAATGACTGCTACTTAGAACAAAATTGTATGGCATTGCCAAGATAACATAGGGTCTATCATTTTGTTTCCCGCACCAAAACCAGAGATAAAATAGCTACTATGTATGACATGCTAATTATATATAGTAGCAAAAAAGACACTCTGGAAAGCGTGGAAACCTAAATTATATACAAGTGTATAATTATGCTACAGTTAACGTATTGGCGTTTGCCGTACATGATATACTACTTAAAAATACACAAAATAACAAATAGCAAAATAATTAGGATTACAGATATAGACTTTTTAACTGATTAAAACATGTTTATTACAGAATGCTGAAGCACTGGCTCATGATGTCTCGGTGTGTTTACGTCTCGCTTGAACTATAATACTTTAGAAGTAATATACAAGTTTGATCATGATTATTAGTTCTTGTCATCATGTTTTGTACATTAAAATGATTTTCTATTTTTTGAGACATTTTAACCCTTTATCCCCAAATATACAATGATCCTGGTGTGGGTTTGATAGTTATGTCACTGTTTTCGATTGCTAATAATACATCGTGTGTAAAAACATCGAATATTACATCACAGATCACGTTATTTAAAAAAATATAGATCTATGTACATGGGGTATGCAAATATATAGGCATATAAAAAGGATGGGTAGCGACTGTATGTCCTCAAGCATAAGTGAAGACAAGGAAATAGGGGGGGGGGGGGTACAAATACCAGCAATATGTTAACATATGACCTTACTGCTGGACAAATACTTTGCTTCCATTTTTTTAATCCACCATGAAGACTAGCACATGCTTTTAGATGTATTTTGACCCGTCAAGATGATCTATTTTTTTCATCCGCTACTTGAATAGATTCATAAATTATTTGCTAACACCAGGTGCAATTTGGAGATTTCTAACACTTTCATGTAGATACACATGCAGAAAGCAGGAAGAACATATTTTTAAGAAAGTTGTAAAAGTGTGAGCTGGTTTGTTAAATTGACCAGGCAAATATTTAATATTTCTTGTTCACCATGTGCACTAAATGTATTTGTCACTTGGTAGATGAAGCTGAAATAAATATTATCACTTATATATAAGAAATGTAAGTTTTGACGAGTGTGTAAAACTTCAACAAATAACTAAGCAATACGCAGAAAATCACCCAGTACAAGGTAATGACAATTTAAAATTGCAAAATTACCAGAATTTGAACGACAACGCGTGACAGGAAATTATATTGTCTTCGACTCTTATAATTTACATGTACCGATAGGCACATTGTGCACACATGTGTTGAATACATTTAACGATTCGGCCCCTATTGTCTGTTGCCGTATGCAAAAAAATTCTTATTAGGAAAAAGGCGGTGCCAGTTATTTTTGTGAACTCTTTGGGTCTCCATTTTGGATTTCAAAATGGCCGCCTTCAGGAAACTGATGATGTTGGTTTGCTAAATTTTGTTCAAGTACTTGAAATCCATGCTTAACTGGAAGGAGTTGTTCGGAAACGAACACGACACCAGCCCTCCGTTATCGCCAGTCGGCCATTTTAAATTTGATATAGATCAGCAAACTTTATCAAGGTTTATTTTATATTACCGCTTTAGCTATTATGCAAGATTTCTGAGAAAATGAGAACAAACAATTAATATTGACCGGCAGTCGGCCATTTTGAATAGTATTTCTACGAAATTTTTCATAATGGTCTTGTGCGAGTCCTTACATTTTGCTCTATATGCATGGTGCAGCTACTTTCGTTTGTTTTTGTCTTACGTAAATATCACAGAATTACTCAAATTCAAAATGAACGCTAAGCGGCCATTTTGAAATCGTTTGCTCCCAGAGTCAATCAGGCTGACATTGCTGTGTATATTTGCCAAATTAAAAGATCTGCTGAAAACTTTTTCCTGAAACGCGCTAGCGAGTATTTCTTTGTCAGTGGCGCTAGTAATCAAAGGGCTCATTATATGGGAATCAAAATGTCTCCAAGCATTTCCCGGTGTTATGTGATGGCTATGTAAAGTATGAGAAGGCAAAAGTTTATAGATCAGTCATCATGCACGATTTTCGAAATAATGGGAAAAAAATTAAAAATGGCCGACCGGCAGCCATTTTGGATTTCACTAGTGCGAAATTTGTCATGCGCTATCCTTGTGTGAGACCTTACATTTTTTTTTATATTCATGGTGCAGCTATTTGGCTTATTTTTGAGTTACATCACAAAATTACTGAAATTCAAAATGGCCGCTAAACGACCATTTTGAAATTGTTTGCTTCCAAAAGTTAATCAAGTCATTGGCTGACATAGCGGAGCATATTTGCCAAATTCACAGAAGATCTGACGCTAACGAGCATTTCTCCATTAGTGGTCGTAGTAATTAAAAGGTTGATGATATGGGGATCGAAATGCCACCAAAACAATTCCCCAGTGGTATGTGATGGCTGTGTAAAGTATGAGGAAGCAAAAGTTCATAGATTGTTAGCTATTTGGAAAACAAAATTGATAACTGCGGCGGTGGCGGCGGCGGCGGACCGTGTAGAAAACATTTTCAAGATTACTGTTGACAAAAACCAACTTTTTCGAAATAACGGGCTATTATCGCTTAAATGTTAGACAATTAAATAATCTGTGGCAACCTTGCCTGCTCGGTATTCTGTGCATGACAAGGTGGCTCAGGATGATTCAATGAAAAAACAAAGCAAGGCAATCAAACAGAAAATGGATAGAGGAATTTCACAACTCCAGTATTGTGGATTTGTAGTTCAGTTCCCAAAGATAAATTAGCATTGAGTAACATGTGACGCCACAACAATATATAGTTTACAATAACTACCCATGTTTCTTGCTAAAACATTCATTCCCATCATACGCTTATTAATTTATCTCTTGAAGTTGATGATTCTGAAACGCATCCAAATCATATTGTATAATCAAGAACTTTTTTTATTATTACTCTCTGTAACTGAGTTGAATATCACAATGCAAAAAATTGAATATGCATAGTTATTGTTCTAATCATTATGACAGCCATCTTCCTTTCTGCATTATTCTGTCGTTTATAGGTGGTTCCATATCACATTATTTGTCAAAACATAATGTTACAATATTATCGTTTGCCCATCAATGATTTTGTTCCATATGATTATAACTGAACTTTTAGTCATACGGCAGCCATTTTGGATTCCAAAAATGGTCTCCATTTTGCACTTTCAAACTATGGAGATGGAAAACAGATTTATGTGAATACAATTTGACAAACATACATTGTTACAAGACATATTAACCGAGTCGTTGCCCTTTATAGAGTCGAGTCCATCATAACTGAGGCATTTTGAGGCAGTTGTTTCGAGTCCATGGCTGAAATCTTGAATAATTAAAATTGCTCAGAGGTGACACCTTCACACCGCCCCGGATATCTTCATGTAGATTTAAAAGATAAATAATCAGAAAAAACTATATCGGAGAATTTTTGGTCACCACCCTTAGCTGCCGGACTATATATTATTTTTCGGTGGTGGCCATTTTCAAATATAAAATAATTATAGAGTCTGTAAATCATGGCGAAAAGATTTTCACTCTATATTTTCTTGGCCCAAGAATGTATCACAAATTTAGCTTTTTACACAAGGCAAAACCGCAATTATCAGTCTTTTAAATGCGTCCATTTTCAATTAAAAAATATAGGCCAGAAAAGTTCTAGAAAAAAATGGCATCCGTTTTTTCTTTGTCAGTGATGGTATGAACCTTACAGCTTGCTTTCTCGTTAGACAATTTAGGAATGTTTAACTATTGCAAGGACGTATAATTCCTCGGCATGAGTTAGTATTGTAGCAAAAAAAATAAGGTCAGATAAGCTTATTGGAGAATAAGGTAATCCTGACAATAGTGAGATGTTCAATATAAATCTCACGAATACAAAACCAGTACTGATATCTGATAATTCATTGAACGACGCATATTTGAAATTTCTGTGATTAAAATATTTCACATGTCCCTCTATTTTCATGCAAATAATGGATCTGAGATACAGCATTTAGATTTACCCAGACAGTAGTTTGATGTTTTTGACATTTTGAACTTCACAAGGGCGCCGTATGTCTACTTGAAGTTGACTGCATGACAAAGTTTCTATATCGTGTTTCTCTAATTAAACTGTCACCAGGTTGGTAACTTGCATCAATAATTGCACTTGTAATTTATCATATGCACGGCTTGCCATATGAACAGATCTATGACAGGGACACCTGGTGAGTATTTGAGAACCGTTACAGTGTTGCACCGGCCATGTGACAGGTTTATGTGCAGGTTTTATGTGACATCTTCTCATAGGAAGAATCCAGGGAAGAATCAGTCTATCAATAAATCAGTCAATAATCCATCTATTTTTTTCTCATCCCTAATCGTAAAAATTATAATCAAATTATGCAGTTTCGGTTGCTAAACAGCAAGCACATCATCATATTTTGAAAATATTTTTTTCTCATCTGTACTACTGTGCTCATTGACCATTTGTATATACTTATATTAATATGACTAAATTGTTTCAATTATTATGGTATACATCAGTATGCGAAATTATGTGCAGTTTGTCATTGATCAATGTCAATTGTATTTTTTTATATTATATAAATTTATATTGTTATCATGTATTGTTATTTGTATCACCTACAGCATACTTCCATGGGACTTTTTAAAAAAGACAATAACATGTATGGGTATATCTGTACTATACAGCATGATACATTTGTTCATGGTTTGTATATAATATGATTTTTTACCCATGAGGGCCCCACGGTAGATGAGCTTTGCTCAGTGGGTATGCACTAGTACTTTTTAACATGTATTATGTATTGTTCACCCTCTTGAAATAGTTTTTATTATTTTCTCATTATTACTGAATAACATTAAGTTAACATACGTTCTGGTGCACGCCACATGTCAACGGTACATGATTAAAGTCAACATTGTCGACGCAGTGATGAAAAAAAAGTCAATATAATCATCAGTGAATTACATTTAGAAAGTGTACGACGCTGACCCAACATTGGTCCAGAATTGGATCGATGTCTCTTGTTTACTGGGTATGTACGTAATATAATGTAATGGTGAGTTCTTATATAGCGCACATATAATACCCCTGGTCACTGGACCTGTTCATTCATGTACCATTTCAACTCCCTTTTATGAGCATACAGCACTTGCAGCCATTTCGGTGCTAGAAATTAATCGCACACATTGCCATCTCTGTCCTACCAGGTACTCATTTACACCTGAGTGAAGTGAAGCATGTGAGGGTAAAGTGTCTTGGCAAAGCTCTGCGCTCTAGCAACTGCGCCAAGTCCCTCTGTACATGTTGTTAGTAAATATGCAAATAGATCAAGTTATTACATTACAGGATCTGCGAATGCTAATACCCGCGTACTTTTGAACAGTCAGATCAACATTCCATTGACACAATATGGACTTACGTACTACACTGGTCCAACTTTACAACATTATTTGATTGTAGCTGATAGATGTGACTAAAGTGACCGCCATTAAACGGCAATATTGATCTATGTTATGATGATGAACAGGAATCTTACCCGTAGCCACCACGATTTCTTCAGAGAAAGGGCTGGGAACGCCCGAGTCCCACACTCTGACAGATACTGTGTAGTAAGTGGCTGCCTTCAAGCCAGTGGTGGTGATCTCGAGGCTGGTCTCGTTCGCACTGAAAACCGGTGGGTTGCCACCTTCTTCATATTTAACCTCAAAGACCGCAAAGGTCATTGTGTAATTCCACTCAAACTTGACAGCAATACGGTCGAATATGGACCATTTGAATTCCAGGTTCTGAGGTGCAGCTGGTCCTGGTCCTGCAACAGATGAAGAAAAAAATCCATGTCAAAAAGCATCCAAAACTGATTGGAAATAGCTACGTTGTCCTCTTGGAATCTTCACCCACTTAGAGTTGTATCTCGCTACCGTGATAAAAAACTTACTGATATTTGTTTAATTTGTGACAAAACATTTGCACATTTTAATGTTTAAATGAGCATTTAATTTCCAATAACAATGATTTGAGTTGCAAAAAATAAAAAATAAAAACGACAGTAGCCGCAATGCCTGGGTTATCCATCAAATCTGTCTCTCGTCCCTTAGTTAGAAGGTACTAAACTGCCACTTTGTAAAGTGGCAGTTTAGCGCTTTCTAACTCTAAGGGGGCGATTTCTTTTTTCGATGACATTGATCTTAGACATGGAGAGGAATGGACTGTCGACTGGCGCGAGATCGTCGTGAACTTACGGCGCGCATGCGCGGCTAGGAAAAAGGATAACTGTCTTCCGGTCTACCTATATATTGAATTGAATACATGTATAGACGTCAAATCATAGCTGCTGCCGAGTCGCTGGCTGTATTGGACATGATGTGTATACGTCTATAATCTATGACCACACATGTGCACTGACCGGTCGCACATTTTCACGGGAGTAGCATACTTTCTGTGCTTGAATGTTTTATTCTTGTTGTAATATTTGAATACTTTTGATAATGAAGCAGAACTAACTATTATAATTTACTCATTTATCGAATACATTTCTTACGATTTAAAAGATATTCATGTTAATCATTAATTTGACTGTTATTGAAATTGTGATCATCACAATGTTAATATACCCGTGAAAAACGATTAGAAAGCACATGGTTGACAGTTTACAGCGGAAGTAAACCATCCCTTCTCTTGCCAATTCTCGCGGACGGAAGCTCTCATACATCAATCACTCTCGTGAGATTTGAAGTCGGCAGTCCATTTCTCTCCATGTCTATACATTGATATAGAAGTTGAATGAGTGACACTAACTGAACTCCCATATCAATGTGATCAACTGCAATAAATACGTTGATGTTTTATGTGTGTGCATAAGTGCTCTAACGGCGGGGGCGCTGGGGCAGTGGCAAAAGCTGCCTGCTCGGAAAGTCAGAGATCGCGGGTGCAAACCCAACTCTGGCCTTCAACATTAAAAGAATGTAGTCCATGAGCCACAAGGGTGACTGGTATCATTTCGAGGGGCAAATTCTACTTAGTATCAAATTATTCTGTCATCATTTGGGGTGTTATTTATATATTTTTTTTTTTATGCTTGATAACAGTTTGTATAGTACAGCTTAACGATTTTCTAACGTTTTTTTTGTAATTGACCTTCTCTATATAAGCCTACATAAAATGGGACCAAATATTTTCCTAGCAGGTAATGCTCATAGACTAATGGGGCTTTAGGCCACCATTGTGCACATGCATACAGGCTAAACCGGGTCAGGAGAAACTACCAAGGATGGTGCGATTTATCAGATGAAGCTGCCCCCCAGACACAGGACTCGAAATTCAAGCCCTGGTTGTCTGAGGTCGCTCACGTTACTAACGACCTCACAGGTAGCAACATTTCCCCCCTAACCCTTTAACCGCCGATGCCTCATATATTCGGGTATTCTTTATTTATTAGCACAATAAGTGCCACCTTTTAAACATGCTCGGGAGAAAATGTGACATCAATCAGCAAAATTTGAAAACAGTTGACCTCAATTTTGTCAAATCTGAATAATTTTCACTCACTTGAAGTTGTGGATCGCGTCAGCGAGACACAACTTCAAGGGAGTGAAAATTCAGATTGAATAGTTTGGCGGGTAAAGGGTTAAACAGCTAGGCTTAATAATTCAATTTTAAACCAGGGGTCCTATCAACTTTGAAATTCATGTATTTTAATGAGACAGTTCTTGTTCTAATTATTTTCAATATTAAACACTTTTTTCAAAACAATTCAACAGCACGGCCGTCGACCAGGTCACAATATTATTATTAGGCAGCATTGTCGGAGGCAGGCTACTTAGGCCTAATATATTTCACATGATCCACCACCGCCGCCGCATTGTTTAAGGTGTAGGCCTATCATTCCCCTTCCTGTGGGTCTAGTTACTACTATATAAATCTCGCCGATGACCTGTGAGCTACCTATACTTGCCTTCAAATTAACCAGGATCGCATGATTTTCGGTGATTTCTCCATCAATTCTGAACCGATTTTCTTGAAATTTTGCAAAGGCCATTTTCTATTAAAATCCTAACAGCGGTAAAAATTTCGCAATATTATATTGAATATTTCAAAAGTTAGAACATGTAATAAAATTCTAAAATTAGTTTAATGGGTTTATAGAGGGACGTCGTAATTTCAATTTATTACATGTCAAATGGTCTAACTTTTGAAATACGATTTTACGAAATTTTCAGGGATGTTAGGATTCTGTTGAAATATAATTGTTACCAAATTTCATGAAAATCGGTTGACAATTTACCGAGAAATCAACAAAAAACATGCGATCCTGGTTGATCACTTTTAATATGACTTTGGGTATAAACAGGGTTTTTTCTGTGAAATAGGTGTTTTAAATTTATGGTGAATATTAATTCACTTTATTATGCTTTTTCACTTTTAAATATGTCAACCGACCTAGATTTTAGTGGACGTTTTATACGGTATGTAAATACGCGCGCATTGTGATAAGTTTCGTAACTAGATGAGCTAAACCATGGCAAGAAAAGACCATGGCAAACAAGATAATTGTTGGTTCCGTGTTCCCAGTTTCAACTATAATTTTTTTTTAGAAAATTCCAAGATACTGTGACGTGTTACAGATAGTAATTACAGAAGAGAATAATAATAAACAATTAAACAATTAAACAATTAAACAATTAAACAAACAAACAGACAAACAAACAAGCAAACAAACAAACAAACATTAAATCAGGCTTGGCTTACCTTCTAATGCAAACGAAGTTAAGAAAAATTACAGAGAGACAAATTTAGCAACTCCATTTAGATGTTAAAATCATCTCATACTGTAGATCTGGTAATAATTCGCGAGGTTTTAATTTAGGCGAGGAAAACAAATTCGCTACAAAATAAAAATGAAAATTTGCGAATTCTAAACTTCGTGAAGAGTAAAAAAATCTGAAATTCGCGAAAATTTAAACACGCGAAAATTACCAGATCTACAGTATTTAAAATATTGATATCTCACTTGAAACAGTTGCAAACAGTCCTTTCTGCGTCCATTGTGTCGCTATCGATAGCACAGTAGCGACTCTGAATCCGTAAAGCCCATTCTGCAAATCCAGCCCAGAAAACGAATGTTGATTGTCAGAAACCCTCACATTCCTAATAGATTGCCAGTTATTATCAGTGTACTCAATGTCATAGGCGATGAATTCCGAAGGTAAATTTGTGAAATGATCCCAAACCAGTGTAACGTCTGTGGCTGTCAAATTTTCTAATGCAAGTCCTGTTGGTGCTGGTGGCTCTTTAAGAAAACGATATACATAATTAGTTATTTCCATATAAAGTACAATTTTTTTATATAAATCTGTCCATTACGATCTGATCATGCTGCTACAGATATGGACGTCTCCAGACTTAACGACTAAAGAGCTTTCTGCTTTGCAATGCCAAAAAGCATCATACGATTACTTGTAAACTAAGCAGATACTGCCTTTTGGCTTTGTACGGCAGATATGACCACTTGGAATATCCAATAAGGCTACTGGTGAACAGTAGTAGCCTTATTGGATATGCTAAGTGGTCATATCTGCGGTACAAAGCCAAGAGGCAATATCTATCATCTTCCTGAGAGCAGGGCTCGCAGCTTTCGAGGTCGCAGACCGAGCTTTGCTGAATCAGTGTTATCATCCACATATTGGGGTAGGGAGGATGATTTAGATATTGAATATTCATTAATTTTTCAACAAAATGCCAACTTAATGTTGGCCCACTTTCTGCGACGTTGGCTCAACATTAATCCAGCCCTGGCGCATGTAACGTTTCGTGTCTGGTGAGATGTGGTGGGAGCTGTCTGTGATATTTCCTGTGAAATTCTCGGCCACCAGACATGTGTTGCTTAATGTAGGGCCGGCGTCGTAGACAGTGGCCCTGCATTAAAGCAGCACTCATGCCAGAGGTCAAACTTGGGTCAAACAGAAAAAATCTTTCTTGAAAGTCCCCACTCCAATAGATGGTTTTAACACTGATTCAGCAAGGCCTCGGTCTACGACCTCGGGAGCAGTGAGCCCTGTGTGGGAAGATGATATCTACTTACTTTACAAGTAAACGTATGAAGTGAGCGTTAAAATACTTAAGCGTTAAAATACATGGCAGAAAAACATAGATTTAAAAAAGCTTTCAATAATATATTGTCAGACCTGAAATAGAAATCAAATGCATATACTTACTTGTGATATTGGCAATGAATTCGGCCTTTTGACCAAGGTGTCCAGCAAAGTACTGTGCTATGGAGAATATATATAGTGCACCACTGTCCAGACCTTGCTGTAAATAGCTGGAGGAGTCTGATGACACGTTTACAATTGCAGTGAAGTCCTCGGCTTCAGGTATCGCCCGGTAAACTTCGATCCTATAATCTCCATTTGCAGGATTATTGACCCATCTCAATTCTATTGAATGCTCATCAATGGTTATCGCTGTTGCATTCTCCGGCTCTGCAGCCTCTTTTAAAGACAGAATTGTGAAAATTAAGTTATGTGTACGCAGCCGTGCAAAGCTAGAAGCCAGGGTCCACGTACACCAGACAGTCGCAAATGTGAATCGTACAGTGTCAAAGACTGATGTGGTAAGTCTGTCGTACGTGTAGCGTTTCGATGTGATATGTACGTCGGAACTGGTACGCGTGTGCACCATTCTTATTCATCAGATCCACTATCCTTCCACTAGCGTCAGCTAATGGCTCTGATTGATTGCACTGTGAAATGTGTTCTGTAGAAATAAGCATGATTTTTTATCTGGCCAATGAGACAATACTTAACAAAAATGGTGTTCTTGACATTCTAGGCCACATGGCAAGGACAAGGAATACACATGACAAGGCAGTTGACTATTTTCATGAAATTAACAGCTTCTTTTAACATGTTTAAGAGAGGGTGGGGTGGACCAGGGAGGGGTTTGACTACATCATTACATCTGAAATGCCATATTTCGTGTTCAACTTGGCCTGACATCCTGTGGATATTTAGGCCTGACATAATGTCTCCTGTCAGTATTGTCTGGTGAGATATAGGCCTACATTTTTACATGTATCATGTGTACTGACTATCCTAATATTGTTGTATTATATAAGTCAGAAGATACATTCTAATTAGATGGTCAATGTTGACTTTATGTTGGGCCAGCGCCGTAGGTGATTCACATACATCAATCGAGCATTGTCAATCCCACAGCGTAAACACGATAGGCCTACACCAACACAAACAGTTGTGCGAGACCTTCATGCAGTGAATCGTGAAAAAAAGTATAATAAATGTGTTTTGTTTAGAAATAATGTGAGGTTTGTGCAAGTCTTTGGGTGAGTATTTTAATTCTCTCTATAACGCGATTTTTCACACATAAATGAGGGATTCTATAATTTTAAGCACCAGCACTGTCCGCACCTTGTAATATTTATTATTGAATATTTTGATTTAATTTGATTACATAAATGCAATGAATGACCTTTATTTTACAATATAGCAATATTACAACTCAAAAAATTCTAACATAAATGTGTTTTTTGAAAGAAATATTGTGTAAATTTAGCCAATTTTAGCCAAAAAGCCTTGTCCCACATTCTAAATTCCACATAAACAGGCGATTTATTCTAGACTTCCTGTATTATATATTATATTTGTTTCTGATATAATGTTAGTGCACAACACTATCTATAAGATTATATACAAGTTTTTTTAAATAATTTTATTATTTTACCACTTTCTATGCAATTTATGTCTGTCCCACGCTGCAGCGACTCTCCGTAACGCTTATAGTTTTTAGGTAATTTCTATACTTTTTCCGACCAAAATATCACTTGTCTGGTGCAAAAGAGTTGCGCGAGACCTTCATGCAGTGAATCGTGAAAAAAAAGTATAATAAATGTGTTTTTTGTTTAGAAATAATGTAAGGTTTGTGCAAGTCTTTGGGTGAGTATTTTAACTCAACGTCTCTCCGTAACGCGATTTTTTACACATAAATACTGCAATTAAACTTTTAAGCACCCTACAACCTCCAAGCCTACTACAACCTCATTTGAAAAAAAACAAAAATAATCATAGTATAGCATAAAACATAGATGCTATGCACAATTTATTAAAAAAAACGTCTCTCCATAACGCGTATTTTCTGTCTCTCCATAACAAAAATAAAAACGTTATGGAGAGAAAAAATAGTCACAAATTACCCTTTTACTCATTTAAAAATAGCTATAAACCTTTATGAATTTGTGACACTTGTTGAAATAGTAACTTTTCTTTTTGTCTTTCAAATTGTGTTAGCATCGATATTTAGTATTTGTTTATTGTCACTCCATAACAGAAATAATTTTCGTTATGGAGAGACTATGTTCGTTATTATTACTCTCCATAACGACAATAATCGTAACGGAGAGAAATTCTTATTTCATTATTTAAGGGTTATTGTCATAAAGTGATTCTTTCTAAATTAAGTGATCAACATTATATATATAATAACCATGTTCAACTACCTTAAACTATTGTATACTTTTGTAGAAGGGTCACTGATAAATGTAAGTTTGAAGATTACTCTGTAACATAAATTTGTCTCTCCGTAACGGTAAATTAATCTCTCCATAACGGTAAGAAAAATTTAAATTGATAAAAATAATCATTTAAAAGTGAAATTAAGCTCTGCTGACAACGCTATGTCAATAAACAAAGCTAAGTTGACATGTGTTTAAATTTTTGACAATATCCAGACAATCTCATATATCAAGGAAAATATCATCACTGGTGCCTAAAATTATAGAATCCCTCATATATCAAGGAAAATATCTGGTGACTAAAATTATAGAATCCCTCATATAAACTTGTCTCTTATAGGTGCAAGGAGATCTCGAACTTGTTTCAGGGTCAGGTGTGGGTCACGAGACACCAGATTTTGAGGCCCATCAGAGCGTAGTCTGACCACTGGCCCTGTGATCACATATTGGGCCAGAAACGGGGCTCTCGTTTTTAGGTTGTGATTGGCCAGCCTCAATTTGACTCAATTTGGGGTGTGGCTTGAAGGTTGCAGTCCCATTGGGCGATTGAGTTTAGGGACTCCCCGACGTATTTCTTCAAACTGTCATATAAACAAGTACGATTAGTGATGCGTAGTTTTTTATTGAGGTGTTTTAATCATTTAGTTTGACACAAAAGTTTATTATCATATAATCCTTAAAACTAGCTGAAATAAATTATATTATAATTATATCTATGACCATTCACAAGCATACGACTTTTTGTTTTCATTATAATAAGCCTTTATTTGGTTCGTTGCAGTACATTTATATCGGAGCAAAAGTATACATAATGCATACAGCCACTATTGCTCAGACAGCGACATTGCAATGATGTATAACTGTCACTGTTTGATTGTTCAGCAAGCTTGTAACACCCTTGAAACTCTTAAAACCACATAAATAATTAAGTAGTTGTCACTGGTGAGGAACTCTCATATTAAGCCGTCAAAAGAGGCCTATCACAACTGCGAATGTGTGTATTTTTATTTAAATTAAAATATGGATACTAGTAGTCTAGAAAAAAACGATACCGTATTCTGTGTAACGCAGTGACGTCACCCGGTGAAAACAAGGTTATATAAGACTCCCTCCCCCATACTTCATTGTATTAGCCAGCTCGGTGAATACAAAGGAGGTCAAGGTCATTGAGTTTCACCAAATGGGACCCACATGACTGTCAGTGTCAAATGCTAGTCAAAACTTTACAACTTCGCAAACCACTACTTATTTACATAGACTTATATATTCTTATACAAATAACACATTTAATAAAAACAAATAGCAGGTACGGATATTTTTTTTAGGCAACAATCAGTATAAACTATGTAGTTTATAAATCTCTACATAATCAAATAATAATTTTCCCAGGAAACACGTTACATTGAAACAATGCTGTTTTTTAATGTTGGGCCAGCGTCGAAGACATTGGCCCAACATTAAAACAACATTGTTTCAGTGTATCGTTTTTGCTGGGTTGACCATTTCCAGGTGATGCTCTGTATCACCAATCGTACTTGCATTATCGCTCTAAATAGCTCTGTGACCCTCACGTGTCCGTGACGTATATAGTTCAGGTGAACCGGTAGGAATTTTACTGGTGAAAGAATGTCAAGAATGTAAAATAGAGACCAGTATCTGGCCCAATATCAGTGTTCAGGCTAATCAGAGCGCAACAATTACAGAAGTGATTCTCAAAGCACTGTAGCAGTAGACGGGGCACCTGTCTGGCATTTCGTTTCCAGACCGGGAGATGGATGTTGTTTATAGACTCCATAAATTCAAACAAAATGGCCGCCGTTTATACTGGTCATACCAGCTCGATTCGAATTTTCAACTGTTTATATTCTCTTGATGCGACCTTATTAATGGTGGCGGCCATACACTTTTTCAGCGTCACAAATTGCTTGTGCACAACTAGACAGTCAGATGAGGGTGTGCAGACATCACACTATTGCCTCGCCTGTTTTTTTCAATAGGCAGCTTGTCAACCGGGGGCGGGACCGGTTGACAATGTTGACTATGAAGCAGGGTCACCTAGCTGTGCTAGTGTGGCCCTGAGAATGAGGCTGGGTGTGCACAAAAGCTGCTATTTACTATTTTTACAACGTGGCACTTACGATACAATGGAAAGTGTTAAATAACACTGACAAAATAAATATACCCGCGGATTTGGCAAAGATGTAGGCCGACTGATGTCAATCCAGTGTTGTTTTGTTGTTGGCCCACCGTCTGCAACGATGACCCAACGTTGGTGGGCAACCATATACAGTGCTATCCAATCATTGAAATAATATCGGGTAACCGCCTTGTGTTTGCAGGTAAGGGGTCTTGTCAAGTTAAAAAATCCAAAAATCCGAGAAAAACTCGGATTGATCAGACGCCACCCGTCCACCCGCATATCCGTTTTTTTTTTTTTTTTGAAACAATTAGAAACATAAAAACAACACAAAAATAAAAAAAAAAACCACAAAATTAAAAAAAAATTGTTTAGAGTTGTGGCTTGTCCAAACCACCCACTTCCGAGTTTTTCTTGGATTTTTGTATTTTGTTTAACTTGACAAAACCCTTAAGCTTATCGTACATTGCGTCGAACATCCGCGTGTGCACCAAGCAAGACTTATGACTTATTTTAGAATTTTCGAATTTATCTGTCATTCAATCTCTTATATTTATGCTATTAATAAAAAAATACCAGAATTTGAGTGCCTAAAGTATCTGCGATAGGTTAGTAATATAACGGCGAATCGCAGTTTTAGCCTAAATAATTATAGAACATCTCTCAAAAAAAAATTGTAAAAAAAACAAGGTCGCATATCGGCAAAAATTTCTGTGATGGAGTAGAGTATGAATGATAACGTTGGCAATGATAATAATGACATTTAGTGGTTCAAATATGTGTGTGTGTATGTTTTCCTTGTGAATAATGATAAATTTACATTTTCTTTTAAATTTACATTTCATCACCGTCTGTAGACTTTTTACAATGTTTACACCTTGATGAAAAAAAATTATTCCTATTAATGCTCTGGAAAAAAATGCACTTAAAAGAGCCATTAGAGTACTTAGTAATGCAATTCCAGGTTGCTACGTTTGTTAGCAACCGATTTAAACCTCTTCCTCAGCAGTCGGAAATTTACGGCTCATTTGCGACGCAAATTCGACACGTGTGTGTTTGCGACTATCTGATGCACAGTCGTATATTTGCGATGTAGTTGGGGCACACGACGTTTGCTTTACGATCCTTTTACGAGCATCGTTTTGTTTGCGACTGTTTGGTGCACGCGGTCCCAGATACACAGCAAACACGATATATTGATCCAAAGCTGTGGCAATGCTGGACCAGCGCCGTAGGCGGTGGGCCAACATTGCCCCAGCATTGGGGCGATGTCTCGTGGTTGCTGCGGCGCAGTGTAACTATAATAACATCAAGTGAAAGGGACAGGCCCACGCTAAAATAAAAAAATCGGTGATTTTATTTTGGCTTATTAATATGACAATATGATGTAAACATGTCCATAGATTAGAACTGCAAAAGTTTTTAAATTTTTGTGCTGCGCATTTACAAGTTATGCTAGATATAGAGACGAAACTCACGTATTTTTTATTATTGACAGGGTTGTCAATAATAAGAAATCGGGAATTTCGTCTCTGACATGGTTGTCAATATTAGGAAATCGGGAATTTCGTCCCCATATCTAGCCTAACTGGTGAATGCGCAGCAGAAATATAAAAATATGTTTATATCATATAGTCATACTAATAAGCCAAAATAAAATCACCGATTTTTTTATGATTTTAGCCTGGGCCTGTCCCTTTCACATACGTTCTGGTGCACGCCACACGTCAACGGTACATGATTAAAGTCAACATGGTCAACTCAGTGATAAAAAAGTCAATAAAATCATCCGTAAAATTACATTTGAAAAGTGTACGACGCTGACCCAACATTGGTCCAGAATTGTATCGATGTCTTTTGTTTGCTGGGTATGTAGTAATATAATATAATGGTGAGCTCTTTTATAGCTCACATATAATAACCCTGGTCACTGGACATGTTCATTCATGTACAATTTCAACTCCCTTTTTTTGAGTATACAACACTTGCAGCCATTTCGGCGCTATAAAATCAATCGCACACATTGCCATCTCTGTCCTGCCAGGTACTCATTTACACCTGAGTCAAGTGAAGCATGTGAGGGTAAAGTGCCTTTCCCAAGGATGCAACATCGAGATAATGTCTCAATATTGAGCGAAGGGACATGATATTTTTCTGACATTCTGTACCCAGCGGGATTCGAAACCGCACGGCAGGCAGTGACATTGGCAAAGCTCCGCGCTCTAGCCATTGCGCCAAGTCTCTCTCTACATGTAGCTAGCTAGTATGAAACTAGATCATGTTATTTCATTACAGGATCTGCGGATGCTAATACCCGCGTAGTTTTGAACAGTCAGATCAACATGCCATTGACACAATATTGACTTATGTACCACGCTGGTCGAGCTTAAAAACATCATTTGATCATAGCTGGTAGATGTGACTAAAGTGACTGCCATTAAACGGCAATATTGATCTATGCTATGATAATGAACAGGAATCTTACCCGTAGCCACCACAATTTCTTCAGAGAAGGGGCTGGGAACGCCCGAGTCCCACACTCTGACAGATACTGTGTAGTAAGTGGCTGCCTTCAAGCCAGTAGTGGTGATCTCGAGGCTGGTCTCGTTCGCACTGAAAACCGGTGGGTTGCCACCTTCTTCATATTTAACCTCAAAGACCGCAAAGGTCATTGTGTAATTCCATTCAAACTTGACAGCAATACGGTCGAATATGGACCATTCGAATTCCAGGTTCTGAGGTGCAGCTGGTCCTGGTCCTGCAACAGATGAAGAAAAAAAATCATGTCAAAAAGCATCCAAAACTGATTGGAAATAGCCACGTCGTCCTCTTGGAATTTTCACCCACTCAAAGTTGTATCTCGCTACCTCGATCAACAACTTACTGTTATTTGTTTAATTTGAGACCAAACATTTCAAATATGATGTTTAAACAGAGGCCTACAATTCATTCCCAATAATACTGATTTGGTCTGCAAAAAAAAAACAAAAATTAAAAAACGACAGTAGTCGCGATTCCTGGGTTAATTATCAAATCTGTGTTTTGTCCCCTTGGAGTAAGAAGGTGCTAAACTGCCACTTTGTAAAGTGGCAGATTAGCAGCTTCTAGTGGGAACTTAGCACCTTCTAGGGACAGTAACTCAATGCCAATATCAATGTGATCAGCTGCAATAAATGTTTTGATGTTTTATGCGTGCACAGAACTGCTCTAACATCAGCATTATTGTTCACATTTCCCTTTGCACAAGCAAGACGTTTTCTACGTGACCACCGTCTGCACATGTTACTTTTAGGCGAAAATGACTATTTTACAGACGTTAAGTTCTTACTAAAGGTTTGCGTCAACAAATTGATCATCTTACAAAATACTTTGCATACCGTACGCACGGTACAGTATATAAACTTCACATAGCTAATCTCCCTGAATTATGTGTCGTGTATAGTGAAAAGGGGCTTACATTTGTAAAAATATCAGAAAATCTCACAGGTGAAAGAGTATTAAACAGATTTTCACGAAAATAGTACCAAAATGATCAGAACAATATAGGTTTTTTCTAGAATGGTATAATTAATAACAATAAAAATGCCGTCTCTTCGCACGATTAAAGGTTGTCACTCATAAATGTAATTATTTTATCTTAATTTGGGCCAGAAAATATATCTGCATATCATAATAATTTAATTTTCAATCTAGTAGTGTACATATTTTCAAAAAAGCCTGTGATTTTACAACACTATCCCTCTTGTATCACCGGTGTTGTTTTAATGTTAGGCCAGCGTCCACGACACCGGCCCGACAATAAAACAACACTGAAGATAGATAAATGTGATCCATGAGCCACAAGGGTGGCCGGTACCATTTTAAGGGACACATTTTACTTGGTATCAAATTATTTTCTCATCATGTGGGGTTATATTCATTTTTTTGTTATTTATGCTTGATAATAGTTTGTACTGTACAGCTTAACGGTCGGTTTTATAACGGTTTTATTAGCTCAACCCTCATCGAAAAAATATTTTGTATTTGACCTTCTCTCTATATATAAAATGGTACCAATATATTTTCTTAGTACTTTGCTCATGGATTAATGGGGCTTTATCCCAACATTGTGCACACGCATACAGGCTAAACTGGGCCAGGAATTCAAGCCCTGGTTGTCTGAGGCCGATCACGTTACCACTGACTTCACATGTAGCAACATGCTCCCCTTAAACATGTTCCCCTTAATGGATATTTTTTTCTTGTGTCTTTGGAAAGAGATGACCTTTGTTTGACCTTTAGATCCAAGACATCCGCCTTTTTTTATGTATTTACTGTTACCATAAGAATACTGCTAAACACGCTGACGATAATATGACGTCCTTGTGGTGACATAGTGAATTAGGACTAAAAGTTACTGAGAGTAAATTTGAAAGAAAAATAAAAGATAGCTGCAAAATTTACCTTCATATGAACAAGAAACAGAATGGCTATCAAAATGTAAATCAAGCCTCTTTTTTATTTGTGACTCGGAATTTCTAAATTTGCCGATTTTGTGTGACTTGGGGACCGAAAGAAGCATTTCTGGTGTTTATTGTTCATCGTCTGACCTATAAGTTATCGTAAAATCCAAGATGGTAGTCATTTTGCATATTTACTATTAAAATAAAGATATCATTCTAAATACTAAGCACATCAAAGCATGTTAGAATATACTGTACTTAAACACAGTTTCGAATGCCTTGCAACCTAATCTGCCGTATTATGTAGTCATTTTTTTTAAATTTCCATTAAACAAATGTTGTTTATGATAATAGTATAGTTCACGTGCATACAAACGTTTTTATTTGTGTGTTGCCGGTAACCATTTTGAATTTGAAAGTCAAATAAAGGTCATTTGGATAGAAAAAACATGAGAAATAAATTTATCAACTCGAAATCATACAGAAACAAGAAATCGTGCAATGATTTGTAACAGTAGAAAATATGTGGTTTTGCTTATTTAAAGGTGAAGTACACCAAATATAGAATTTTATCCGATAAATTCGCATTCAGCGCACACAAATTATGTAAAAAAACAAGAGAAAGAAAAAATATAGATTTAAATGCAAAGCAGAGTTCAATGTTTCATATTTCAACCCAGGATAAATACACACATTTTCAAAAAAAATCTGCAATATAAAGGGGGTGTCACACGGTGACCAATTCTGCCCTAGGGACTATGTGTGTTTAGGGTTATAACCTTCAAGAAACCGGAAATGACTTTTAAAACTTCAGAATATTTGTTAATTATGAATTTCGGCTATTTCGTGTTAATTTTCTTTAATTTGCTATATTACACGACTGTATTACCTTGAAATACGAACGTTTTAAAAAATCCCCGTGTGTTTTTAGGTTCATGACCTTTAAGATCCCGGAAATGACCTATAGAGCTTCGAAAAAAATGACACCCTATTTTATTTTGTTCAGTATTTTTTTTTCTTTAAATTGAACATAGGTGTCAAGAATTAACATGCACTTCCCACGGAACCACGTTTACTGACATATGACACTACATTACTCATAAATGTAATTAGTTTATCTTAATTTGTGTTAGAAAATATATCTGCATATAATAATCATTTAATTTTCAATCTAGTTATGTACATATTTTCAATAAAGCCTGTGATTTTACAAAACTATCCCTCTTGTATCACCGGTGTTGTTTTATTATTAGGCCAGCGTCTACGACGCTGGCCCAACAATAAAACAACACTGAAGATGGATAAATGAAGTCCATGAGCCACAAGGGTGACCAGTACCATTTTAAGGGACACATTTTACTTGGTATCAAATTATTTTCTCATCATGTGGGGTTATATTCATATTTTTGTTATTTATGCTTGATAATAGTTCGTATTTTACAGCTTAACGGTTTTATAACGGTTTTATTAAATCAACCCTCATCGAAAAAATATTTTGTAAATGACCTTCTCCTTATACATAAAATGGTACCAATATATTTTCTTAGCACTTTGCTCATGGACTAATGGGGCTCTAGCCCACCTTTGTGCACATGTATACAGGCTAAACCGGGTCAGAAGGATGGTGCGATTAATCAGATGAAGCTGCCCTCCAGACACAGGACTCGAAATTCCAGCCCTGGTTGTCTGAGGTCGATCACGTTACCACCGCCTTCACAGGTAGCACCATGTTCACCTTAAACTACTAAGCTAAATAATTCGAATTTTAACCCACTTGAAGTTGTTTGTAGTGGGTAAAAGTTACTCATATTGGTTAAATTTGAGACCTAATGTTTGCAAATATTGCTGTTCATGGGCCTACACATATTTCGTTCGCAATAACTGCAATTTCAACGCTTAATACAACGGATTAAAAAACGACTTTAGTCGCGCCTAGCGGTTTAACCCTCATAGCGCTGGGATCGACCAGAATCTGACGTATTAAATGAAGAGGAAAGATCTAACTAATACATTTAGTATTCTTTCAAAATGCTGAAAAATTTTTGGTCCCCATTGTTTATTTCAAAACTATTTTAGCGTTGTAAACGACTCATGGGACTGATCAGGGTATACAAATATGTATTCTAGCAAACACAAAACATGTAAACTGGTTTTATCCGTGACACAAATCCTGGTCACGGCACCGATGTAAACGGGTCTTATCCGTGATACGTTGACACGCTATCGTCGGTTGTCCAAATGCTCTGGCACGGCAAACACAACACTCGTGGATAAACTTAAATTAACTCTTGAATATATATAAAATATATATTAAACAAAAAACATTCAATTTCTCAGTACACTGATGTTAGTACTTATATCTCGTTGTGTAATTTTGCTGTTGCTTCAGTGATCTACAAGATGTTAGATACCGAAGCAACTCCCACTAAACTTAGCCAAACCCGAAACGTCTCTGTTACAATACTCCCCAATTTCTCTCTGACTTTCTCCCTGAATTTCCCTCTGAATTTCCCTCTGAATTTCCTCTCGAAGGCTGTGGGCGCCTTCCTTTATAGCGGATCCCGACGGGCGCGGTCACTTCCTGTGGTGAAATGACATCTCCACCAATCAGGATCCTTACTTTGATATACATTCACATTCCTGGGCTGTTTACCAGAACCGACTCACACAGGCCTCTAGAAATAGGGGACGTCCTGTATGACAATTAGTACTTGTCGCAGTACCGTCTCCACCATGTGGTTCACATGTAAACAGCCCAGGACAGCATGTTTATTCTACCCTTTACTTACCGAAACCCCAATTTAGCCACCTGTTACTTTACATTGTTACATACCTCCCCCTATGGAATCCAACTTGTTCACACGCTTGAATTCCATATTTCAATCCCTTAAAATCCCTATGATTAGTAAAATCATATAAAAAAATAAAAATATAAGTTTCGGAGGTGCGCACATCTTCCACCTATATTTTTCTTATACAAATATAAATTATTTTTACTTAAACAATGTATATGTATTGTCATCCTCTTCTCTGGAACAATGTCTTGAGTGGAATACACTCTAAAATCATATATGATGTTTTACTTACAATTTACATTTTAAACATCACTTCCCAGCATATACGGTGTCTGGAACATAGTTATTGCATAGTTACAGTCATTATGATATCAGGTTTATCCAATATATAAGTATATCATCCTCTTCTCTGGAACAATGTCTTGAGTGGAATACACTCTAAAATCATATATGATGCTTTACTTACAATTTACATTTTAAATACACTTCTCAGCATTCTCTGCCTCTGGAACATAGTTTATATACAATCAATATAATCTCACGATTATCAATGTATCTTATAGGACGTCTCCTACACACGTGCACTACCATCCAGTCATCAGGAAGCCAGTCTGATTGGACCTCTGACCGTCTCAGACAGCGCCAACACCTCCGTGTTCTCACCACTTGATGTTTGGGCACTTGCAGGTGTTATAAATACTAGGCTGCGTTTTTTCAATTTTTTGAAACAATTTATTAATATCCCAGGGTATCTCCAGTATACTATGCCCACTGCACCTACCCCGGTCATTAACAAAATCATCAATCCTCCCAGTGTGAAGGTAACATACCTGTGGCGTTTCTGTACTGGTGTCATAGCTACAATCTTAGTCTGATGTAACTTCTCTATCAATTGACTTAAAGGAATGTCATCTATGTCATTTAATTTGGGTAATCTATTGATTTCATCTATTAGATCTATGTCGTCACCTAATTCGTCGAGCGGTCCCCACACAATGTCACCCGTAAATTTCTTCAAATGAAGTAGGTCAGCTTGCCTAGATTTCAAATGATATTCTGATTCGTGATAGTAATAGGGTGGTAAAGTCATTTGATCTGAGAAAGCATGGCATGACATGTTCAGAGCAACATACGATACAGCTGGACGAACTGTAGTCTGATAGCGTTTATTGCCAACACACATAACCGTGAAAACAATGGGTTCTACTGTAATCACTACCCATGTCCCGTCTGAAATATATAGTGCTATCGGCAGCTTATTGTTTAAAGTGACAATTGTTTTACAAAAAAATTCAATTCTCTCAACATCTTTTAAGAAAAGTGCCGTAACACATCTCTGAGAATCATGTAATGGAAAAGAGGGCTTTCTCAAAGCGCAGAAACTAGTTCGAGGAGCCGCACATTGGAGGAAATCAGTGTCAGATAACAACATGTATTGCGTACGTTTAATGTTCACCGCCAGATGATTGGTTTCAAGCTCGTATTGAGCTGTCATCCGCGTCAGGTTATACGGTACTGGTAAGTTAAAAATCTGGTACAATTCATATCGCGAATTTGTATCTATCAAAGGTAGACTCACCAGAGTGAGCAATTTCTTTCTCTTAATTATTGTCACAGTCGTTAAAGATTGATAATAATACCATATTGTTTTGGGATCTTGTGGTAGAGATAAATATTCTGGAATATGTTTCTGAATATCATATAATATGTCCTGTAATTGTTTAGGTGAAATCACGGATGGTGATAAATGTCCTAAGGCTAGTTGATTTAATTGTAGTTTAATAGTTTCTAGATATAACAGTGCTTTATCCAGAGATTCCTTAATTTCAAGTATCATCAAACTTATCCTTGAATATGTTTGTACTACACCATTTAAGATCAATAAATCCATCTTTAACCCTTGTGTGATGTTAGTGAATTTTTTATCTAATTCCCCTACTATCAAACTCAGATTGTTAATAGCATGTCGATTTTCTGTCAGCTCTATTCGCGTTATATTGATTATAGATAAACTGTCCTCTATTACATGAATTAGGCTTTCTTGGTTTGTAGATAAAACTTCTAATCCTTTTCTCATTACTCTTACATCACTTTTTGTAGCTGTGCCAAATAAAAACGATAACCCTTTTCCCACTAGAGGAACTAAGGTTCGTTTTGTACGTCTGGTAGCTTTCTCTCGTAATGACAAAATCTCTTTAATTCCTGTCATTGTCATATAATAAATAGTTTTCATGGACTGAACTTCTTCTCTATAGCTGTTCAATAACTTTTCATACTGACCTTGTCCAACTGGAACTAACTTAAGATTCTCCAGAACCTCCTCACTTTTGAATAATTCCACTCTTATCTGTTTAGCAAATGATTCATATGCTCCCAAGTCAATGACAAATGTAAATAACCACCGCGCCTGTGTAATTGATACTTCTCTTGTCTTCCTAAATATCACGTTTTCGCTCACCTTCTGGGATTCACATGCGTCAGGCATCACTGCCATGAGCATTGCAGCCACCAATATTATTATGCCTCCAGCCGCCATGAGTTAGCAAAGCTCTAGCACTGTAACACAATAACATTTTTTTTCTTACCTGATGCTCGTACGTTTTTTTTTCTCTTAAAATTAAACCCATTTAAACTCTCTCATGTGTTGATAATTTCTTCTCCTGAAAGTTATCAACTTTAATTACATATCAGCGTAACTCCCAACTGATATCCACATCTCCTTGCTCACGGGAGAACTATATACCTTCATTGATAATTTATTCTCTTTAATTTATCAACTTACCTTCGTATTGATATCCCTATTATCATCCTTTTATTCCGTATTGATAATTTATTTCTCTTTAAATTATCAACTTACCTTTATTTCAAGTCGACTGTTTCCTTGTTATCGAATTGATAATTTCGTCTCATGAAGATTATCAAACCTTAATCTCTTACTCCTGACCTTATTCCATATGACGCTTTTGTTTACGCTGGTCTCGTAAACGCGTATATGTATCACGTGCCTTAGCAATTTTCTTTTGCTCGATCCAAATGGCACTTACCGTATTCTCACTTCTCATGTCACTTAACATTTCTGCCGTATCTGAATAACTATCAGCATCTCGTAACCGTTGTCTTAACTTAGACAAGGGGAGATTGTCCTCTGAATCAGATGCGACGGGAGGGGTGTATAGCTCTGTTTGTTCACTATCTTGCTCTGTTTCGGTACTTACCACTGGTGGGACAACATACTTAGCGGCTCTGTCATTTATTTTTCTAGGAGCAGGCATGGGCCAGTCTGATATATTAGCCCTCTCTAGATGTTTCGCATGCACTTTCCTTACATCGCCTGTAAGTTGGTGTTTAATCGTGTAGGTATAAGAACTATGTTTGGTGACAATGCGGTAGTGACTCTGCCAACGTTTTTCCAACTTACTCTGACGTTGATTGTTGTAGAGATACACCGGGTCACCAACTTCATATTCTTTATCCCTAGCACGTTTGTCATGGTAAAATGCCTGCTTGCTTCTAGCTTGCTGGAGATTATGTCTTACTTTGACGAAGGCCTCATGTTGACGCTCCAAAGCTAGTTGATGATGTTGATCACCCAAGTACTTCCTCCTGGGACGTAAAAGATTGTCAATAGGTAGTACAGGGTCACGTGTGTACAAAAGGAAAAACGGTGCATATTGAGTGCTATCACTCACACCCACTCTATATGCTGCCAGAACTTGTGGGAGACTTAAATCCCATCTCTCTAGCCTGTCAGAGGCTTGTTTTGACAACATATCATTCATGACTCTGTGGAACCGTTCCGTTTTCCCATTACCTTCTGGATGATAAGTAGATGTAAAAATATGCTTAATATTCAAATTCTGACATAATGTTTCCATTACTGAATTCTTGAATTCCGTCCCATTGTCCGTCACTATGGTGACTGGACAGGAATGTCTCGGAATCAGCTCATCCAAAATGATGTTGGCAATGGTTTCTGCAGATTTATCTGGAATAGCAAAAGCTTCTGGCCACCCACTATATATATCAACTATAGTTAAAATATAGCGGTTGCCCTGCAGTGTGGTTGGATAAGGTCCGCATGTGTCAATACCAACCTTTTGAAATGGATATGTCACCTTATCCATTTCCTGCAATGGAGTGCTGTGTTGTTTTAGCATTCTCTCCTTGCATGGTACACATTTATCAATATGACTTAAAACATCCCTGTACAACCCTACCCAATGATACTTGTTGGTTATGAGCTTGTATGTCTTATCTGGTCCCCAGTGCGCACAGCTCTCGTGAAATTGCTGCAGCACCATGTCCTGATATTTTTTTGGAACCATCAGTCTTAATTGTATTTCTGCCCCTTCAACACAGTAATACAATAATTTATCCATCATGATATATCTCTTTAATGAACCTTTTGTTGCTGATCCACTCTCCATATCTCGGATGAGGGATTGCAACTGTGGATCATCTCTTTGTTCTTTTTCCATATCTGGCAACATCAATGCAGATTCGTCGTCTGTCTTGACGTCTGACATGTCTGCTATGTTGTCACTTTTCGCATCACGCGTTGCAACTACATTAGAGTTGAACATACCTACCTCTGGCATGTTTTCATCAACTTGTGATACAGGCAGCCGACTCAACATGTCTGCACGTGTGTTTTTCTTACCTTCCAGATACTCAATTGAACAATTATATGCACTAATCTTTATGGCCCACATTTGAATTTTTCTGTTTTTCATTTCAGCAGAAAACAAGTATTTTAGTGGTTTATGATCTGTTCGAATCACAAATTTAGCCCCTTGTAAATAATGATTTAATTTTTCAAGTGCGTATACAATCGCAAATCCTTCTTTTTGAATAGTTGGCCATTTTTTCTGTGAGTCAGACAACTTATGTGACAGATAATGTATGACCTTCTCTCCGTCATCTGATTCTTGCGCTAATAACGCACCCACACACTGATCACTAGCGTCTGTATATAGTATATACTCTCTGCTAGGATCTGGGTACGCTAAGATCGGCGCTTCTGTCATCATAGTTTTTAATTGTTCAAATGAGTCCTGGCATGCCTTGGTCCAGGTAAATCTGGCATGTTTCTTAGTCAGGGCAATTAGGGGTGTCGCGATTTCAGAAAACTTCGGACAAAACCGCCTATACCACGACACACACCCAATGAATGATCTTATGCCCCGGACATCAGTTGGTGGCGCCATCTTTTGTATAACCTCTACTTTGTTTGGGTCAACTTCTAACCCCTCACGACCAACCATAAATCCTAAATAATTAATTTTTGGTTTCATGAATTCACATTTTGACATTTTCAATTTCAGTCCAAATTTTCTTAATCTGTCAAATATATTTTGAAGATGGATCAAATGTTCATGTTCTGTCTCAGAATAAATGATGATGTCATCAAGGTATGCGATGGCATATTCACCACTGATTCCTTCAAGTACATATGTCATCAATTCTTGAAATACGCTCGGAGCGTTGCACAGGCCAAATGGCATCACATTAAATTCATATAAACCTTTGTGACAAGCAAAAGCCGTTTTACTGCGGTCTTTAGGGTCTAATTCTACTTGCCAGTACCCAGATTTAAGGTCCAAACAGGTAAAATGTTTCTTCTTTCCCATAGATGCTAATATATCATCTATATGTGGTAGTGGCCAAACGTATGATTTTGTCATTTTGTTCAATTTCCGAAAATCAACACAAAATCGTTTTGATCCATCCGATTTTTCAATTAGAACTACTGGAAACGACCATTCTGAATGACTTGGCCTGATTATGTTATTCTTTAACATATCATTCACGGCGTCGTCAATGACTCGTCTCTGATTTATGGCTGTCCGATACGGGCGTAACCTGATGGGCGGGTTATCACCAGTATCTATTTTCATACTCACCGCTTTGGTTCTGCCTAAGTCTTTATCCGTTTCTGCGAATAAATCCTTATTCAGACTAATCAAATGTTGTAATTGATTCTGATACTCAGGGGGTGCAGTTATTTGTCCTACTTCTAACACGGCCTCATCACCTCCCCCCGTCACTGTAGACTCTGAGTCCACAGACTCTAGATACTCACTTCCTCCGTCGTGTTTACGTCTAGCAGTCTCTGATTCGTATTCACCTCCCCCAGTCTTTGGCCCCGGATAGTTGACAGATTGTATACACGACACATTAACCCTTTCTGCTTTACCGACCACATTGCCCTTGCGTAACTTAAATGTGCGGTTTGTGTGGTTACAGATTTGTATGGGAATTTTTTTGTTTTTGTTTTCGGCTATGGTATTTGTCACTAACAGACCCGGTTCTCTTTCCATAAACCCTGTTTTGATTGCACTAATATTATATACCGTTTTTTCAAGTCCCCCGTGTTTTAGTCTGGTATTGCATACGGCAGCTGTCTGTGGTGGCAAAACAACGTCCTGGGCTAATCTCACAAAGGAGGCTATGTATGCGTCATCTTCCATGCGTATAGTTTGTTGGTCAATTGTAAGCTGGGTATTTTCGAAATCCAGTTTAACTTTATTTGTAACCAGAAAATCTCACCCCAAAATCACATTTTGAGAGACACCTTCTGTTACGTAAAAAGGGTGTTTCTTATACAATTTTCCTATTTTGAATTTCACATCGGCGATGCCGGCAATTTTTATTTTACCACCATTGACAGTCCGTAGCTTTAACTGTGTATTTTCTAGTAGATCATGACCCTTTAATCTGTGCATAATCCTGTCTGAAATGATTGACACTTGAGCACCTGTGTCAATTAAGGCTCGAAATCTTTGTCTTCCAATTGTTATTAGTACTGAGGAGCAGTCCTCTTTCTCTAAATTAACTTCACAAATGTTAGAACCCTTTTGTCTATTTGAGTCCAGAATCGGGGCTTTTTTTAATTCTGGACGTTTCCGTTTAACCCTTTTCTACAGGCTTTTTGTAGGTGACCCTTTTCCCCGCAGGCAGGACAGGGTCGCCTGTACGCGATGTGTTTATGGGGGCAATCCCTTTTGAAATGTGTCTCGGCCCCGCAGCACCAGCATCGTCGCGGCTGTGCCTCTACCCTACGTATTGCTCCCGTCGCACCAGGGCGACCTGTCGTACCCTTGCCACAAGAATAAGCTCTGTGCCCTATTTTACCGCAACGGTGGCATTTACCATAAAATTTGTCAACCTCCATCGGCTCCTCGACCCTATCGTTTCTGTCTTCATGTCCCGTTTTTCTATTTCGTAATTTAAACCTCATATCTAAATTTTGTTCCGTAGCTGCTAGTTTTACAGCAGCTTCCATTGTTTCCGGCTGTTGGCGCATTAATTTCCTGGCTATCGTATCAGATGTCAGTCCGTCCACGAAAATATCTACAAGTTGGCATTGTACCAACTTGTCTGTGATTCTGTCAGGCCACGCGTCTTCCGCGAGTGCAAGCATGCGCTCGGCATATACTTGTACTCCTTCAGTATGTTTTTGACGTGTCCGTCGCAACATTGACAAAGCTTGTTGCGGATCCGTCACTTCCCCAAAATATGCCGTTAGTTCTTTTTTTAGGTCAGCCCATACTGTGGGCGAATGGGCAGTAGTATATCTGCCTATAAAATCTGACACCAATCCCTCAGAAGCCTGGTATGCTATCCCCACAGCTTCATCCTCATGTTTGGCCATAATTTTTACATGTTTCTCTATGCTTTTAACCCAATTTCTGAACTTTTTGGTTTCCCCAGTGAATTTAGAAATTGCGTTATCGCAGTGTGTTTTGCCTAATATACCTGAAATACCCGCTAGTTGGGATAATTGTTGATTTTGTACCTCTAATGGGTCATTAGCCATTGTTGCTAATAATATTTAGTTCCAAATAATAATAATAATGATACAAATGACAATTTTATTTATAGCAGCCTAGAATTTAACTGACCTGCAAGTGTATCGAGGTGTTTGTGTCTAGACAACGATCCCAACGTTGCGTAGCTGTTGTGTAGATCTTGTTTTGTTCCTCCTGGTAACTCCCGTCAGTCTGTCAGCGCCCAGCTCCGTCCTTGATCCCGTCAGTATATATGTCCACGCCCAGCTGCGTCTGGATCCTGATTATTTGTCCTCCGTCTCGTCTCGATAAAAGTGGTGGTTTGATATAGCCACCACTACGTTCATTAACTAGTATTTATCCACTGATATTTGTTTTGCCGTGCCAAGACAAGTCACTTTGTAACTTTTCCAACGTTGTTCAACCAAGGTTCTTGCATTGATTTAATTTGCTTTTCAAATTAAAATCCTGTCAGATGGCACCAATGTAAACTGGTTTTATCCGTGACACAAATCCTGGTCACGGCACCGATGTAAACGGGTCTTATCCGTGATACGTTGACACGCTATCGTCGGTTGTCCAAATGCTCTGGCACGGCAAACACAACACTCGTGGATAAACTTAAATTAACTCTTGAATATATATAAAATATATATTAAACAAAAAACATTCAATTTCTCAGTACACTGATGTTAGTACTTATATCTCGTTGTGTAATTTTGCTGTTGCTTCAGTGATCTACAAGATGTTAGATACCGAAGCAACTCCCACTAAACTTAGCCAAACCCGAAACGTCTCTGTTACAATACTCCCCAATTTCTCTCTGACTTTCTCCCTGAATTTCCCTCTGAATTTCCCTCTGAATTTCCTCTCGAAGGCTGTGGGCGCCTTCCTTTATAGCGGATCCCGACGGGCGCGGTCACTTCCTGTGGTGAAATGACATCTCCACCAATCAGGATCCTTACTTTGATATACATTCACATTCCTGGGCTGTTTACCAGAACCGACTCACACAGGCCTCTAGAAATAGGGGACGTCCTGTATGACAATTAGTACTTGTCGCAGTACCGTCTCCACCATGTGGTTCACATGTAAACAGCCCAGGACAGCATGTTTATTCTACCCTTTACTTACCGAAACCCCAATTTAGCCACCTGTTACTTTACATTGTTACAAACATTTGTATAACATTTATACTACGTCGGCGACGTTGGCACAACATTGTATACATGTTATACAAATGTTTTGTGATAGCTGGGATGTATATCACTTACTGGCACCGATCTGAGACACGGCCATCAGCTGAAACACATTAAAAAATATGTCCGGGTTAAAAAAAACTGACATTTATTTCTTGGACTGATCTATTACATAGTCTATGACAAAATTATCTGGAGCGCATGCCTTTCGTCGATTTCTCCGTCAATTATCAACCGATTTTCATGACATTTTCAAGTCATGTCCTGACATCTGTAAAAATTTCGTTAGTTGCAGAATTGCAAAAGTTAGACCCTTTGACATGTAGTAATTTAAAAATATGACGTCCGTCTATAAACCCATTACACTAATTCTGGAATTCTGGAATTCTATTACATGTCAAATGGTCTAGCTTTTGAAATATTGAATATCATTTCGCGAACTTTTTACCGATGTCAGAACATGACTTGGAAATGTCCTGTGCACAATTTCATGAACATCGGTTCAGAATTGACGGAGAAATCGAAGAAAAGCATGTGCTCCAGATAATTGTGTCATAGACTGATAGTAAAGCTGATGAAGACGCTAAATAACTTTCTCAATACATTTGTTCTTCCCATATTTAATGAAGTGTGATAAATTCAGTAAATAAAAAAAACTATTTAAGTAATAATTTTCCAATATGTATGAAGTTTACTCACCATTATAAAAACTATTTGTGCCAGCATCATGTCTTTTATTTAAAACTGCTCGACAAGACCTATAGCTCACTCACTGAGTTTGTGAAGAGATCGAGCAACGAGCAGCTCAATTTAAAGGCAGTTGTTACGTGGAAATGGAGTCATGAACTTCTGCTGACTGGGTGACTTTAGAAATGTACATAGAGTAACCCTAATTAGTTCGATTAAAACTTCTCCGTCGATTCACCTTTTGCATGCAAGCACAATGTTATAAATAATAACCCTTACATCACGAGGTTCGACTTTAGTCGTCAGAATCTGACGTCTGTGGACGCCAGATTCTGACGACTGAAGTCTACCCCCGCACTGTAAGAGTACAAGTATTTCTAATGGCCCTGGACCCATAACATAGATATTCAAATAAATCAGAAAGAACTAACTAAGACATTTATGATGATTTCAAATTGAAAAAGACCCTTTGATCTCCATGATTTATGCGAAATTGTCAGGGCTGTAAGGGTTAAGCTTGCCATATAGGTATCTACACATTTTACAAATGACATCTCTTATTTTTACATCGGCGACTTTATTTAACTTATTTAACTAATTGAATGTGTTGATAAGTAGATTAAGAATGCAAATATATCTGTTAGGTTTTCATTACTTATATATTGGTATTTATGTGGGAGTTTGTGCATTTTCAGTCGAGTGTTCTATTACCTAATTATTGTGAGGTTTAGGGGGTCATTATTATTGATAACAATTGAACCCTTTAATTTAAGGTATTTAATTATAATTTTCACTCTTACAAAATGGAGGTTAACGCTGATTGATGTCACGTTTTAATATCTTCAACATGTTGAAATGCGCTAATAAAATAATTACAAATTGAATATAGCAGTGACCGGCGGTCAAATGGTTAATTACACAGCGCAACATCGCTTATCGCTTACATCTCTTCTATGCGCTATTAACTCTGAAGCGCTCATTACATATAATGAATACAATTTAAATTTCCACCCACTTGAAGTTGTATCGCTCTAACGCCACCCAAAACTTCAAGTCGGTGAAAATGACTCATACTTGTTTAATTTGAGACCAAACATCTGAAAATGTTGGTTCCCAAAGACTCATTTCATTCCGAATATCAGTGATTTTATCACCTGATAAAACAGATTCAAAGCGACTCTAGTCGCATTTAGGGGTTCAAGGGTCAAGAGTGGGTTATTTGACAAGTTGACACACAGTCGACCCATATCCTGCTAAATTAGGCAATTTAAATTGTGTCCCACTTGAAGCTGTGTGTCGCCACAACTTCAAGTGGGTGAAAATTTCTGATATTTGTTTAATTTGACATCAAACATTTATAAATCCTGATGTTCAACCATTCATTTCATTCCCAATAACTTTGATTTAATCGGCTAATGAAACGAATTAACCCTTTCAAGCCTGAATTTACTATTGCCATCTTTATCCACTACAAGCCGCGAATTGCTGCCGCAATTCTCGACTTGTAATGGATGAAAATGACTTGAAGTGAGTGACAAATGAAAAAATATGCTGTTTTTTTCAAAACAGTTTCATGAAAATTTTCGTTCTAATTTCAGGAAATTAGGTCATTCTTCAGAGATGCGAAATGATGCTTTAATACATCGTGAGGGCTTAAATGGTTAAAACGACAATAGTCGTGATCAGCGGGCAAAGGGTTAAAGGAAAATGCATTCAGCTCGCTTAGTCAGCAGAAGAACTCAACATAACAGTGTATCTCTGTAGATATTTCTACGCCACATATTTAGGCTGTCGTGTTCAATGCATAATTGATAAGATTTGTAGGGGAGACCGGGCAAGTTGAAAGAATATTCATAAAAATAACTGAACGAGTCCAACTTTTAATGTCAGGTTAATGAAACGAAGCCCTAAATATCATGATAGCGATAGTTGTGTTCGGCGTTCGCTTCGAATCGATAAGTTGAGGTATATATTGATCATTTTCTCATTCAATCCAAATCAGCTTTTTCAAATAAATTGGTGCATCAAAAGGCCACACATCTTAGCTACCGTCATGCAAGTGTAGGTCCTGGAACTGTGGCCGAGATCATGAAACACTCGCGCCCCGTTTTGGTAGTCGACATAAAACGCAGTAAAACGAACTTTGAGATTACGATTCCATATAGACAGAGCAATAAAACACACACTTATTGATATAGGCCTATTATTAAGGACAATAATATAACATTACATATTAATTAAATAAATGGCTGTGATCACTTCTTCAGTCGTCAAGATAACTTTTGAAAAATGGCTCCAGAGAATGTAAAAGTAATAAAAAACATTTATACCATATAAAGCTAACATGAACGAGAAGTCATGCTAGTATTCACTAAGAAAACGTTGGAAATTGTTCAAATGGAGGGATAAAATACAAAGTTAGCGCTTAATTGTTGTGCATGTCGTATTTAACACAAATAAAATATTATGTATCTGCGTTAAAGCCCTTGATAGTTACTTTTAACTGATATAAAAAATGTTGGTACATTTTTTTTATTGGGTACCCTGTACTCATTGGGCAAAAATGTGAAACACTGTCAATTTCCTCGGGCTGGAGAGAAGTGCCCAAATTTTACATCCAACCCAAAAAGTGTGTAATATGTTCAAATAGCTCATTATTTTTTATTCCAAATGGGTTTATATTAAGTCTACAATAATTCTAGATCATGTTTGAATCAAAACTAAATATTTATTGTACACAAAAATCAGTTGAGAGAAAAGTATTTTGACTATGTACTGAAAACGTATGAAAAATAGGTAAAATTAAGGGTTAAAGTACCAACTTCAAGCTCTCTTGTGCATTTGTCAAAGATTAGACACAAAATATTTTACATCCGTGGCCTGTGCCAGTAGCTTTCCATTGATGTCAAATATATTGATATAACTCAAAATTTGACTACTCATTGGGCAAAACTGTGAGATACATACAATTTTCCTGAGCCCGAAGAAAAGCGCGCACATTTTACGTCTAGCCAAAAAAGCATGTAATATGGTCATATAACTCATTATTTTTATTCCAAATGGGTTAATTTTAAGTCAACAATAGTTCTAGAACATGTTTGAATCAAAACTAAACATTTAAACTCAACAAAAATCGGCTGAGAGAAAAGTATTTTGTCTATTTACTGAAAAAGTATTAAAAATGAGTAAAATTACGTGTTAAAATACCAACTTAAAGCTATATTGTGCTTTTGTCATTGATCAGGCACAACATATTAGGTTTTTACGGTACTTTTGGACAAAATGACTTTTGTAAGACGCGCAGATTCGAATTCCCGGGAAAAAAATCATTATAGGTGGAACTCTCTGGGACAATGTATGTGGCAAAACAAAAGGGACAAAGAAGTCCGCTTTTGTTAGGTGATCATGTGCCCATAATAAGAGGAGCATTGTACTACAATATTGTTTTTGTGCTGTTGCAATTGGTGAGTAAAAATATGTTTATACCAGTTAAACTGGATAACATTGAAGATTGAATGAGACCCTAAAACAATACTTAAAATTTAAAAGTGTTTGTATATGTAGGCTGCGGCTCTATTTCCAGAAATATATGTCTTAGACATGGTGGGATATAATGTCTATGATGTCGTCTATGCAAAGCTACACGTATATTTGATGAAATAAAAGTTGTATCATGTGTAGTTTATGTAATATGAATTGGTCTCATTTTTGTAAGAATAATCTTTCGATTTGTTAATTAGAGTTGAGAGCATGCTGGAAGCCTTTACATGTAGTTAATGATCTTTAGCTAATGAAGTTTTTTGCATGTTCAGATAAAGTAAATATTACGGTACAAACCAATAATCCACCTGCTATGTGAAAGTATCCAATTTAATTTGTTAATGCTAAATGATACATGATTCACAATGTGCCCTGTATTTTCTAACATAATTTCCCTTTTATGTTCACATGTGATAAATATAACGGACTTAAAAAGTAAATAAATATATATAGTCACAACACATGTGTCTCTAATGTTATTGCGTGCATGGTTGCACATGCAATGTTTTTTTTTAATTAACATTGATTTTAGATATGAATCTTGCAGGTAGAAAATGAACTTTGATATTGTATAACTGTTAGTCAGTAATTAGTATACTATGTGTTATCCCATTTATACAAAATGACACAACTTTCATTGATTGTTAATTTCATGGAAAGTGATGTAACATAAATATTATACAAAACCACGAATAAAATGTCACTCTGTAGCTCTAACTGGGTTTAAACAACGTCTGGAATCATTGATAAAACTTTACAGTGTGTGTGTTAATGATGATAACAAAGCGACATATCCAATACGCGCTGCTAAACATGTCAAGTATGAATACTCTATACTTGACATGATGATACATGGAGATACATTATTGCAATTTATAGTATATTTGATTTTTTGCTTATGAGTCAGCTATGAGTTTGCATTTTTTAGTGATGATTCTTACAAAATTTGGATCATTGTTAACATTTGAGTTTAAAAATGTGTATTTATTGACCTTGTCATGTGGAAAAAAAACGTATGTGTTTATTACACAATAAAATCGACATGTTGACAAGACCCGGCTCTCTGTAAACCGTGAGAGTAATGTAGTAGTGAAGCCGTATTGTCCAACTATTTCGACCTCAGTACGCATCTTCTTTTTGAGGATTAAAATCATCAACTTAGGCAATAGGCATAGTTTTATTGATTTAAATAGGCTTATTTGAGATTTTACAAACCATCATAGAAAGGTCCGAATATTAGTATTTTATTAGGACTGGCCTACGGCCGGTATCCTATTAAGTTTATTTTGAGTTTGTGACCTATTTAGGGGGAAAGAGGGGTGCTGTGTGTGGGAAACGGTCCTTAGGTTCAGGTCCTTAGGCTAAGTACCTTTGTCTTTAACAAGTGTTCAGAAAAAAATATATTTACGATTGTATTTGTGGTTAAGAGCTTGAAGGGTTTGGTTGGAATAATGTTGGAACAGCATTGCATCAGCTTTGGGCCAATGTATCGTGTCATCTGGTGTTTCTGGCGCCGGGATGTTAAGGCGTCACCAGCATAATGCAGCAGTCAGAAGCGGTACAATCACAAATGCTGTTTCAATTACGGGCCAGCGTCAAAGACTGTGGGTCAACATTTTAACAGCATTAGTTGAATGCAACGTGTTTGTGCAAAGTATACAACAGACACGGTGGTAGATTAGTGTTGGGCCAGCATCGTAGACGATTGACTGATAATAAATCAGCAATGGGCTACAATGCTGGCCCACCATTGTACGGAATTTGGTGGGTAAGCCTACATTCTCTGTACGAGGTACATCGTAGGCAAGTATGGAATGCATTTTAACCAGCACCGGCGATGGTGGTGGAAGGAATACACGTCGAAGATATATTTGAACTTGTCTCCTTGGTTCTTTCCTTAATTATAGTCCGGAAATTTAGGATTCTGGCCCATGGGGAAGACCAATACACTGATTTTTTTTGTCCAAAGCACTCTAACAGACTGAAGCCGGGCCTCGGAGTTCGGGAACTAATTTTCTAGTTATTTGGTAAATTTCCCTTTTAGCTATAAAAATATATTGGCCATAAAAAATAAAACTATTTTTCAGCTTATTAATCCCACTTTGACCAGATTTTGATCATAATTGGACAAAAACAGAAGATGGTATATTCTATGATTTAAATTGGTATTTAAAGTTGTTTGATTATAGTGTCTGTATATCAATTTTACTACTAACGGTTTCTCTGTTCTAGGCAAATGCGGTACCAGAACGGTTAAGGATACGAAGGCTGATTTTGACTGAAAAAGGGGAGCTGTCAACATGGCTCTAATTTGGCCCAACTATTTCATTTTTAGACATAGAAAACGCATACATTATTTATTCCTTCTAATACATAATAAATGTAGACCTCAATTTAGCCAAATAAGACGTATAAAGCGTCACATCTACGTCAATGCTGTCATTGTAGTACATTTGTAAGAATTGTATTACATTTATTTTTGATTAATATATCATTTTTGCGCCAATTTTGTTAAAAAAATAGAAAAAAGTTTATTTGACACAATATTTTATTTTCACATGCAAGTTAGGTCCACATCTAGAATTTTCAAGGGAAGGGATATAGCTATAATTTCAAGTGAGAAAAAGGGGTGTGTGTACATTTTTCTTTTTATAATAAAATAAAACATTATTTTGTTCCAGAATAAAGTAAGTCGGTTTCTTTTTAATAAGTCGAATAACACGAAATATTTGTTTCTGTCACAAAATCCAATTAAGGGCGTTTTCGGTATTTTTGTATATTTTTGTACAGTAGAAAAGCAACAACATTAAAAATAAAATTCAAAAATCGCAATTTTTTCGTCGTCGGCTCACATCTTGAACTGATATAAAATCACCATACCTATGCTGTGTCAAAATTACACACCTTTATCATATTTTAAACTATTTTTTGTTTATTACATATATATACTATTTAACACAGAAACACCGTCGGTCACATAAATATACCCGCATTTATGGCAGCAAACTTATGAACACATAACATGAGGAACATAACACATAACATGAGGGCAGGGTATATGTGTTCAGTTTACAGTTTTTAGGACATTTAGTCATTTAGTAGGCCTATTTTGATCAGCAAAAATCTCACCCTCAAAAATCTCACATATTAATTGGTATAGTCGAATTCACATTAATCGTGGTAAATTATTTTCGCTGATGTCTCAGTCAATTCTCAACCGATTGCAATGAAATTTTACTAGCACTATTTCCTAGTGATGCGGTCACTGCCCTGAACATTTCATTGACAAATATTGTATAGTTGAAAAAGTTAGTTTATTTGACATTAAGTAAATAAAATGTTGCCATCTATAAACCCATTAACTTCGTCTGAGAATTTCATTACATGTCAAATGGTCTAACTTCTGACTAGACAATAGTGTGTGCAAAATGTCATGAAAATTGGTTCAGAATTGACTGAGGAATCCGCGTAATTCATTATTTTAAAAAGCTTTTTAACGACCTAATATAGAGCGTTTTATAACGCCCACTCGTGGCGTTAATACATGTACGCCATGATATTTAACATGGAGATTGCGCCCACTCAAAAACATTGAACTTTCATGGACTGACATGTCTAAGTCTAGAATAATCCGGTCGATGAAAAAAGGTTATTATAATCGGCAACATTCACCTACGACATCGCATGCTCAGCTCATTTGTCGCAATGCCATTGAAAAGCTATGAGCATTTTTCGCCATGTTAGAATAAATTTGATTCTCCAGGGTCGGTATTCTTGTACACGTTCCGATATATCGTAGCCTTCTGATTGCCATCTCGACCAATCAGAAGCCTAGGATATTTTGTACAACGAATATAGCAATCCACAGCTCACAACTATTTCGCGTAAACTCCTCATATAGTCATTGATTACTCCGTGAGATGTAAATATACATGGTTAATATTTGCATTACGGGTCACCTAAGCCTGAACACAACGCACCAATACCATGCCCTCCCTTTTATATAAACCATGGAAGCCAATGGGTTTTATTCAATTCGAAATCATCATCATATCTACGACTCTATATACGCGTGATGCGTAATGCGTGATGTGTTGTGATGCGTGATGCGTATTGCATAACTCCTCATGTACGTCAAAATGTGATGCGTGATGCATCAAAGCTCTTTTTTCTGAAGGGGCCACCCAGTGCGGATCTCCTGTGGCGTTTTTACACCTAGGGAGAACGCACCTTACCTGTCTAAATATAAACGTTCCCACATCTATAGCTTCTGCTTTACTGTCCTAAATGTGTGATGCGTGTTGACCGCTCCAAGAGCGGTGAATACGCGAGCCCAAAACGAATACGCTTTACGAATCACGCTTCACGCATCACTTTAGTTAGTTTTAGTCAGCTCCTTCTGATTCATTAGAATACCAATGTTATGGGAAAATGAAATGAATCGGGCTTTAGGCCACCTTTGTGCACATATAGGCTAAACTGGGCCAAGAGAACCTCCTGAGGATGGTGAGATGAATGAGATGACACTGTCCTCCAGACACAGGATTCGAAATTCGAGCCCTGGCGGTCTGAGGCCGACCACGCTACCTCTCGCTCACGGAGACTCCCCACAATAATGAGTCCAATGTTTTGGGTCCACGATCATTATAAATGGTTTTACTTACAGTGCAGGGATCGACTACAGACGTCAGATTCTGACGTCTAAAGTCTATCCCCGCACTGTACAGACAGACAGACAGATATTTGATTGACAGAAATAAAAGTCATTACAGACTTATTTGTCATAGTAATAAGAGAGATATATGTACATGTATATACAAGAATGTTAGTTTGTTAAAATCATATGAGTCAATATACATAGTATGATAAACAACTAAAATCATGTTAGGTGGCATTGCCATAATAAAAACTGGGTATTTCGGTGATACAAATGACTACTTCTTAAAATAAAATTAAAAGGCATAGCCAAGATAACATGGGGGTCTATCATTTTGCTTCCCGCATCAAAACCAGAGATAAAATAGCTACTATGTTTAATATACTAATTATATATAGTAGCAAAAAAGACACTCTGGAAAGCGTAGAAACCAAAAATATATACAGGTGCATAATTATGCTACAGTAACTGGAGTATGAAATAAGACAATGGTAAAAATTATATGGTATTTAAAAAATATATATATGTATATATAATATAACGCAGTACAATTAATGTGGCAATCCGCGAAACAGGTAGCTCCGAGCCATGTGACCATGCAAGCACAGTCGCCATGAACTCGGAGATTCCCTGATAATGACTAGTGGTGTAAACTTAACAACGTAATAACAGTACAACTACCGTAACACAATATATACATACTAATAAAAGTCGGACATTGTGGTTCGTCGACTGCCAACAAAGTATAGCATCAGAACCATCCATATTATCGAGTGTTGCAGACTTGTGATGTAATAACAATGACAATTACGGATAATAATTATGTGTGCCATTCACGCAGGACATGGCACTCACACAATAACATTAAAGTTTATTTAATTAACTAGTGATTTATTACCTATATGGCCCTCGCACAAAAAAAAAACATTACAGCTTATTTTAATTCACTATATTGTTTATTTCATACCATTTCACTCACGACCTAGTTAGTACCACATACTCGGAGTTACAATCGAAGAAAAACATTCCCGACCTCATAGATAAAATCAGCTGACTTAGCAACTCTGAAATCATCCATAAGGCCCCACCTCGTCTGATAACAAAGGCGACGGAAACGTCCCTAACCGGCCCTAAAAAGCCAAATAATAAATCCGAGAGCAACAGCCGTCCTGATATGTGGTAATACCCAAGTCAGAGTTAATTATGTAAACATCGCCGTCGATGTTAACGATGCACAAACCGTCATCAGGTATCACGTCATATGGTGGGGTTCTGTGGGGTAGTGCACCAAACAGGCGTTAGTGGGTCGGTCAGGGTAAATTACCAACGTCGTGTTAACGGTAGACGTTGCTGGGGCGTTATGTGTAAAAAGTATACAGAGATCGTGACGCGCATTTAATTAATCCTGACACTTTCATCCTAATGCTGAACATTATCCCTCTAATTATGCGTCAGGAATATACTGATATCAATTTCATCTGAAAGTGTTTATATCGCAGGTATGATATTAATGGTAATCACATTTTTCTATAGATATAGAGCACTTGATGTTTCATTAGTAAACTTTATATAATGATCTTGATTTATCGTGTTATGTTACACGGATTGCTTCAAACGTAGTTTTCTTAACCATCAAGTTGAATGAGGATAATTTAAATTTCGACGGCTTAAATTTACTCTGAAAGCTTAGAATCGTATCTCTGTAAGTGCTTTTTGGTCAGTTTTCTAATCATGTTATTGTTAGCAGTGCACGTAATAACAAGTTTAGGCCTACACGCTCATCGTCACTGAAACTAACAAGGGGAAATACTAGCACGGAGTTTTAAAAACACGCCAATTGGAGGAAAATTGACACATTTTTCCAAACAGCTGTATTCTAGAATATTGATGCAAAATAAATTCGAATGTTTAATTAATATCTTATAATGTTGAGCAATGTTTGTATACTAAAATACATTATACAGATTTATGGTAGCTTAGCGAAGACAGTTTTCATACCTACCTCAGAAATGGGCAATGATGTAATTTATAAGCTAATTTCTTACTTTTATTTAACTTTATACGGTTTATATTGTGATAGAATATGTTCCATTAAGTTTATTCTAAGTCACTGAGATAGTACGACGTTACGACATCTGACGTCGATAATTAACGTCACACGTTAGACGTAATGTGGTACACTAGGCCCCTGAGCAGGGGGCTTTGAGCGCTCAAAGCTCTGATGGCAGTAGCCCGGCTCACACAGAGGGAACCTCGCTATTTACTACGTCATACCCTCCGATACCGCAAAAGTGTACTTCAGACCTGTATTTATTTTCATTTGTCAACATCTGATGACGCTAAAAGAAGGCCTAAATAGCCGCTATAATGGTGTTATGAAATAAACCCCTCGTGACCACACAACTACCGCGTTACGGTCTTCACTTCATTCATATCTAATGAACTTTGTGTCAATTCACCTGTTTGGCTGTGTGACCAACGTAACCCTTGGCACACTGATGTCGACTACAGTTGACTATAATATTGTTTTATCATGTTTTAATTGTCTCGCATAACCAGATTTGAAAAAATTATATACGTCTCAAATCTGTGATAATCATATACATTTCAACCTAGATTTTGCATATTAAACTAAGTCACTTGAAGTTGTGGATCGCGGTAGCGAGACACAACTTCACAACACAACTTTATATTTAGGCTATGCCCAAATATACTGATTTTTCTACAGCTCTGTGCAGGTTTTGTTGAAAGGTTTTTATCTAATCAACATGACATTTGGACACCATATTCCCAGAATAGTCTGGTATTCTGCTATGACTTTTTTAAGACATCCATCGCGTTCTTCCGGATTTATCCAGGATTTTCTAGAACATTATACTCTTGAATGGCAAAAGGCAGTTTCTGCTTACTTGGTAAGTGAGCTGATACTGCACTATGCTGTTCTTAAAATGCAAGTGACAATATCTGCTTACTTTTGAAGTGTGCAGATACTGCCTTTTGGCTTGCATGGCAGTAGGCATATAATTAGGTTCAATGTTGGTTCAATAGTGTACATGCCGGATGATTCTCCACTCATTGCCAGGAGGGTGAACAGGGCGCCCATATGTCCAAATCGACTCTACCCTTTAGTCTCTAGATTTGATAAGGAAAATACATTTATCTAATGTTTAAATTCCGGGCAAGCGTCGCAGACAGTGGCCCAAAATTGAAACAATATTGTGTATTTGGTATGGACAGTTGACACCTTTCAAATGCTACAATTAACTAACAGTTGCAATTCTATTCAAACACAAAACGTTGAATCAATGTCGTTTTCATGTTAGGCTAGCGTCGCGGATAGTGATACAACATTAAATCAACAGAGAGACAAGTCAATGTGAGTACTGTGCACCCTTAATGCGATTCCATTTGACAAACAAATATATATCTATTTAAAAGTGCAAAAGCTCAATTTGAGGTCTGAAGTCCGAAGGCTGAAGTCTAAAATTCCAGATCAGAATGACTGCCAAAAAATTCATACACAAAATTCCAATCAATCTGTCTTAATAAAAATAATCAAACAAAAATAAAAATGGCCGCCACAAAAACTCATAATACTAAGCCCAAATATTATTGTTACTTGAAAAGTCACAATTCATGTTTAGTTAATTTTAATATTACTTCATATTTTAAATTACAAAAGTTACTAAATGTCAGTTATTCCAATACAGGTAACGACCCCTTCAATTACATTCTGTGATGACACATTTATATGCCTGATTTTCGAAAACAATGATGCCAAATACTACCACATTCAATGAAATGAATAATTCTGGAGTGTTGAGTGGGATGACGGAAACACCCATGTGGAAAGTATCATATTTTATCCCGAAACAGTGGGGATCCTGGTGCGGGAAACATACATTATACATATATATAGTACGCATATTAAAATTATCTTTTACACATTACCTTAAATTTAAATGTAATTGTTGTGTATATACATTTTATCCTGAATGTCAAACGTCGTAAGGGTGCTGGTCACCTGTATTTGACATCCTAATATGCACAATTATATTTGCAATTGCATATTTGTACAATCATTGTAGATATCTGTATGTATATATATGAAGCCTACTTAATAAATAAATAAAAATCGCACCCGTGCCGAGTTGCTGCTGACTCGTTGCGTATCGATGCCGTATCGATGTCGGGCGCAATCCGCGTTTATTCTGAGATCTTCCGTGTTATTATCGGATACTCCGTATTGTTGCCGGCGTTTTCGTGGATCCCTTCTCTGGATGTGCCACCAGAGCATCCGTAGTATTGCCTCATTCTTGAGACCATACAATCCTTATGGACTCTGCATTTCATCCGTGTTTGTCCATTGCGACGCATCACGGAAACGTCATCCGTGTTCTATTAAAAAACACGGATTTCATTACAGTACGTAATTGGTAAACACGGATGCAATGGGGAGTCGTTAATACTGTGCACAGTATCAAGATGGAGCTGACATAGCTGCCCGGCCGATAAATTGTATTCATCTGAGGATGACATTCTTTAGGTGTAATGTTAAAGTTTGAGTAGAAATAAGGATCTATGCACATTATCAGTGACATGTTGAATTGATGTAGCATTTGACACGGCTATTTCATTTTTGCAATATTAATTTAAATTGCAACAGTAGTAAACGTAAGGTATTTCAAATACAGTTCACGTCCCTTTTAATAACCTTTCTGTGATAAAACATCTCATTTTAGAATTAAATAGAAAAATATGGTGGTAATGACTATCTATTTAAGCGTTGTAAGGGTTTAACATCTACGTGACATGGAATAGATCAAGCAATAAATCAATAAATTGATAAATAAATCAATCAATCAATCAATCAATCAATCAATCAATCAATCAATCAATCAATCGATCGATCAGTCAATCAATCATTCGATCAATCAATCAATCAATCAATCAATCAATCAATCAATCAATCAATCAATCAATCAATCAATCAATCAATCAATCAATCAATCAATCAATCAATCAATCAATCAATCAATCAATCAATCAATCAATCAATCAATCAATCAATCAATCAATCAATCAATCAATCAATCAATCAATCAATCAATCAATCAATCAATCAATCAATCAATCAATCAATCAATCAATCAATCAATCAATCAATCAATCAATCAATCAATCAATCAATCAATCAATCAATCAATCAATCAATCAATCAATCAATCAATCAATCAATCAATCAATCAATCAATCAATCAATCAATCAATCAATCAATCAATCAATCAATCAATCAATCAATCAATCAATCAATCAATCCATCCATCCATCCATCCATCCATCCATCAATCAATCAATCAATCAATCAATCAACGTCAATAAAACTTCTATGGCGCCTAAAACTTCTGCGGACTGAGCTTAGAGACACAAGTCCTTTGATCATGTGTCGTAATCAGGACCAAATCAGGTTCGTCAACAGGGATCAGTGCCACAGAGAAGGTATGGTGGGAAAGCCAGATTAAACAGATCAATGTATGGTATGATCCCATAAAATTGCAGCAGATTTTTTTGGGAGGTCATTGATTTGCATAATTTCTAAATTGCCGCCCTGATAAGAGAAATTCATTCTATATATTGTTCATTCTTCACGTTTTATTGCAAAAAAATGGACTAACATTTATAAAGATAATACAAAGACACCAAAATGACTTTTATTGTGTCATAAAAGGTCCAAATAAGTCATCATGACATCTAAATTAAGACAAAACAGCGTGGATTCTTAACGTCGCACAATAAGCGTGATAAGTCATCTGTGTTTAGGACTTAGGCCTACATGTAGGCTATCTATTATGGGTCCGTTTAATGCCCGTTCGCATTAAATGCATACGAGTGATGCATTCCTCAATTTCGACGATGGTGAGTTTGACTTACTTTTCAAGGTGACGGAATCGAAAATGGGAATTCCATGGTCATCGCAATAACCGGGTCAATTGTCCCAATCAATACGGAGTGTATATGGACCTATTATTCATGGACATATCTCTTTATGTTAGGCTACTACAATTTGTATCGGTTTTATATCAACACCATCTATATACCTCGGTCGAAAATGTGTGACCTGAACATTATTTTTCAAGATCACAGAGGCTGATATAGTAGATTGTCGTCGTAATATCTTGATAGCTCCTACATTTTTATCGCTTTCATATACATACAGTCAGGAAGCTAGATCGCACAATATGTGCCCGCAAGATATACAATTTTGGATTTTGCAGATAATTAAAGTAGTAAAGTGATGTTTGCCAAAAACATAACACTTACAAAGAGTGACCATTGACCGAGAATGACAGTTTAGTATTCATTAACTATAAACGAAACAAGGTCAAACAATGTGTTGTTGTTACGAGAGTGTCATATGCCATAATGTGCCGGGTTAACTGGAGTTAACCTTTGAAGGTCATTTAAGAGTCACATTACAGTCAGTCAAGGTTGAACTATGCTTTTGAATTGTTCATACCCTGCAGCAGGCGCCAACGAGATACATTAATAGAACTTTATATTCTCAGCTCTGATTATATAATAGTTTTTTTTAACTATTCTAATAATAACACAATTATTACAACTACATTTTTATTGTCAGAATATGGGGGGTATATCGTCCCATATCGTTCCGAAAATATTGATTATAATTTAGCTTTAGAACAGTCCCAAATTGTATCAAATCTCATAAAACATGATTTAGTGTCCGTTTCATTGGTTGTGACCTTTAAATGACATTACAGCGCGAAGAAAAAACAATAGTCAAATCAATCCAAAATGAGGTGTTACATTTGATTCCAGGTTTGTTGTTTTAGAACTTGAAAGCTAATGATAGTCTCTGCTAAAAATATATAATTTTCATTGGGGTTAATTATTTGCAGCTCTCTAATTTTTTTTACTTCTAGATGACATTGAAATCTTGATACCAACTATTCCAATGAAATCAGTGTATTGAAAATAATCCAAGATGAGGTATTACATAATAATCCAGGGCTATTATACCAAGTCATTTTCATTATTAGCATTCATCTTGTCTGTGAAAATGAAATGAATCGGGCTTTAGGCCACCTTTGTGCACATATAGGCTAAACTGGGCCAGGAGAACCTCCTGAGGATGGTGAGATGATTGAGATGACACTGTCCTCCAGACACAGGATTCGAAATTCGAGCCCTGGCGGTCTGAGGCCGAGCACGCTACCTCTCGGTCACGGAGGCTCCCCACAATACTAACTTTCACACGTGGATGGGGAAGAAACAATTTTGTTTCTTTCAAATCGCCGAGACCGGGAACCGAACACCGGACTCTGCTTGTCTGTGACCTCTAGATGAACTGGAAACGTAAAATAACTATTTTAGTGAAATCAGTGTATACAAAGTAGTCCAAACTGAGGTATTACATTACAATATATGTGCATACTTTAAAATTCGAAATGTCCACCGGCGGCCATTTTGTTTTACGCTAATTAATCACTTTCCCATGGTCGAATTTTGGGAGATTTTTTTTCTGGAGATTCTGACATACCAAATGACGTAAAAAACATTAACAAACAGAAACGTTTTGTTGCGATTTGTTTGAGGCCAGTCTGTTTATTCAAATCAAATATAGAGATTTAAGTAATTTCCGGAATGTTAAAATTATTGAAAGGGACAGGCCCAGGCTAAAATCATAAAAAATCGGTGATTTTAGTTTGGCTTTTTAGTATGACCATATGATGTAAACATAGACTAGAACTGCAAAAGTTTTTAAAATTTTTTATGCTACGCATTCACCAGTTATTGACAACCATGTCAATAATAAGAAATATGGGAATTTCGTCTCTATATCTAGCCTAACTTGTAAGTGGGCAGCACAAAAATTATAAAACTTTTGCTGTTCTAGTCAATGGACATATTTAAATCATATTGTCATATTAAGAAGCAAATATAAAATCTTCGACTTTTTTATGATTTTAACCTGGGCCTGTCCCTTTAAGCATTATATATACGCACCGGTATACAGGCACAGGCAGAGCGTTCCATAAGGCTGGGCCAGCTATGTAGAAAACTATTGACCCAGTTTTGGTTTTTATACGGTGAACAATATATCTATGTGAATTTGTAAAGCCTAAATATGTATACAAATTTGCCCCATAAAATGGTACCAGTGACCATTTTTTTTAGAACTTAGCTCATGGACTATTAAACATGTTAAAGGTGACCAATCACAAAGTGATTTCAGGAGACCGGTATTTGTTTATAAGTATTCACCAGATGGCACTTATCTAAGGTGGATTGCTCAATGCCTTTGACAGCTAATCAAAGCGTATTAACCCTTGCGCTGAATTAATTTTGTATAAATCATGGAGACCGAATGGTTTATTTCAGTTTAAAATCATCATAAATGTCTTAGCTAGCTCTTTCCGCTTCATTGAAATACCTATGTTATGGGTCTACGGCAATTACTTTACTCTTTTCAGTGGGGGGTCCGCCTTTAGACGTCAGCTTCTGACGTGTAAAGGCGGTCCTCGCACTGATCAGCTTATAGGGTTAAAGGTGATCTATCATCCCTTATATAGTATGAATACATTTGAGACAAATATATCAAAGTTGCCACAAGATGGGGCACGAGTGTTTCCTTATATGGGGTGATTGGCTATCATGTGACCCTCTGAGAGGGTCACATGATAGCCAATCACCCCATATAAGGTCATAATTATTCATACCATATAAGGGTTGATAGATCACCTTTAATATATGGACACCCTTTCTTGTTGACAGACTAAGTGAACAGCCATTACTACAACCAGCGATATACCATCCCATAGCATTCCCAGCAAACACAAGACATTGAATCAATGTTGGTTTGATGTTGGTGCAGCGTCTACGACGCTGGACCAGCATTAAATCAGCATCGGTTCAATGTCTTGTGTTTGCTGGGTTGCCTGTTTACTTCCAAATATAAACTGCGCTACCTCATTTTCCACAAGATTTAAATTCTGTGAAGCTCAATAGCTCTGACCTCCGTTGTTATCACGGAGTTAGCTTATACAATGAAGCATGGGGGAGGGGGTCTTTTATAACTTTGTTTTCACCGAGTACCCATTTAAAACGGTCTCCGGTGACGTCACTGCCTTTTCACAGAATATCACATAGAACCGTTATGTTTAACAGAACCACATGTTTGGCTAAACTGCTATGGTGGGCCAAGCTAGCGTGTTAGTGTTTTCTGCTCAATTTAGGTGCAGATAGCACTACCGTATCCCCGCGCACTACCTCTAACTTTATTAATACACCATCTTAAGATCGAGATGTGCATTATATAACCTTATTTCAAGAAAACAACAAAATATTTTCATTTACTATATAAATATAAGTCTATTTTCCAGCCACAAAAAAATCTTCACTTTTTCAGCAGCCAGCCATCTCAACTGTTTCGCAATCCCCGCAGTAATAAAGTCAGTTAGCTTGAAACCCAAAGCCCAACTAAAAGCCATAGATGGAATTATTAACTCGTAGATGTCGCTCAAGTATATATGGAATTGCTATGATTTGGGAACATATTCTGTGAAACACAGTGACGTCACTCGGTGAAAACAAGGTTATATCAGACCCCCTCCCCCATCCTTCATTCTGTGAAACTCAGTGACGTCACTCGGTGAAAACAAGGTTATATAATACATACTCCATTGTATTAGGCAGCTCGATGAACACAAAGGAGGTTAAGGTCATTGAGTCTCACGAAATTTGAGTATTATTATGATATAGGGCCTGGGCCTACCCACGGGCACTATTGCATTCTGGGGATTCATGTCCTGCAAGTTTTAACAGCTGACTAGACCTTCAACTTGGATTCAGCTAATTGTCATACAATGTCTTTGTGAGCTTTGCAAAATCGGAATGACTATCTGCTTAATCAAAAAAATTATAATAACGTGGGCACGTTGGTTTCAAAGCCGCCATTAACGTGATCGGATTTTTAAAATGTTCTTTCTAGGTCAAATTTCTTATTTTTACATGCCAGTCCAGCAAACCTAAAACCGTTGTATAACATTAGTACAACGTCGGTCCAACGTCTTCGACGTTGGTTCACAGAAATAATTAGTCCCCTTTTCTCGGATTGAAGCCATTGTGAACGAGCCACCAGATGAGATTACGATATATCGCAGGCTTCGAATTAGTCGAGATGGTCATCTCGACCAATCCGAAGCCTACGATATAATATCGTAACTTGTACGAGAATACGGCCCCTGGTAGCGCCCAGTGGTCCAGTGGGCGCTACCAGGGGGCGTATTCCAGCTAACACCAGCTATTTATCAATGCTGGTTGAAAGTTGGCCCAGAATCGCAGACGGTGGACTAACATTAAAACAAAATTGGTGGAACGTCTCGTGTTAGCTAGTTTGTTATAAAGATATTAAATCCACGAATACTTAAATACCTGCCAACGTGGCATTAAAATAACTAGTAAATTCCATCTTATTTTCATTTTTTTATTATTACATTTTGAAAGAAAACATTAATTGTACATGAAAATACATGTAGCTGTAATAATTATTGTACAAAAAAACATTTATTTTTGTGCTTTTGAACCTTTTACTATGTTTTAAACAAAATTTATATGACTAATCACTGCTAATAGAACTGCTTTAGATACAATAATTTACATTAAAAATTTTGTTGTGCCGCATTGTCCACTGTGTAAGGCGCAGAAATAACGTACGCTATGATGTATCTATAGACATGTATTTTATTGTTTATATAATTCTTGTAATGTTGATACATGTACTAATTAACACTACAAATGTACTGCTACATTCGATATTATCTCTCTTCTTTACAAAAAAACAAGCATACATGTAGGCCTAAGTATGAGTTTGGGAATGATGCCATATGGTATGCATATGTCATTTACACATAATTGTATGCGTATATGTTTGCGTTTGGTATACGTATATAAAATAGTTTTTTTATTTACCTAAATGTGCAAATGAAAGGAAAACAGCTAGCTAAGGAAAACACCAGACTCACGAATTGTTTACACGAAGTGAGGTTTCGTGATATATGCGACTATTTTCTGACAGGAAAAACACTATGCTAAATCTGTGCATGCAAATTCCTTCCTAATAACTGCAAAAACACATTATACTTATAGTTAGCTATTTTCGCCTTACTTTAAAATTTGTTCACGTTTTCTTACATTTCCAATGGTATAACTTTGTACATGATCAGCTCTGTAAAAAGACTCGATACTATAGCATCCAAAATCACTACTTCATTATTGAAAAAAGCTGTTTGCAACACATAGCTATCGTGTATTTACACGTTTGTGCAAATTGAATATTTAAACTGCATGCCATCATTTTCCAACGTATTGTTTCTATAAGTCTCAGTACATGCCGTAAATGGACCTCAGTACATGCCGTAAATGAACCTCAACACATGCCGTAAATGACCTCAACACATGCCGTAAATGGACCTCAGTACATGCTGTAAATGGGCCTCAGTACATGCCGTGAATGGACCTCAGTACATGCCGTAAATGAACCTCAGTACATGCCGTAAATGGGCCTCAGTACATGCCGTAACTGGACCTCAGTACATGCCGTAACTGGACCTCAGTACATGCTGTAAACGGACCTCAGTACATGTCGTAACTGGACCTCAGTACATGCCGTAAACGGACCTCAGTACATGTCGTAGCACAAGTCATAGATTATGGATCCGCTGAAACATACAACAAAACAATAGGTATTCAGAAATATGAATTGCAATACAATTTTACCCTTACAACGCTGAATTACATTTAATATTTTTGATGTTTTTTTTGCTATTTAAATTCATCATAAATGTCTTCGTCAACTTTGTCCGATTCATTTGAATACCTACCTATATTATGGGTCAGTACGGCCATTACAAATATTTTAATTCTTTCAGTGCGGGGACCGTTATAGACGTCAGATTCTGACGTATAAAGACGGTCCCCGGGCTGAAAGGATTAAACAAAATCATAATAATTTGGCCCACCACGGTCGTGTGATAAATACATTATTGTTTTCTTAAATTTATGTGTTTGAGGCGGTAGCCAACAAAACTGTTTCTATTTTCCATTAGTGTGGATGCTTCAATTTATAACAAAACTGGACTCTAATAGAACTAAGCATTTATTATTTCGTGTAAATCTTTGTGCCATGTCCCCATACGATGTGGATATTAACACTAAAAACTGTAATGGAGTCAGAACTAAAATATACCAATTGGAAACTTTGAATCATCGGTCGCTGTGGTTTAAATCATCAAGGCCGACATTCGTATAGTTAAGTCACACTCATATTTTTCAACCAACTTTGACCTGTCAGTCGCAATGTAAATTCACACATGCATCTGTGCTAAAATATTGAACAATTTACTAAAATAGTATTTCGAGTATACTCTTTGCTTAGAATGGCTTAAAACGTTTTATAAAAGGTTTCGGGGATGTTCTAGTTCAATCAGGCAAGATTGTCTAAAATTAGTGAGAAATTTTCTTGATCTATTATATGCGGTGCTCGGGCGTGTTTGAATTTAACAAAACAATGTGTTTTCACATACGAGATATCAAATACGAGTGACCATAAATTGTATCTGTGAGATGCTTTTGGGTAAAAAATGTAAAATCTAATTTTCTTTAAAAATTTGACACAGACATATACATACGACTAAAATTTACGGAAAACAAGGTAATGTTTGAAGCGTGAGAGTTTATTATTGTCTTTATATATCTTACAATGCAAACTTACTTCACGCGAAGTAACTTCACGTAAATTAAGGTTATGTGTGGATTATAAAATTGCTATTACAATCATTGTTATTGAATAGTGGATATTTGGCAAAGTGGTTTGTTTTTCGTTTTGCCTTAATCATATATCAGGCGGTGCCAGAATGTACTATAAATTGCTTGCTCGTGGCCACTATTTAAAGGTCATTAACTTTGCATTTAATTTATGTCCATATTTACACATGGCTTAACTCACTGGGCACACGACGTTGTTACGACGTTGGACGTCGCAACAACGTCTTGTAGAAATCACGGTGCTAATAAAATTATAGCCACTATGCTAGGGCCCGCCCACTGGGCACACGACGCTGTTGCGACGTGGAATCAACGTCAATGACGTTGATTCAACGTCGCAACAACGTCTTGTGCCCAGTGGGTAGTGGTGTGAATCTACTCACTAGCACTGGGCGTAGCACTGGTTGTAAAACACCCTGCCATCAATTCTGTCACACACGGGGTGCCACTCATCCTCAAGGCACCAGTCGTCACAGATGTCCCTTTTAGACTTCTTTCCCTGTTGAGGCAGCAGCTTGTCCACTGCCTTACCTGGCATGGCTATTTTCTGTTGGGGTCGCTGAGGAAGGCCAATCTGTTTCTGGAGCTGCTGAGCGGGTGCTATGTTTTTCAGGGCATCTCGCGAGGCCATCCAATGCGCGTCTGTCCTGTCCTGCCAAGCCGTGTCTTTTTTCGCAGCAGGAATTGCCAGAGTCAATGTGGCGACTGTCAATAACAGAACAAAACGTGTGCGAGACTACTTTAACCCTTTCAGGCCTGAATTTACCATTCTCATCTTCATTCACTACAAGCCGCGAATTGCTGTCGAAATTCTCGACTTGTAGTGAATGAAAATGGCTTACAGTGGGTGACAAAAGAAAAAAGATTTTTAGGACAGTTCCACGAAAATTGTCGCTCTAAAACCACTAGTTGTAGGAAATTAGGTATTTTTTCAAAGATGCAAGATGATGCTTTAAGGCATCGTGAGGGCTTAAAGGGTTAACCCTAACAGCGCGGGTATCGACTTTAGTCGTCATAAAAGGACGTCTGTAGACGTCTGATTCTGACGTCTAAAGTCGATTCCCGCACTGTAAGAGCAAAAATATTTATAATGGTCGTAACACCATAACACAGATATTCAAATGAAGCGGAAATAGCTAACTAAGACATTTATGATGATTTCTAATTAAAAAAAAAATTTGTTGATCTCCATGGTTTATACAAAAATAATTCAGTACTTTAAGATCACTGATGTCGACTATATTAATATTATTTCGGTGTTTTCTTCATCACTTGTGAACCTAGTTTTTTAAAGTAAAATTTCTCTCAAATCTATGGCACAGTTATTTTTCGTAACATAATTGTTTTAATACCAAGTCAATTTTAGTCACTTGAAGTTGCGGATCGCGGCAGCGAGACGCAACTTCACGTGGGTAAAAAATGAACCTCGGGGGTTATAAATGTACATACTGACATTCTACACCGTCGGCAGTAATTTCAGCCTAAACAAAAAATGTGTCCCTCGGTATTGATCTAGACGGTTTTCTCGATGAAACCGTCTCGACCAATCTCAGATCTGGGTCACTCTCTGGGATAAATGAAATAAAATGAATGAGGTTTTAGGCCACCTTTGAGCACATATAGGCTAAGCTGGGCCAGGAGTACCTGGCCCAGTGAGATGAATGAGAGTACACTGCCCTTCAGACACATAATTCGAAATTCGAGCCCTGGCGGTCTGAAGCCGAGAACGCTATCTTTCGGTCACGGAAGCTCCCCACAATATTGAATCTTAACGAGTGAGCGGAGAAGAAACATTGTGTTTCTTTGAAACTAGAAGGCCAGAGTGGGGTTCGAACCCGCGATCTCCGACTTTCCAAGCAGGCAGCTTTAACCACTGCACCACGACCCCTGATCCCGCTGTGAGATACATGCAACTTATCGCACAGCTTCAAACAATCGCCTATGACCAGTATTATTTTCCAATCAACCAGCACTTTAAACGGTTAATTTTATGTGTAGTTAAAACACACCACTACATTATTGTCTCTGTCCGACCACTACATTCTAAGCCGGGAATGGAGAGTTATTGTTGATCAAGTACAGACCAATTATCATAGTAGGCCTATGGTGCTATAAACAGTCTGGCGCGACCGAGCTGTTTTTATGCAGGATTTTCAATATTGTCGGATGTGTTTTAAGTAAGTTAAAACCCTACATTCTTAATTTAAAAAAAGGCTTCGGCCTCGGCCTTATTCAAAGTTAAGAATGTAGAGCTCCTCGGGTTGTAACCTATACATAATTATTTAAGAACTTACCAAATAGCATCAGTCCGAGAAGAATGTGTGTTATCATAATGACAGGGTGACTTTTCTGAAAGGTCAGAGTCAGACAGACAATCGTGCTTGGTGACGGCAGATCTGTTGCTTCAATGTTTGTCATTGTTCAAACTCCTCTTTTATACTTTTACTCTGTACCATCATCACACAGACGACCTCGACCACACAATTCGTCCCCTTGGATATGAAACGGTGTATCTGCCACTTGGCAACGTGGCGGATACACCTTTTCATATCCAAGGCGACGACTTGTACATTAATCCAATCGGTTTTTGTCGCATGGTCGCATTTACTCGCTGCAGCCGTGTCCAAGTGTAAAAATCCAATATGCCATAGACAGTAAATGTAGAAAGTTATACTTTTCAACGCACCCAATGACAATAATTATCGCTGTTTTATGTTATTGGTGTTAACCAAATGGTGATACGGACCCGCTAACTTGGGCAATATTTCTATTTTATGTATCCATTCCAAACACATAATATACACAAACAGAGCAAATCTGGGATTGATAATTTATTAATTCCATACATACAAAATATTCTGGGACAAATTATGCTTTAACACAATTATCAATTGTCCCGGGCTTGTAGAATCTGTTATTTAAAGTACACAAAATGTATATAAAAATAAATGCTTATTCTATGCCGTTCCAACAATTTAAAGTATTTGGAAAAAGGATAAATTATGGGACCAATTTGAACCCAAGCAATGTTTTAAATTGTCCCATGTTAGCTGACCTAAAATTTAATGTACACTTGAATTACATAAGGCATATAATAATTCTAGATATGTACAGTCGACTAGGTGACCAGTTGTTCACTAATTTACATGATTTATAACATTTTAAATTTACATTAAATGTATCTAAATATAATCAGAAATCCTCCAAAAACGTTAACATAAAATGTATCATAGTGATCATTTTATACAGTTTTCTAAAATCCCAAATCATCACATATGACAATGTCTCATAATTTGACCGGTTAATATGATTGTAATATCATTACAGAAAAATGTTTGGGTGGCAAATTCGCTATATAGTTTTACAATCCTTAACATTGATCTTGTGACACATTGATTGAGATATCAGAAGAAACTAAATAATGTTATATCTAGATAACTGTTTGAGCGGGGAAGAAATTCATTTTGATGACTTCCATTGGGATCCTTATTTTCAATTGTGAAAAGATATCGTATAGATGTATTGTGTAAATATTTACACATTACACAAACGTGTTAATACACTATTGTGCTTACATACCGTATGTAAATAAATTGTCTATTTGGTTAAGTAATTGAGCGGTATTTACATGTATACGTACCGTGTAAATAAACAGGCAAAATGCCCAATTTTCAGGAACTTGAGGAAGAACTGGGAGGACTGGGAATAAACACAGCCGTAATATCAATACAGCAGAAAACATTATGCTAGATCCGAATTGGCCCTTTATAGTTGTAGAAATATGGTATAACAACTTTTTTTATATTCTGCTATTTTTTTATAATTGTTTGTTTTTAGCAAGTTTTCTTACATTGATGATGGTATAAAATTACAGCTTTTTTGAAATAAGCTTCATAGATATAGCTGAACTGCATAACACGTTTGTGTAAATTAAATATTCACACTATATGGCATATGTCCCTAGCTGAGTATGTGAATATCAATATTGCATTAATGTATCTGATTGCTTCCATATATCATATATTGGGTTAGATATAGAAATGACAATGCCCAAAGAAACATCACCAGAATATTAGTAGATATAATATTGGTAGATGTCTCGACAATACAATTACTCTGTCAAAGTTTTGTTGTTTAGCGCCATGAGCTTGCAACATTATACATCCTTGTGAAATTATGCTTCGGAATAAGTACCCTTGAACAAATGGCTAAGACACCCTTTTATATCCAAAGAGAAAAAGTGATCACCTCGCTAACTGCATTTATTTTCCAGTTTTCTAGGTGATGGTTATACGAAGATAGAAATATTTTAGAAGGCTGTTTATTTAGTGTGGCCACAGTTTCAGTTATATATAAACCAATATATTATTTGTTTGATCAAAATACAGTAACACTCAAATGTTTTGTTTAGTGTTAAAACATCACCGTGTTCATGTCTTATTCTGGTTGTTCCATAAATGATATGGCCGATGCAGTTCGGCTATGGCTCGAAAGTCAGAGGTACAAGGTTCCAATGATACTGTCACCATACTTAAAGCGACTCAATCAGGCTACAATCATAAAAAAATTGGTGATTTTATTTTGGTTTCTTAATATGGCCATATGGTGTAAACATGTCTATAGACTAGAACTGCAAAGGTTTTTAATTGTTGGTGCTGCGCATTTACCAGTTAGGCTAGATATAGAGATCAAATTCCTGATGTCTGATTTCGGACATGCATGTTAGTGGGGCGGGATAGCATAACGATCTTGTATTTTTGGATAAAAACAACACAATTTCCACAAAGGTAGACAACCATATGAGTAAACAATTCTGATATGGATGTTTTTTATTCCGATTCCAGAATCGAATATGGCGGCCAAAATTCAAAATGGCCGCCACCGGCCGCCTATAATTTGTAACTTTCGACATAGTAGCCCTATAATATAATGTAATACCTCATTTTCGACTAATTTGGGTATACTGATGACGTTGAAAATGCTATTTTTTGTTTCAAGGTCATCCAGAGGTCAAAACTAAGATTGCTGCCAATATCCAACATGAAAATCATCATTTTTTGTCCAGTGACTATTTTAAAGTATTTTATTCTCAAATGATAGGTCCAGAATATAATGATATACTTCATTTCGTACTAATTTAAAAAGTTAAATGCAATTAAATTACTATTACTATCGAAGTAAAATAACAGATGATCGGCCTCCTTGAATTTTTAACTTTTGACATAATATATAAACATAATATACAATGCCGAGAAATATATTTCCAAGAAAATTCAAGGATGCCGAATTTTTTTTATTTTACTTCTGTTTATCTTTAATGGCCTTGTTGTCCCTCTACATCATTTTCATGGTAGTCAGGGCCCATTTACGAAATTTCTGATTTGGTAAGGCATTTTTTAGTAGAATTTGGAATGCAGTTGTACTTACAAAATTTGGGAAGGCTGATTCCAAATCTGCCCCATGCCAAGCTATATTTTGTGTTTTTCTAACTCAAAATTCAAAAACAAAATGGCTGCCAAAATTAGTGAAAATGTCACAACTTCACATCACGGCTTGGCTTACAATGAACATAAAAACATCATTTCGGTGTATTAAAACCCACCCGAGCAGCATACTTTAAATCCCCTAAATTTCACTTTGTGCGTTTGCCGCTAGAGGACAAAATCCAAAATGGCCGCCACTTCAAGGCAATGTGCCATTACTTTGCTTCCAAATAACGTAGAGATGTGTTTTTGGTGTCTACATATAGGTTTCTCACACCCGGGAAACCAATTCAGAGCTGTGATAGCATCAATTAACAATATTTCACAAAGTTATGGGGAAAAATCAAATGTTTGCGCCAGGAAAACGACACATCGTAGTCCAGTGTAATAATAATGATTTATTTAATAAAGTCCTTATTTCACATTTAGAAGCCGAGGGAAACAAACGTAATATCCGGCATGTTGTAAAAATGTTTAGACTATTGACGAAAAATATTTTATGATTGTTGATTATTGTGCGGCACTAGATAACCTGTCGCTCACCATATATCCGTTCTAGGCATATTAGTATGTGGCCTATGTGATATTCACCTGCATCGTGTTTTTACAGTACCGTAAGGAAGAAAGCAATAATTTAAATGTGTGTTGGCCACGGGTGGCACCCTCCTGCCCAAGCCCTGTATTAGGGTTAAGCAAAACATGAAGTTAATCCATCAAGGTGGTCTGCATCACCATGGCAATAATGACACATATACATGTCCCATTCCTATTGAAACAAGAAGTCGTTTAAATTTAAATATTTATGATTCTAGTAGTTCAAATTCACCACTTTTGGTAAAGAACTATGCCATTCAACTATTCAATGAACACTGGTATTTAAGTGTGAAAAATACTGAGGTACATGATGGGACGTTAAATGTTATTACGGCAATCAAACTGTCAGATACTGACAATGTGGTAGTTGTAGGAACTGATGTAAACTTGCTCATTCTGCTTTCGAAACGTTCTCATCATAGCATTGCCTAGCTGTGTAAACCTAGAGCTGGTGATATTTACCGTACCATTCAACCGTCTCAATAGCTTCCACAACACCAGCTCATCAATTCTAAAAGAAAGACATTTAAATTAATTCATAAACATCCAGAACTAAAACTTAAGCCAATTGGAGTATTTCAATGTATCCTCATCGTCAATATCTCCTGCCACAAAAAGTGGATATATTGTTTCCGTTGTTTTTTAAGCCTGTTTAGCAATAAATACAGCTCTGGCCTGATAACAATATTATAAACATCTATGAGATTGTGGTTGGAGCTTCATTAATTTTATGGACAACTGCAACTAGTTCTCGTGTAAAAGCTTCCTGCGCAACCTAAAGAACTATCACATTTAGTTTGATTAGGTGTGAATTATGACCACATGAAAGTAGCCAATGGCTTCCTATCAAGGAGTCGCTACATCAATATTGAAGCTGCACAAATAGATGATTAATATATTGATGAGGGTGACTATTCTAGCATTATCATTATGCAAGATGATGGCATTCATGCAAATCTGAGATATACACAGCAAGCCTATGTAGCTACAGTGATGAAAGTAACACATGCTATTTCTGTGCAATTTCCTCAAAAATAATGTGTTTTTTTAAATATTCATATTTTCTGCATTCCTCGTAACTACATATAACATGGAAGTTGAGTTTTTTGATGCTGTGTAATTTTTTTGTATCAGAAAAGTATTTAAGCGCCAAAAATAACTTCCTACGACATTTAGAAAAATGGTTATAGTACTTGCTGTATAATTGGCGGCCATCTTGGATTTTTCTCTGAAACTACATATAATATAAAAGTTAGGGGTTAATGTATTGTACTAGATTTATTGGTATTAAAAACCTATATGTAACCACCAAAAACAACTTCCTATGACTTTTAGAAAAACGTTATGGTACTGTATTATTGGCGTCCATCTTGGATATTTTGCGTGATAGTTGACCAGGTCTTAGAACATGAAATTTATCAAAGCAAAAATGTTATTTTGAACTCGAAAGTCAAGTCTGTGTGTCCGATGTGCACTCAGACGTGATGTATAATCATGATAATTGAGACTTTATCTGCTATTTTGGCGGCCATTTTTTTTTGCAATTTTGAAAAAGGGAAAGACCAAAAATAGAGCTTGGCATGGGGCAGATTTGGAATCAGCATATCCGAATTGTGTGAAAACAACTACATGACAAATTCTACTAAGAAATGCCTTACAAACTTTAAAAATGCCTCTTTTTGAAAAATGGGACCTGACTATGGTTGCTTGTAACTATCTTTGGACGTCAGTATCTCCCCCCTTCATCATGCTAATTGAGGCCGGTTTATTAAGTACTAACGATGGCGTAGCTGTTATATACCAATGTAATTTTCCATAACAAAATTATAATATGACTTGTCAAATAGGGATGTTTCTATCATTACCATCAAAAATGAAATAGGAATGTAAAAAAATCATTAAAATTTGGCTACACCCATGTATGTACCCTATACGTGCATGCACCCATATTTTTATCATAATTATGTGTTCATATTCCCCTCATATCATATCATAACGGTTGAAATACGTGTAATTGACAAGCTGCAAGATCTGATAATTTTCGCGTATTTAAATTTTCACGAATTTCAGATTTTTGAACTTTTCACTAATTTTATAATTTGCGAATTTTCATTTTTTTTTTGTTGCGCTATTACAATAATAATTTTCGCGAGATTCTTGAATTCGCGAGATAGTTCTCCTCCCGAAATTCGCGAAAATTAAACCCTCGCGACTATTAAAGAATTTACAGTACATTATTTTGTTTTAACGTCATGAACTATTTCTTCCTCTCTATTCTTCTATGATATAGGGAGACTTGCAATAGCTTTACACACGTGGTCGTAATTTAATGAAACATTTTAATCACCATGTAATTTTCCCACGCCTTCTATAACACGGGGGCTGAATGCACCGATGGAGATGAGAAAAACCGGCCGTGCTCACTGAATATTTTGCTTATTAGCTCTTCTTATATCCACTCATACAAGGCTAATCATGTGCCAGTTACTGATAATTAGCACACATAATTATAATCATTAGCAAACTTAAAATATTCATCAACCGTGACAACTCTGAACTCTTCGTGGGAAAATTCACGGTTGTTAAACTAGGATTAAACTATCAAACACGTCCACTAATTAGATCTGGTCGTCACATAGGCATTCCGTATAGGATAAAACCCGAGAACCTCTACATTCTTAGCTGTTGAAAAGGCCGTGGCCAAAGGCCGGGGCCTTTTCTACAGCTAAGAATGTAGAGGTCCGAGGGTTTTAACTGACTTAAAACACATGACGATCTCTCATAATCTCGGTCACACCTGACTAATTATAGCACCATAGGCTCACCATGATAATTGGTCTTTACTTTATCTACAATGACTCTAATTCCCGGCTTAAAATGTAGTGATCGGACAAAACAAATAATGTAGTGGTGTGTTTTAAATACTGTTCACTGCAGCAAACAGAAGACATTGACCCAATGTTGATTTGAGCTTGGCCCACCTCAAATCAGCATTGGGTCAGCGCTTTGTGTTTTGTACTACTAATCTGGCGGACTTGGTCTCATGCAATGTAGCGTAAGGGATGCACCATTTGATATCTGGGGGGGGGGGGGGGGCTAGAGAAAATTGAGAAAAATAGTTTGTCGCCACAAAAGTCAGAAAAAAAAGTTTGTTGAAAATGTGGGCAGAAAAAAAAGTTTGTTGTCGAAATTTATGAAAAATATGTTGACCAGAAAAAACACCAAATGATAACCTACATAATAGGGAAAGCATACGATAAAAAATGTCTTCGACGAAACATAAAAAAAAAATTGTCGGTCGTTGATTGCCAAAAAACAAAAGAGTGTTTCCTCTCGGAGGTAAAAGAAAAAGTTTGCAAGCAACAAAAACTCTAGGCTTGACGAGCTAACACTAGCCGATGCTTTTTAGACTAATGGTAATAATTTTATATAGGGATGTATATGATAAAAGAATGACAATTATCATAGCTTACATTTTTTAATTATAAGAGTGTTCTTCGTATATCTATTTTAAAGGTGTCTACGCTTTCCAGAGTGTGTTTTTTGCTACTATCTATTATAATATGTAGTTATTTTATATCTGGTTTTGGCGCGGGAAACATATATTATGTATATATTTTTTTATACTTATAAAGCTTGTACTTTCTGTACATAGATGAATATGAATACAGTTGCTGCCTAGCTTGTAGTGGCTTCTATAAGCCCGTTCTAGCGCAGCACGACCAATGTTGTATATAATATTATAAAGATATAATGTCTACACTTTTGTATGCATGTCTACATCATCCTCCTGGCAGCAAGTCTTGACACAGCGAGGCCGTCAGGCCAAGCCTTGCTGAATTAGCCATACCATCCACCTATTGGGGTAGGGAGGAAGATTTAGATATTGAATATTCATTAGTTTTTAAAAAATGTCTTTTTAATGTTGGCCCGCTGTCTGCGACGTTGGCTCACCATTAATTCAACCCTCACGCACGTTTCGGTGAGATGTGGTGGTCTGTGTCTGAGACGTTTCCGGTGAGCTACTCGGCCAGCGGACATGTTTTGTTTAATGAAGGGCCGGTGTCGTAGACAATGGCCCCACATTAAAACAACACTCATGCCAGAGGTCAAACTTGGGTCAAACAGAAAAAATATTTTTAAAGAGTCCCCACTCCAATAGGCGGATTCAACCCTGTTTCAGCAAGGTCGGTCTACGACCTCAGGAATAGCCAGCCTTGCAGAGGAAGATGGTCTACATGTGTACATGTATTGCTCAAAAGCTCAAGCCTGACTTTACATTGTCATCTTCATCCACTACAAGCCGTGAATTGCTGTCGAAATTCTCAACGTGTATCGTAGTGGATGAAGATGACTTGATGTGGGTGGAAAAGTAAAGAAAATTGCCATGTATTGGTAAACCAGTTCCATGGAAATATTCATTCTATATCCCTTGGTTGTAGAAAAATATAGTCTGTTTTAAGAGATGTAAAATGATGCTTTAATGCATCATGAGGGCTTAAAGAGTTAAGTGAGGCAAACATGCATAAACGTTTATAAAGCATTGAAACGACTGCCCGTAGCGCCTGTATGGTTGCTTTTCGAGATGATCATCTTGCGGAATGTCAGACAACATGTCTAAGGGGACCACAAAATATTTAAGGGGGGGGGGGGGGGCTGGAGTAAAATGGGGCACAAAAAATCTTAGGGGGGGAGGGCTGGAGTAATTTTTAAATAAATAATTTTGGCCAGACTCCACATGAAATAAATAATTTACAGTTCTATAGTGTATGATCATGTAATAAAATTTTAAATTTTCAGCGCGCCGCAGAGCCGGGTTGAAATGAATACCTTGTCCGCGAGAACCCCCCCCCCCCCCGGAGATTGAATGGTGCCCCCTCCCCCCCTACAAACCCCCCCCCCCCCATAAGTGTGCAGATGGTGGATAAATTACATTTGACCGTCATGCAGTTATCCTGATATAAACATATAAATAGAGTACAACATGGACGAAGGAGGTCTCAAGTAGAATCAGCACGCACCACACATTCCTGCGAGCGTGGTACGTCGACCCAGCGTCGTTGACGGTAGACAAGCACTATAACCCTTAACCCTTTAACCGCCGGTGCCAAATATATTCGGGTTTTCATTTTTTTATTAGCACATTAAGCACTGGTCACCTTTTAATCATGTTAAATATGAAATGTGACATCAATCAGCAAGATTTGAAAACAGTTGACCTCTATTTTGTCGAATTTGAATAATTTTCACTCACTTGAAGTTGTGGATCGCGTCAGCGAGACACAACTTCAAGTGGGTTAAAATTCAGATTGAATATTTTGGCGGTTAAAAGGTTGTTGCGCTTAAATATTTTTCATATAAACCAAGAGACCAAAGGTTTTTTCTCAATTTGAAATCATTTTAAATGTCTTAGTTAGCTTTCTTTGCTTCATTTGAATACCTATGCTATGGGTCTATGGCCATTATATCTTGTTTTATTATTGCAGTGCGGGTATGTCACAGTGACAAAGCGAAAAAAACATTTGTATTATCCTGCTACAAAAATCGTGATTAAATAAAAAAATTATGAATGCTTATAATATATAGGCTTACATCGTCATGACTATTCTGCGCTGCGAAGCCAAAAGGCAGTATCTACTAACTTGTAAAGCAAGCAGGTGCCGCCTTTTTGGTCTTGCACCTCAGTATTGTATAATAGTCAAGTCAAGTCAAGTCAAGTCATAATAGTACAACAATCAGAGAAAGAGCGGCGGTTGTAAACATATCCATGTCGTACTAATAAATGGTTACGATTCAGTGTTCAAGTGGTCAGAAATCACCCTGTGCTACAATGTGAAAATGTTCACAGAAAGGTAGTAAAATGGAAAAAGGGTAATGATTAGGAAAGGAAAATTCAAAAATAACGATGTGGCGTTTGGAAACCTATTCGCAATAACTTAATTTGATATTTCACGTAGCTCACAGTATACAGTATTTAAATGAATATAAAGAATAGTTACAGATACCAACCTAAATTGTCAAGTTAAAAAAAAAAAAAAACGAGAAAAACTCGGATTTGAACGACCACACCTACCCATCACCCATGTACAAAAATATAAAACAACACAATAAACACACACACAAAAAATGTCGGAACAATAGCCCAATTGAAGCTTGAAAAACCCACCAACTTCCGAGTTTTTCTCCCATTTTTTGTTTTTTTCACCTTGACAAAACTTGACATGTTGCTGTGCGATCTACCCTTTAAGCTCTAAATTCAAGAATTTATGCCAGTATAGCCGATTTAGTGTTCGTTTCTTCTTCACATGTCCTTATCATAGAAGGTCAAATCGAATGGCTGAGAGCGGCTCTAGATGTAATTAGACCTGGGTTAACCTTTAACCCTACAGCACCGGGACCGACATTAGACGTCAGAATCTGACGTCTGTAGACGTCAGATTCTGACGTCTAATGTCGATCCCCGCACTACAAGAGTAAAAACATTTATAATGATCGTCAGAATGGACGTCAGAATCTGACGTTTACAAACATCAGATTCTTACGACTAAAGTGAGTAATGTTGATTTATAGACTCCTTTAAAACTGCAAATTGTTTCAGCTCTTAAAATTTCGGATATGATGATATAATGAAGATATTTATGACTAGGCCATGATATTATATTACACTTCTTGGCATTCTAACATTCACATTTATCGACCAAGGTCACGGAATCACTAGCAAGTAGGCCTAATGCATCCTCCTGGCAGCAAGTCTTGACACAGCGAGGCCGTCAGGCCAAGCCTTGCTGAATTAGACATACCATCCACCTATTGGGGTAGGGAGGGAGATTAAGATATTGAATATTCATTAGTTTTTCAAAAAATGTCTTTTTAATGTTGGCCCGCTGTCTGCGACGTTGGCTCACCATTAATTCAACCCTCATGCACGTTGCGGTGAGATGTGGTGGTCTGTGTCTGAGACGTTTCCGGTGAGCTACTCGGCCAGCAGACATGTGTTGTTTAATGTGGGGCCGGTGTCGTAGACAGTGGCCCCACATTAAAACAACACTCATGCCAGAGGTCAAACTTGGGTCAAACAGAAAAAATATTTTTTGAAAGTCCCCACTCCAATAGGCGGATTCAACCCTGTTTCAGCAAGGTCGGTCTACGACCTCAGGAATAGCCAGCCTTGCAGAGGAAGATGGCCTAATGTCACATGAGCATAATCCTGAAAATAAAGCAAATACAAGAATATACAATAATCGTGTGTTCAGAGCAGAGAACATTGTGTGGTAACAGTCATGTGCCTGTAAACATATGGCAAACATATGGATGTATGCTATCTTAATCATGTAAATCTAAACATAATGGATATAATTATCATAGTAATGTTCCTGTTAATTATAAAAGGCGCACATGATGAACATACGGATACATGTATACTGTCATAGCCATGTTGTCGGGGCTGATTAGTACTTAGATGGGTGACCGCCTGGGAATACCAGCTGCTTTAGACATTTTACGGCGGTAAACATGATAAATGAAATGAATCGGGCTTTAGGCCACCTTTGTGCACATATAGGCTAAACTGGGCCATGAGAACCTCCTGAGGATGGTGAGATGATTGAGATGACACTGCCCTCCAGACACAGGATTCGAAATTCGAGCCATAGCGGTCTGAGGCCGAGCACGCTACCTCTCGGTCACGGAGGCTCCCCACAATACTGACTTTTACACGTGAATGGGGAAGAAACATTTTTTGTTTCTTTCAAACCGCCGAGACCGGGAACCGAACCCCGAACTCTGGCGTGAAAGGCGGCGGTGCTAACCACTACCCTAGGGCCCCCGCCCGGTAAACATGATAACCATACGGAAACATGTACATGTGTATTATCGTAAACGGGTAAACATAAGCATGTGTCAGAAACATGATGTGCATGTATCATACATTGTTATGTGGCTGTAAATATATTGATACATAGTCTATCATAGTCTTGTGGCATTAACCCTTTAAGCCCCCACGATGCATTAAAGCATCATTTTACATCCCTGAAAATAGACTTTTCCTACAACCAAGGTTTTAGAATTAAAATTTCCATGAAACTGGTTTAGCAATACATGACAATTTTCTTTAATTTTTAAACCACATCAAATCATCTTCATCCACTACAAGTCGGGAATTGCGACAGCAATTCGCGGCTTGTATTGGATGAAGATGACAATGGTAAATTCAGGCTTGAAAGGGTTAGACATATAGATGTTATACATTACTGGTATACCATTAGTATTCATATTTCCAGAAATGCATAATACATTATGCATTTCTGATATTTCTTATAATTCCTTAATTAGTTAAAGCTGCATAACTGTTTTGTTTATTTCGACCGAAATAACATAAAATGTTCGACACAATCATTCATATATTTTTAAAGGCTTTATAAATGGACAAAATCGATGTAAATGTAGCTGGATTAGATCACGACGCGATACACCATCAAGTTATATGGTGTGGTAAATCGGTCCGTCTGTGTACAATATGTACGTAATACTAACAGTTGTTAGATGTGGGCCAATATAATGTTACATTAGACCAACATCAAACTCCTTAATAACAAACACGAGACGTGGAGGCGCATTGGTCTAACGCTGGGCCAGAGCCGTAGACGATGGGCCCGAATTAGTTTGACATCGGATCAATGCCTCACACAAACCACCGGTTGGCGGCCTAAGACTAGGTCAGCCCCTAGGATAAAATGAAATGAATCGGGCTTTAGGCCACCTTTGTGCACATATAGGCTAAACTGGGCCAGGAGAACCTCCTGAGGATGGTGAGATGATTGAGATGACACTGTCCTCCAGACACAGAATTCGAAATTAGAGCCCTGGCGGTCTGAGGCCGAGCACGCTACCTCTCGGTCACGGAGGCTCCCCACAATACTGACTTTCACACGTGGATGGGGAAGAAACATTTCTTGTTTCTTTCAAACCGCCGAGACCGGGAACCGAACCCCGATCTCTGGCGTGAAAGGCAGCGGTGCTAACCACTACCCTAGGGCCCCCGCCCCAGCCCCTAGGATAACTCAGCAGGCACGAGTCACTGACCCATTGATGGCTCAATGGTGGGCCAGCTTCTATGACGCTGGTACAACATTGAACCATCAATGGTTGAATGCCTCTTTGATGGGTTAACTCAGCTACCGGTACCGTAAAGGCTGCTATTTTACCATTTTTTTATATTTTACCGCATTACGCTATTTATATAACTGTATGTGATGACTAACGATGAAATAAAATAGTCTGATATTTTTGAATAGCATAGTCACTATAGATCTTGTTTTTCTTGTCAATCAAAATTCACTTTGAATTCACTCATAGCATTGTCACTATATTTTGAAATGCCGTGAGGTATCAAATAAAAGACTGCGCAAAAAAAAGATGATTTACATCACAGATTCCGACTGCAATTTCCCACGGTCCGAGGAGAGCGTTCTAATGGCGGGCCAAAGGCTCAGATTCTGGCCCAGACTTAAAAGCGCCATACTAAAACAGGATGACATTCTCTATACCGGTACCGAAATTAAACATGACATTATATGCAGATATGACTCGTATCACACAAAGTAATAACTTCTAGATATGTCTAACTGACATGAGACAAAACACTTTGTACTGTGGAATGTATCTAAGATCACTTAAAAAATAAAAATAATTTTAAAAGTCTTCCACTATTTTTTCAATGATGACCGTTATCTGCCACTTGGTACTTTTAATGTCCTGGTTATACAGACAGTGTGTCTTACTCCGCTGTGATCAGGTCTTTGTTTTGGTGGGGCAACAATATCAAAAAACAACAAACTTAAATCCTTAATAACTCAGTAACCGGAGCAGTAAAATAAAAAAATAAAACACCATTCTCCATGGATTAATCTTTTGATTAAAATAAGCAAAACAGTTATGCAGCTTTAATACGTGTATATACATGTATAGTTAATATCATTATGTTTCTCTTATTTTATATATTAGCGAAAATTGAGCAATCTCTAACAGTATCCACATTTCAAAATAGCGTTTTTGGTAGTCAAAGACAATTGCAAAATAGCTCATAAATTGCTGGTGCACACTTATAAAAGTTTACAACCGACAGTTTCTCATGCCCAGCCAACACCTCTATAAAATTAAATATGGCTTAGGTAAGCATGGTAAACACATTCTCGTGTGTAAGCGGACAGACAAATAAGGCACTTTTTCAGATGTGGATCACACACTATTGGGTTGCCATCCACGAGAGAAAATTGATAAAACAATAAACGACGATGACAAATGAATAAAACAGATCATCACGGACTGGGGTCATCCAGTCCAACATGTTGACCAGCGTGCGAGTGTTCATATCCAAGTAGGACTCATCTGAAAAGCCATATTGATCTTAGAGTGAACTGCCGCATTTCTACATAATTGGAGGGTCACATCTCAGCCCCGTGTGCCTGTTTACTTCAGATTTCAGGTCAGCGTCACTTCAATGTCGAGCCAGCGTCTGTGACGCTGGCTCGACATTGAGGTGACGCTGCCCCAACATTTCGGGTTCGCTTGGGTGCCCCTCCAGTTCCTGCACGGGTCACGGGTCTTCATTGCACGTAACTGTGGGAACATTCTCCAGCGATCGTTAATAATAACAGCGATACGCATGTAATAGCGACACATTGGGGCATACTCGTGGTCAATGCAAAATACTTGACGTAAACATGTTATTATTCTGGTTCAAGTCACCCCTCATCCTGCCGAACACGACTATTGTCGTTTTTAACCTATTTTGATAGTCAATCAAATCACTGATGTGTGTTTAAATATCAACATTTGCAAATGTTTCAGCTAAAATTAAACAAATATGCACAACTCTCACCCACTTGAAGTTGTGGGTAGCGGTAGCGAGACACAAATTCAAGTGGGTGGAAATTTAATTAAATTAGCTTAGCAGGTTAGGGTTGATTAATATGATGTAAAAACTAGTTTTTACTATGAATTTTAATATGTTATTATTATAGTTTAAGTTAAATAATATAAAGTAAAATTTAGTTTATAATATGCTCTTTATTTTGTTAATTTTCTGGTTTAAGTTAATTGATATGATGTAAAATCTAGTTCAAAATATGACTTTTATTATATTATCATTCTGGTTTAAGTTAGTTAAAGGGACCCCTTGGGATGAGACATTTTCAATGTTGTCAATTTTGAAAATTTAATTTATATGAAGCTATATAGCCTACTGATCTTAGCTAAAAATACGAAAAAGTCAAAAAACAATTTTAAAGCACCGAAAAAGAGCGAAATAGTTGTATTTCCATGTCGTATATTGCCATGTAAACAAAACAAGTCAGCAATATTAAGCACTTTCCATCACATATTCCCACGTATCAGACGGTAAGAGCAGAGCAGTCGCCGCTAATTGGGGGATAATTGGTGTCTCATAGTCAGGACACGGGAGGACACACCTGCAGCACTGATTGTCTACCTAGCGCTAGGCCGATGCCATCAGCATGTGGCCCAATGCTGTGAAAACATTCAATCGTCCTTCAGGTATACAAATAGTTTGTTTGGGTTTCTTCTGGTTTCATAGAAATGTTGATTAAAAATATGAAAATTCTGAAAAAAATAAAAACATGATCCGTGGGATACACTACTTCAGTGCGGAAGTAAAACCAAAATTGATGTCATCCCAAGGGGCTGCTTTAAAATGATGTAAAATCTAGTTTATAATATGCACTTTATTATATTATAAAATTTTATTTTATTTATATATATATTTATTTATTTATATTTTATTGATATTTATATTTTATTTTATTTTATTATGTTATTATTCTGGTTTAAGTTAATTAATATGATGTAAAATCTAGCCCATAATATACACTTTAATTTGCTATTATTCTGGTTAATTATGTAAATGCTAGTTTGTTATTTGCACTTTATTATGGCAAAGTATAAATGTAAACATGAATATAAAAATGATAAATAATTACATATATATATATAAATATTCCATTAAGAAATTTAGATTAAAACAAAATGTATTCATACTTTATAAAAAAAAGGTTATATTGTACATAACAAATATGCTTTAACAATTGGGAAAGATCGAGAATCAAGTTACTGTGAAGAAGCACGTTTCGCCAACAAGTTTTATTTTTCTAAATGATACTAGGTTTACTTTTTTCATCAATTTCTATGCGCACACAGCCCCTCTCCTGTAAGTGGACGTGTCCAAATTTCGGTAATACACAAAACTTAGGTTCACGGAATTTTTTGGAGTTTAAGGGTGGGGTAGAAACAGGGAAGGGGTTCCGGTAACGACTATGTACGATAATCAGTTCAGAAACACTAGTATTATTAGAAAGAAACCTCAGAGGTTTCTTTCTAATAATACCGTGTTCTTCACTAATTATCTAATACATATAATACCAAAATTTGACTGTATGTTCCAACTGAGGTTATTCTGCACTGCTTCGCTCGGCATCATTAAATGACCTTTAAATTTGTGAAGCCTCGCTTCGCTGCTCTCTTTAATCTCGTAAACAATACGAAGTCTAGTTTGGAATCCAACTTTGTACACATAAAAAAATCTGTGAAATGAAGTGAAGTGAAATGCACAGTTTGCTTCAAGCAGTGTGTGAGAAGAATACTGTATTGCAGATAGGAAGCGGAATAAAACAATTGTCCAGTTCACCCCCCCCCCCGTAATTGACTGGTGGTCCCCTTATAAAAATTGACATATCGTCTGATATCAGACCGAAACAAATAATTACTGATTGCTGATGACTGCGGAATTGTAAAGAAACGCGTTTTGAGATTATTTACAACGATTTTTAATCATTCAAAAAATGTTATTCTAATTCACTAACGTTGCTAGACTCCACACTAATATAAACACATGTGTTTTGTTGTATCTTGGTTATAATTATTGACCGGACAAATAACATATTGGTGAGTTTTCAAAAAAGAAAACAAAATATTTTATAATAACATGACAGTCCATGTACCCATCACCATGATTTGTTTCGCAATATTTCCCGCAAAGTATACATAAACAAACATTGCAAAGAAAAACAGAAATAAAAAGTGATGCAAATGTGGATCACCGACTTATTTGAATGTTGTCCTATAATTATATTCTAGCTCATGACACATGCATGTAGATCCGTACCTATACCTAAACACAATAGTTCAACGCATATATCATGTATAGTGTTGACAAAAATTATAGGCCTAAGTATCACATATAATATTGTGTCCCTTTCTCATGTCGACATCCCCTTCTCTGCACAAATAGTAGGGTGAAAAACCTAGCTTTCATGACCACTTTCTGGCTAAGATGTTTTGATGATTGATTTGACTTCCTTGAACCTTTTACAAAAATATTAAGCCCCAGTGTTCCTCACAAAAATCCCGGCATTTTTTTCTAGAGGCGGAAATCCAAAATGGCCGCCTGCGCCATTATGAAAAAATAACTTTTGACATTTAAAAGCTACAAATATGAATAAATACATTTTTTTGACGAATTCGACCACAAGGAATCCATTTCCGACGTCAATTTGGTAATAAAACACATTTCTTACCCTAAAATCCAAGATGGCCGACAAATTCGGATAGAAGATCCATTTTTTTAAGCGAAACAGAATTTAAATCCTTTTGCAGGGTGACCCAGTATGAATGCAACAGTCAATATGCATATCTATGGATAAATAAATAAATAACAATCACAAATTACAATAAAAAAAATATAAAATAATAAAATAAAATAGAATAAAATTCAGCACATATATGTCGTATATAGGCCTCCACCGCGTGAAGTGAGGAGACAAGTATACTGAAAATATAATATATGTATTGGATTACACCTCCTGCCAGGCTATGTTCTGAATCCTCAGATTCTGATGAATATGTCATGCTCTTCTGTTTACCATCATCTGGTTTTATTTCATGCCAGCTTCACTTAGCTTTTCCGAGACGAGCCTGAGGTGGTAAATGTGCTCAACAGCATTTCTGCTGTATATGATTATATCATGAATGGAGACAAAGTAACACTGGTCAGTCCATGTAGCCCCTGTCCATGGTGCGTTGGAAGAGGCTGAAGCGGTGGCCAGTTCATAGGGGATTCGCTTAAACTCAAATAGGCCGCTATGGCAAGTGAAGGTTGTTTTGTATCGATACTCTGGTGTTACTAGAATCTGCCAGTATCCACTTTGGAGATCTAAAGTAAAAAACAACTTGGCAGGCAGTAGGAGTCTGAGTCTTTTACTGTGGCCGCATTAAGCATTAAGTAGTTGATGCAGAAGATCTAGGTATGATTCATTATTTTTGCGGTCAATGTAACTTGCTTCGCCCATGGTGATGTTGAAATCTAGATTACACCTGCTTTTATCATATCGTTGACCACTTCTCTTATTAAGAGGGGTGTGCAGTAGGCCTCATATCAGTTTAATGGGTCAGCAGCCATTAAGTTTGATGGTGAGGGTAATTAGGTTGCAGTGACCAAGGTTGAAAAGGTCCTCGTCAAAAACTTCTGTATACCCCTTCATGACGTCATTGATGCAAGGGTGGCAACAGCTGTCAGACAGAGGCTGTATGGGGGTTGAAGTCTGTATATGGCGTAATGCTGAAGTTTTGACCAATCGATGTCACTTTCCTTGTTCCATAATCAATCCTCCCATTCACTCGGCTGATGTCATCACTGCCTATCAGCAACTCATGTGGGAAGTCTTCTGTGACCAGTACTGGGAGCGCGTCGGCATCCATGAGTTTGACTTCTGTTTCACTGATCACTGGCAGGGGAGTTCCGCCAAGTTTGCATACCAGACTGGATGGCCAAAATAATGACAGACATCCCAGTTTGAGACACATTAAATTATTTTTTTCAGCCATGAGTGATCTGGCAGCACAAGTATCGAGTAGGGAGGGCATGGACCTGCTCTCCAGCAGTATCTAGCTATATACAAAATGGTGACAGTATTGCTATTAGTGGCCCCTCGAAGCCTGGCTTGATACAGAGAAACATTTGCGTAGTGGCCTACCCCTTTGCAGCATGCGCAGATTGGCTGGTCGGCTGTTCAGGACATCCCATAAGCTCTTTGTTGGAGCGTTCTATTGTTTGCTCCAAGGTGTTAACTCATCTCGGTGCCGGTAGTTGTGCGGGACTCCTGCCTATCCATGCAGGCCTGTAGTTGCCCCATGTGTCTCTGCACGGTTTCCAGAAAAGACAGAAACCTACTTGCCGACTCCTGATTTCTCTGGGCCACAACAGGTGGCCAGCAAAGGCTCTGTCAGTGAATCCCTTCAGGAAGCTTCAGATAAGAAGAGACTGTGAGTATCTCCGACCAGCTACTAACCTCATCGGGTGGCTGCATCCAGTGTCGTACTTCACCCAGAAGGTCACCATCTGTCGTCTCATGCGCAAAAAAATAGGACTTTGTGGTTCGTTGTTCCAATCTGCTGATGAGTCGCATCCATTCAAACAAACATGTTCACGAAGTGCTGGCACTGCTCTACAGTCATGGTTAAACGGGATACTCGCATCAGCCATGTTGTACTTCTTTTTCGTGTCTCATTCGTGTCAGCAGTAGAGAATTTGTGCTGACAGAAAAAGCTACATTTGATCAAAGAGAGGCCAGAAGAAAACACCACGGCATACATCTTGCGATTCTTATCTTATCTGACAGAGCCTTTGCTGGCCACTTGTTGAGAACAGTACAAGCTAATACTCTCGGAACAGCAACAGAGGTGGCCCTGGAAAAAGAAGCTGAACAGAAAAAGTAACACCAGGTGATGGAGGCACAGAGAAACCAGGAGTCGGCAGATGGGTTTCTGTCGATTCTGGAGACCGTGCAGAGACACATGGGGCAACTACAGGCCTGCATGGATAAGCAGGAGTCCCGAACAACTACCGGCATCGGGATGAGTCAACACTTTGGAGCAAATAAGAGAACGCAGGCAGTATTGTGGACCACGCACACAGATGGCAAAGGACGGTGAACCTGAACAACAATCACTGCCCCAACAAAGAACTGACAGGATGTGGTGAACATCCGACCAGCCAATCTGCGCATGCTACAAAGGGGTAGGCCAAATGTTTCTCCGTTGCCACCCTTGCATCAATGACGTCATGAAGAGGTATACAGACGCTTTTGACAAGGACCTTTTCAACCTTGGTCACTGCAACTTAATTACCCTCACCATCAAACTTAATGGTTGCTGACCCATTATACTGAGGGCCTACTGTACACCCCTCTGAATAAGGGAAGTGGTCAACGATATGATAAAAGCGGGTGTAATCTAGATTTCAACATCACCATGGGCGGGGCAAGTCACATTGACCGCCAAAAATTAATGCTTAATGCGGCCACAGTAAAAGACTCAGACTCCTACTGCCTGCCAAGTTGTTTTCTACTTTAGATCTCCAAAGTGGATACTGGCAGATTCCACTAGCACCAGAGTATCGATACAAAACAACCTTCACTTGCCATAGCGGCCTATTTGAGTTCAAGCAAATGCCGTATGAGCTGGCCAACGCTTCAGCCTCTTCCAACGCACCATGGACAGTGGCTACATGGACTGACCAGTGCTGCTTTGTCTCCATTGATGATATAATCATATACAGCAGAAATGCTGTTGAGCACATTTACCACCTCAGGCTCGTCTCGGAAAGGCTAAGTGAAGCTGGAATGAAAATAAAACCAGATGATGATAAACAGAAGAGCATGACATATTCATCAGAATCTGAGGATTCAGAACATAGCCTGGCAGGAGGTGTAATCCAATACATATATTATATTTTCAGTATACTTGTCTCCTCACCTTATGCTGTAGAGGCCTATATACGACATATACGTGCTGAATTTTTTTTTTTATTATTTTAATTTGTGATTGTTATTTAGAGCTATGCATTCATCTATATGCATATTAACTGTTGCATTCATACCACCGTGCAAAGGGATCAAATTCTGTTTCGCTTAAAAAAATGGATTTTCTATACGAATTTGTCGGCCATCTTCGATTTTAGGATCAGAAATGTGTTTTAATACCAAATTGACATCAGAAATGAATTCCTCGTGGTCGAATTAGCCAAAAAAGTGTATTTATTCATATTTGTAGCTTTTATATGTCAAAGGGTTTTTTTCATAATGGCGCAGGTGGCCTTTTTTGATTTACGCCTCTAGAAAAAAATGCCGGGATTTTTGCGAGGGAAACTGAAGCTAACTATTTTTTAAAAGGTTTAAGGAAGTCAAATCAATCATCAAAACATCTTAGCCAGGAAGTGGTCATGAAAGTTAGGTTTTTCACCCTACTAAAAACAAAACACACCTTGTCAAACTGATTCGTGTTTATGGGGGACCCATCAAATTTTGTGTAAAGAAAACACTATCACCCTTTAGGCTCTAAATTTTTATCTGAAAACCTTGTAGACCAAAGGGGTTTTTTTCACTTTGAAATCATCATAAATGACTTCGTTAGCTCTTTCCGATTCCTTTGAATACCTATGTTAGGGGTCCACGGCCATTAGACATATATATACATGTTATACAAATTATGTTTTGTGTTCACTGGGAAATCGTTAGAGCATGTGACTATAAGTGGCTAGAATTATACGAAGATATACATAGCATTCTACGCCTACTTAGGAATTAAGTCTTAGGCCTACTATACCTAAACATATAGTAACAACTAAATTAAAGTCTGGGTTAATGTTAAAATAATAAAATATTTTTTTAAATTTAACTTTTTTTTCAAAATTTGATTTTAAATATTATACTGTGTTTTTTAATTGAAACATAATAGTATTTTTTAGTAGTTTCCTGAGACATAAAAGAGCTACATCTGTACATAAATGTATATTGAACATAATTATTTCTTCTTAATTTGGAAATAATTTTTTGTTGTTTGCATAATTTTTAATAGAATATTGCATATATTTTATTTCTTAAATATAGTTTCCAGAGAGATAGGAGATCATTCTGCACACGTGCTGCACTTTATAATTCTGTGTTTGTGAACATGGTGTCTGATTTGCCGTGAATTGCGGCTTCGCTGCCATATTCCGATGTCGTGTTCATATTCGTGCATACGCGAACGTAGCTTCCCGCCTCATTTCGTGCGTCACGTCACATTCCTTCTGGCGAAATTCAAAGAATGCACGCAATACAATGTGCACGGAGATTGGTATTCATAATACTTTATGTAGCGTAATGACCTATGATCTGCTGGTTTTGATGATAGTTTGATGCAACTTGGTGAAATACAAATATGTGAATACGATAACAATGCCATAAACAGCAAACACGAGACATTCATCCAATGTTGGTACAATGTTGGGGGAATGTCTCGTGTTTGCTGGGAACACAGCGATTGTACAATGAGAACCAAAGTTTAGGCTACACAGATACATTACCTGATGCTTAAGCATAGCTACCCCTTTATCCGCGAAGCTATTTAATTTGAACTTTCACCCGATTGAAGTTGTGGGTGGTGGTAGCGAGATACAACTTTAAGTGGCTGAAAATTACTCATATTTTTTTGATTTGTGACCGAATATTTGTTTAAACATGCATTTAATTGTCAATAACATAATCGCCTAATGAAGTAGATTTAACCCTTTAACCGCCAAATTTTTCAATTCGAATTTTCACCCACGCGATCCACAACTTTAAGTGGGTGAAAATTATTCATATTTGACAAAATGGAGGTGAACTCTTTTCAAATTTTGCTGAATGATATCACATTGTATCTTTAACATGTTTAAAAGTTAGTACTTAATGTGGTAATAAAAAAAATGGGAAATCGAATATATTCGGGACCGGCGGTGAAAGGGTTAAAACGATAATAGGCGTGATTAGCAATGAGAGGGTTAAACCTTTAACCGCCGGTGCCGGGATTTTTTTTTATTAGCACATTATGTACCACCTTTTGAACATGTTAAAGATAAAATGTGACATCAATCAGCAATATTTGAAAACAGGTGCCCTCCATTTTGTCAAATCTGAATAATTTTCACTCACTTGGAGTTGTGGATCGCGTCAGCGAGACACAGCTTCAAGTGGGTGAAAATTCTTATTGAATAATTTGGCGGTCAAAGGGTTAAGATGCCATGTCACGCTGGTGTTCGTTCCCATCCAGTGGTATTCAGGTGTCACTAGTGAATATTCGATGTTGTGGGGAACCTCCGTCACCCAGAGGTAGCGTGCTTGACTCAGCCTGACAGGACGCAAATTTGAAGTGATCTGTCTTGATAATGTCACCATCTACTGGTGAGCTTTTTATCATATTCTATTTACTGCTACTTTAAATAAATATGGTCCATTTCACATTAAGTGTTGTTTGATTTTCAAATAGATATTCGTACGAGAAAATACGTATTGTATCGTTGGGTACGGCGAGATGGGGCCGGCCCGATGGCTAATTCGTATCGACTGGGGCTTGTAACCTGGAGGTACCAGCTCGAATCCCGGTCGGTTCGGATATTTTTCATCGTGATTGTGCACATACAGTGCTCCAAACTGTCCAAAGGAATAGAGTGTACAGTACTGCCTATGGTATTGTGCACTATGAAGAACCCTTGAAGTCATTCGAAATAAGAGTAGGGCATAGTCCCGGTTTCGGGCTTCCTTCCGTCGCGATATTGCCATGATGTTGCAGAAAGTGTTTTAATGATATATATCACACACCTGAACCCAGATTTCACTTCACATAAAATATACTTGATGACCTTTGGTGACCTCTGATGACCTTACGGATGAGACATGAAGGTGACCAACATTTGGTGAACTAGGTGTATGTAAGAAAATTGGAATGGTGGTTACATTTACCCTTTCGGGGTGAGCAAAATAATCAACAAAATGCCCCCAGATTTTCGTCGGCAAAACTTGCTTTAGCTGTAAAATAATAATATCGAATCAACGTCACATGACGCTGGCCCAGCATTAAGCCAACACATGGCCAATGTGTTGAGTTGTCTGGTGCAGTACTTAGAATGTCGAGTATATATTTTATGGAGCGGGTCGTCATCGTTCACGGTGTATAGTTGGCAGCATTAACGCTGAATGAAATAATTTAAATTTTCACCCACTTGAAGGTATGTCTCGCTATCGCGACCCCCAACTTCAAGTGTGTGACAAACACTCATATGTGTTTAATTCGAGACCAAGTATACGTGTATACGTACAGTATTAGGTGTAGGTACTTAAATGTGGTGATTTGAATGTCACGAAGAAAAATGCAAAAAGTGGAGAAAAAAAATAATGACCATTATAATCTTCTCACTCAAAGCATTGTCCTGTATTTACCTTTCTCAGCGAGGGGACCAATTTTAGACGTCAAAATCTGACGTCTATTGACGTCAGATTTTGACGTCTAAAGTCGATCTCCGCACTGAAAAAAAAATATATAATGGCCGTAAACCCATAACATAGGTATTCAAATGAAGCTGAAAGAGCTAACTAAGACAATTAGGATGATTTCAAATTTAAAAAAACCCGTTGGTCTCCATGGCTAATACAAAAATATGTCGGCGCCGGGAAGTCTAGTACAGCGTCGGAGATACATGTGAACTAACATTGCGCAACGTCGCGGCCTGTTAGATGAGCATCTGGGCACCGAAATAAAACAATAAAAAGACGATAATTGTCCAACATGAAACATGAAAAATACATTAAAAATGAAATGAAATAAATCGGGCGTTAGGCCACTTTTGTGCACATACATGCTAAATTGGGCCATGCGAACCTCCTGAGGATGGTGAGATGATTGAGATGACACTGCCGTCCAGACACAGAGTTCAAAATTTGAGTACTGGCGGTCTGAGGACGAGCACGCTACCTCTCGGTCAATGAGGCTCCCCACAATATTAAGTCTTTGCGAGTGAGCAGGGAAGAAACATTTTGTTTCTCTAAAACTTGAAGGCCAGAGTGGGATTCGAACCCGCGATCACACCATCCTCGGGAGGTTATCCTGACCCAGTTTAGCCTATACATGCACAAAGGTGGCCTAAAGCCCCATTCATTTCATTCCCTTTTCAACTGGTTGATAATGCCAGTGAGCTCTTTATGCCACAGCAACAAAGTGGGAGACAAGTTCCATTACGTATTAAAATGTCATTTCTTTCTGAACAGAAAATGTTATTACTAGGCAAACGCATATTCACACACCCCTCGATTTTTACTTTTAATTATGTTATTGATGCTAGTGGAGCTAAATTACTGAAACTATCCGAACTCATGCAAATTATCGTTAAGAATGTGAAAAAAATGTTGTAATTCTACTGTATGCCTTCCTGGTAAACAAATGAGATTGTATATTTGTCACATGTCTTGTAACAAGATTAAGAGAATAAACTTGATTAGATTTGAAAACATGTTTATTAAGAAAAGGTGGGCTTGTCAGTTACATCGTGCATTCGTATGTACATCGGAGATGAAATACAAATACCAGTCAATCAAACGCAGTTCGACTCAATAGCGTAGTTTATACCTTCACAAATATTGCCAGTATTTAGTTGAGGTTCAGCAACATTTGGATAGAGATTCTGCGCTATCTGTTTACCTGAGACGTAAGCTATTACTGCTTTCTTCCTCGCTGGGACAGTGGTGATAATTACACTTAATAATCCGTGATGGGGCCTACATATCAAGTTCACCTTGTCAGAGGGTAATTTGTGGTATATTAAGTAATTATCAGATTATCTGGAGAATTTAGTGATGCTCTATCGAATCAAGATTTAATGATAATGGTGATTGCATTAAGATGGTAGCTGGACCCACAAATCATGATGATCGTGGCAAATTAACGATAGCACCCCCACCCCCACCAACCGTGCAGCAACATAAATCCACGCACCGCTGTTTTAATACTGGGCTATCATCTGTGACGCTGGTCCAATTTTAATCAACATGCGTAATCCCTGACACGAATTATTGACCCAATGCTGGCCTTCGGTTGGTCCAGCGTCTGCGACGCTGGCCAACGGTAGGCCAGCATGGGGTCAGTGTCTCGTACTGGCTGACAGTCACCGGCGGTGAACCAAATCCCCCTGTTCATGATGTTCATGGTGTTCATGGTGTTCAGCTCGTCCGCAACTCGTCAAATTCCTATAAATACGCCGTTTACGGAGCCCCGACAACTGAGTCATTCCACAGGAAGGCGACGGTTCCCGGTTCTACTCATCGGCTACAGGCAATCAGGTATGTATTGTGGGAGGTGTTTATCTTCTCCAACAAATTCGTATTATTAATCTAAATTAAAATAAATTTCGCCACGCGAAGCGGGCCATTAGGTCAAAATTTTCAAAATTGATTTTCATTGTTAATATGATAGCCGTGTCCATCCTGCTTGTATAACTGAAAGATTTTTTGAAAAATATTCATAACTTTATATTAATTGTGGGAAGCGGAAAAAATATATTTTATATAATATGTATATAAAAATAATGTTATACACTTTAACTTAAATTCAAGTGTATATAAAAATTTATCCTGGATGTCAAACATAGTAAGGGTACTGGTCACCTGTATTTGAATGAAATGAAAAACTTCTAATGCGCCTAAATCCTCGGTGTCCCGAGCTCGGAGGCGCTGCAAATCCGAATCAGGCTTGATTAGCATTGTCCGTTTGACGTTCCAATTCGTAGATCCAGCATGCCGGGACACAGAGAATTTTAGGATGGAAAGGCTTGGCCGAAATATAAAGTCTTCATTTTTTTCCGAAATGACTGTGCTGATTTAGATTTTTTAGATTGACATCCTAATGTATTATACAATTTTACGTATAATGCGTATTTGTCCAATATTACTGTATATATTTGTGTATATAAAGCCTAATAAATAAATTAAAAAAAAAATTGTTTAGCATCTCCGCCGTGTCTGAAATTGCCCGACGAAAGCAAACTTTTCAAACACCACTTGTGTCGTTTTCTTGTGCCCTGGTGATTGAATTGTCGTATCTACCGATATTGTTAAAGAGACGGATTCGACATTTTCTAATTTTCAGGAGGACGGCATGCCATAATCGTTTCTCGATTCCTTTCTCAGCTAAATATCACTTTTGTCAAATGTGCAACATTACCTATGAGAATTTTGTTTTTTTGTCCCTGACAAAAAAAGAGAGTGTGCCGAGCATGGTTAATCATAAGAATATGTTGACTGTTTTTTATGTTTACTTACTTCTCTCGGCTTCACTTGAATACCCATGCTATTATAAATATGATAATTCTTTCAGTGCGGGGATCGTCTTTTTACGTCAGAATATGACGTCTACAGACGTCAGATTCTGACGTGTAAAGACGGCCCCCGCACTGAAAGGGTTAAATGCAATGGGGATTTGAAGAAATATTTTTTAACCCTTGAAGCCTCGAGCGCGACTACAATCGTGTTTAATCTATTTTTTTATTTTAGCGATTACATCACTGTTATTGCTAATGAACTGAGCGTTTATGACTAAAAATCAAAATTCGCAAACGTTTGCTTACAAATTAAAGAAAATACGAATACTTTTCACCCACTTGAAGTTGTGGATCGCGGTAGCCAGACACAACTAAGTGGTGGGAAATGTTAATCTTATAACTTAGCGGAAAAAGAATTGACGCTTGACATAGAATAGAGCTATCTACAAACTACGAACACTCTTCATGGGATCTGTTCTGGGAAAATTTGTCACGCCCATCTTCCTGACAGCAAGGCTCGCTGCTCCTGAGGTCGCAGACCGCCTCGGTCTACGACCTCGGGAGCAGCGAGCATTGTGTGGGAAGATAGTCATGCCGTTCTGTTCAACGTTTTCACGCCTATTACAGTCTTATTATAATATATGATTATAACATAAATGCAATACTAAAATTATTATATTTACGAAAATGTGATGTGATATTTCCTAAAAAGATTTTGAGGTATTACGCTTTAAACGCTATTCCCAGCAAACACAACACATTTGTATAACATTTGTACAATGTTGAGCTAACGTCGAAGACGTTGGGCCGGCGTTGTACAAATATTATACAAATATTTTGTTTTTTCCTGGTTACCTTTTAACAGTGTTTAAGCGCTATTAGCAACACTTTAATCGTGATGAATCATTTCTATTATTTCTTTAAAAGTGTGTCTCACACAGTTTGAAAACAATTGGTTTCAAGAGGGTGAATATTTAAATTCCGCAAACTTTGTTTTGAAAAGGTTAAAGTATGGTAATCTTATTCCTGTACAAAAAGTAAAATGAATATTCCTCATCAATTTATTGTCAGCTTTTCCGATAATACTGTAGATCTGGTAATATTCGCGAGGTTTTAATTTTTGGCGAATTTCGCGAGGAGGACAAATTCGCCAATTTAAGAAACTCGCAAAAAATATTATTATACGAGCGCTACTAAAGAAAAAGAAAAATTCGCGAATTCCGAACATCGTAAAAAGTACCCAAATCAGAAATTCGTCAAAATTTAAGCACGCGAAAATTACCAGATCTACAATCTATTATTAACCATTATAAAATACTGATGTCGACTACAGTAGACTTTCTGGGTTTTTGTTGGCTTATGTATAACCAGTTGTTGAAAATAAAATATGCTTTCAATCATGAAACACTGATATATCTTGTGACTCAAATTTCACAAATAACACACATTTTCAGTCACTTGAAGTTGTGGATCGCGGTAGCGAGACACAACTTCAAGTGGCTGAAAATTTAAATTTCTTAGCTCAGTGCTTTAATACCTTTTCAGTCCTAAATGTAAAGCATGCGTGTAAATAATAGGGACCCACAACACTGAGATAACGCTGACTAGCCTTTAAAGTGCTAAATTATTTAGATTATTTTGTTACCCCCCTTGAGGTTGTGTCTCGCTATCGCGACCCATAAAACAATTACTAACTTATGAACAAGTTGAATAAAAGCATACATCAATCTGGCAAAGTCGATGCCAATTTCCCCTTCAAATTGCCTTGTTTGATGCCAAATGAAAAGGGTAAAAACGGAAATAGACGCGATTATCACTTTAAGGGTTAACCCTTTAACCGCCAAGTTATTTAATTGGAATTTCCACTCACTTAAACGCGATTCACAACTTGTACACTCTAAACAATATAGGTTCTTTAAAAAGAACCCTTCAGTACAATCACCATGCAACCCCAGGAGAACCTTGCAGGGTTCTCCTGGGGTTGCATGGTGATTGTACTGAAGGGTTTCTTCTATAGAACATATATTGTTTAGAGTGTAGTATTCAGATTTGAAAAAAATGAGGTCAATGATTGAAATATGGCTGATTGATGTCACGTTTCATGTTGTGTGGGCGGGGGCCCTAGGGTAGTGGTTAGCACCGCTGCCTTTCACGCCAGAGTTCGGGGTTCGGTTCCCGGACTCGGCGGTTTGAAAGAAACAAAAATGTTTCTTCCCCATCCACGTGTGAAAGTCAGTATTGCGGGGAGCCTCCGTGACCGAGAGGTAGCGTGCTCGGCCTCAGACCGCCAGGGTACGAATTTCGATTCCTGTGTCTGGAGGACAGTGTCATCTCAATCATCTCACCATCCTCAGGAGGTTCTCCTGGCCCAGTTTAGCCTATATGTGCACAAAGGTGGCCTAAAGCCCGATTCATTTCATTTTATTTAATGTTGTAAATGTTTGAAAAGTGGTATTTAAAGGTGCAATATCGCCCGTTATATGGTATAAATAAATTTGTGACAAATAAATCATATATATATAATCATAATATATTAGTGACCAGCGGTTAGAGGGTTAATATATGATATTTGGTTGTTTTACAGTCAGCATGGCAAGCACTATGTTGACGTTGGCGTGGCGTAGCCTGGTGCTGCTGTGTGTCGTGAGTCAGGTGACAGGGGAACCTCTGAAAGCCAGTCTGAAACCAAAGTACATCCATCACAACTACAAGCAAATGACGAACTTTCTGAAGAAGGCGGCGAGTCGGTACCCTCACCTCACCGAGCTCATCTCAATAGGAGATACAGTGCAAGGTAAAATACACACTCCACCTAGATGTACAAGACTTGATCAAAGTTTACCCCTTACAACACTGGAATATTTGTGTATAATCCAAAGGGTTTTTCAATTTAAAGTCATTATAAATGGCTTACTTAGTTCTTTCTGCTTCATTTGAATACCTATGCTATGGGTCACTATAAATATTTTAATTATTTCAGTGCGGGGATCGACTTTATATGTCATAATCTGACGTCTACAGACGTCAGATTCTGACGTATAAAGTCGATTTTCGCGGCGAAAGGGTTAAATGCAATGCAAAAGTGGAATTTACTTTAATTCAATGTAATATGTCCGTTTGTTGAGTCAAACACAAAATGAGCGTAGTGACACTAAAATAAATATTATTTCATTCCCAGGAAAATGTGCAGTTGCAAACCCAAATGAGAAAAAGGATAATCATGATGATATTACGTTACTTTTTGTGCCAATTGAGTGCTAGGCCTATTATGTGACGTGATACACAGACATCAGCACGAATGCTGAAATAAGTTGTATTATTTAAATTTATGCTACATCAGAAAAGAATATATTGCCCTAGTCACTCTTGATATTTTATGACATTTTTCCTTTCAAACAATCTTGTTTTGCCATAACTGACACATACATATATGCCAAGGGTAATTAGCTGCGAATTGCATACATATACTTGATATTCTGATTATTTACCATTTAACAACATTATTATGCAAATAGTTTATTCATATTTTGTTTTATTCACCGATCCAAAATAATACATATAAGCGAACTTAATAAATAAGGTGGTCAATTTATTTCTTTATTAAAAGCCAACTTTATTCTCCAAGCTTCATAACTACTACATAAAGACTGATTCCGGATAGTCTTGTCTCATACATTGTATTAAAAATATCGGAAATATTTGTACACGCAAAATTCCAATTCCGTAGATTTTGCGGGAGCATTAAAGTGATGTATTTTTTTCATTATAAGCTGATGGAGGCTCAACGTGTGTCAAATAGTTTATTCATATTTTGTTTTATTCACCGATCCAAAATAATACATATAAGCGAACTTAATAAATAAGGTGGTCAACTTATTTCTTCATTAAAAGCCAACGTTATTCTCTCAAGCTTCATAACTACTACATGAGTCTTGTCTCATACATTGTACACGCATAATTCCAATTCCGTAGATTTTGCGAGAGCATTAAAGTGTATTGTTTTCATTAAATAATTTGTATTATTTAAATTTATGCTGTATCAAAAAAGAATATATTGCCCTGGGCACGCTCTATGCACATTTTATGAAAATAGATGTAAAACTACCGGAGTTACAGTCAAATGAAAAATAAGTACATGTGGTATGCAAAATAGAAATTCTGAGAAATTGCTTTTCAAGCTTTGCAAAATTGTTTTTCAAAGATGCGCATGGCTTTTTATGACACTTTTCATTTCAAAGAATCCTTGTTTTGCCATAACTAACACATACATATATGCCACGGGTAATCAGCTGCGAATTGCTTACATATACAGTACTTGATATTCTGAATATTTTCCATTCAACAACATTATTATCAAGAGGAACAGAGTTTTCATGAAATGATGAAGCCCCAGACAAAACCTGATACACGTTCAACATGTGTCAAATAGTTTATCCACGCTCGCCAACAAATGAGATTGAGATATTGGCCATCTAGTGGCCGTAGATTCAACCAGCTGATCCACCAGTCCCAGCAAACACAAAATATTTTATAACATTTATACAACGTCGTCCCAACATCTTTGACGTTGGTCCAAAATTGCATAAATGTTATACAAATGTTTTGTGTTTGCTGGGCTGGCATTCAAAAGTGTATTGTCAATGCTAGTGAGTTGATCAGCTGGTTGAATCCCCGGCCACTAGGTGACCCACATCTGTATCTCATTTGTTGGCGAGCGTGGCAGGCTACTATTATGTCTGACTGCTTCGTACGTGTTTTTCGATTATTATGTCTCCACATTATAATAAAATATATGTATTTTACAACAAAATAATATTTTAAGCGTGAAGAAACAGAGAGTTACTGAAGTACGTCAGTTAACTGATATTTTATAAGTAACCCTCTTCTTAAGTAATGAAAATTAAGCATATAAAGGTTTTCTTTTTACTTTGCAAAACAATGACATGCTGATAAATTTGCAAATAAAAAACATTTAAAACAATTTAATACAGATAAAAATGGAATATATTAACATACTCGACTTGTTCGTGAGCGAGAAGTTAAACTCACTGTCCAATGTTTGTGCAAGCACTTGAAAGAATAGCACTTATACGATTTTTTAAAAAGAGATATTTTTTATGACTAGTACTATTTCCAGATTAGTGCGCAGTTTAACATGATAAATTTGAATATTCTTTTGTTTGCATAAAACAATCAGACTGTCTGGTATAATTGTAAATATTAATATTTCCAAATTGAAATAATTTCTCTTAATTTGGTGGTAATATATATGCCTTGCATTATAGTTTCAACTTTGAGAAGAATTAGACCCGGAAGTTCTAAACACACCGATTCGACAAACAACAATGTTTTGTTGAATCCTGCACACATTAGATACATTCCCTGCCACCTGTTTCTATGGTAAATAAAGTAGGGATGCAATGGAACTATAAGTTGTTTCCCATAATTCAGCAAAGTGAATAAAGATATGGCATAAAAAGCGAAAAATATAATGTTTTCAGAGAGTGTTTATCCACATAGCTACGTGCTTTAAATATAATTGCATTGCTTGGACTCATCATTCTGATATAGTTTTTTCAATTCAAATTGTCATTGATAAGAACATACATTTTTGTGACACAAGATCTCTTGACTATAGTTAATCACCAATACAAACATTTATATTGCCCCTTAGCGCAATACTTCCTACCAAAAAAAATATAATAGATTTTCGATATATTTAACGAAAGCTTCATAGGTGCAAACCATGCATTCAATTTTTTTAATTCAAAATTTATCTGGTTACACAATGTAAAATATTTTAACCAGAACAGTATATATTAGTGTCATCTGCAGATAAAAAAAGTATATCTGACGTCGTTAATTTAATAATATAAAAAGTTTGGAACTGATAGTTGATCCTTGTGGCACGCCGTAAATAATACTGAATATATATATAATACAGCATCATCAAATCTCACATTTTTTCCTATCTGCTAAAGTACTGGTTAATCTTTTATTGGCCACACCTCTAATACAAAGTGATGTATTTTTTCATTAAGGTACAGTGGTCGATTTTATCAAATGTTTTTTTTATATCTTTAAATACACCAATAGTTTTATTTATTTTATCTATTGCTGTATATCAACTCTCTGTTATGTATATGTTAATGCACAGGACGAAAATTATGGGTTATGAGAATTGGAAAGAACCCCGAAGAGCACCAGATTCTTCACCCGGAGGTCAAATACATCGGAAACATGCACGGAAACGAGGTAAGTTTGCTGCAAACATGACAATGGAATGATTGATTTTCCTCATTTTTTACATTAGTGTGAATGAAAATGAGAAGAATTAAATACCTGAGCCCGTTTTCTTGTACAAGTTATGATATATCGTAGGCTTCGGATTGGTCGATATGGCTATTCGAAGCCTACGATATATCGTAACTTGTACGAGAATATGGGCCCTGGGATTTAAGATTTACGAATTGGTAAGCAGCCTGGGAACTCTGAATAAGTAGTAGCCTTAATTTTGTATTGCAAGATGGGATAATATGTATGTAATTGCAATGAGCAAAATAATACTTCAATCACAATACACATGAATCAATCAATTAGAACACATGTGTCGCCCCGGAGCTAAAGGATCCTATCTGCCACTATGACGAGTGTCAGATAGGATCCTTTAGCTCCGAGGCGACGACATGTGTAACCATTTTTACATTAAATCTATGAGACTCTCTCCGGCTTTATTGTTTGCTACTATTTTTCATTCCTTTGCATTTAAAATTAATACAACTATTTCCAGCTTCAAGTGGTGCAAATATTTCAGTTATAAAACAGCAATATTCCAATAGCATTATTTTTTTCAACTGAGCATCAATAACTGAATTTTTTGCCAATTTTACTGGCCTTTCCTCTAAGCAGTCACAAGTATTTGAATCAATGTTGGTTTGACGTTGGATCAACGTCGTAGACGGTGGACCAACGCTAAGCCAACATTGATTCAACGTCTTGTGTCTGCTGGGCTGAATCTAGCATAATTTATTAACATGATTAAAAAATGACGAAATTTAGCTTTGACGAAAAGCATTACTATTTATGGGAAATGAATCACTTGAGTGGCTGTGCATCATCCTTAACATAATTATTTGCCCATCATGGCTGTAGATGAATTCATGATTAATTCATGATGAATCTATGATTAATTCATGATGCATTCATGATTAATCCATGATGAATCCGTGCTTAATCCATGACGAATCCATGATATATCTATCCATGGTTAATTCATGTTGAATCCATCATGAATCCATCATGAATCCATCATGAATCCATCATGAATTCATCATGAATCCATCATGAACCCATCATGAATCCATCATGAATCCATCATGAATCCATCATGAACCCATCTTGAATCTATCATGAATCCATCATGAATCCATCATGAATCCATCATTATAATCCATTTTTTAATTTTAGATTATCTCCCGTGAAATTCTGATCCACTTCATACATTACTTGTTATTAACTTAGGATCCACATCACACATTACTTTTTGATTCAAGTCAACTTCCTATGAGCTTCTGATCCATTTCATACATTACATGTTGATTTTAGGTTATTTCTCACGAGCTTCTGACCCACTTCTTACATTACTTGTTGATTTTTGGTTATTTCCCGCGAGCTTCTAATCCACTTCTCACATTACTTGTTGATTTTAGGTTATTTCCCGCGAGCTTCTGATCCACGTCTTACATTACTTGTTGATTTTAGGTTATATCCCGCGAGCTTCTAATCCACTTCTTACATTACTTGTTGATTTTAGGTTATTTCCCGCGAGCTTCTAATCCACTTCTTACATTACTTGTTGATTTTAGGTTATTTCCCGCGAGCTTCTGATTCACTTCATACATTACTTGTTGATTTCAGATTATTTCCCGCCAGCTTCTAATCCACTTCTTACATTACTTGTTGATTTTATGTTATTTCCCGCGAGCTTTTCATCCACTTCATATATTACTTGTTGATTTTAGGTTATTTCCCGCGAGCTTCTTATCCACTTCATACATTACTTGTTGATTTTAGGTTATTTCCCGCGAGCTTTTCATCCACTTCACACATTATTTGGTGATTTCAGGTTATTTCCCGTGATATTCTAATCCACTTCACACACTACTTGCTGATTGTAGGTCATTTCTCGCAAGCTTCCCATCCACTTCATATAATCCTTGTTGATTGTAGGTTATTTCCCGCGAGCTTCTAATCCACTTCACACAATAATCCATTTCATACATTACTTGTTGATTTTAGGTTATTTCTCACGAGCTTCTGATCCACTTCATACATTACATGTTGATTTTAGGTTATTTCCCGCGAGCTTCTGATCCACTTCTTACATTACGTGTTGATTTTTGGTTATTTCTCGCGAGCTTCTAATCCACTTCTTACATTACTTGTTGATTTTAGGTTATTTCCCGCGAGCTTCTGATCCACGTCTTACATTACTTGTTGATTTTAGGTTATATCCCGCGAGCTTCTAATCCACTTCTTACATTACTTGTTGATTTTAGGTTATTTCCCGCGAGCTTCTAATCCACTTCTTACATTACTTGTTGATTTTAGGTTATTTCCCGCGAGCTTCTGATTCTCTTCATACATTACTTGTTGATTTCAGATTATTTCCCGCGAGCTTCTAATCCACTTCTTACATTACTTGTTGATTTTATGTTATTTCCCGCGAGCTTTTCATCCACTTCATATATTACTTGTTGATTTTAGGTTATTTCCCGCGAGCTTCTTATCCACTTCATACATTACTTGTTGATTTTAGGTTATTTCCCGCGAGCTTTTCATCCACTTCACACATTATTTGGTGATTTCAGGTTATTTCCCGTGATATTCTAATCCACTTCACACACTACTTGCTGATTGTAGGTCATTTCTCGCAAGCTTCCCATCCACTTCATATAATCCTTGTTGATTGTAGGTTATTTCCCGCGAGCTTCTAATCCACTTCACACAATAATCCATTTCATACATTACTTGTTGATTTTAGGTTATTTCTCACGAGCTTCTGATCCACTTCAAACATTACATGTTGATTTTAGTTTATTTCCCGCGAGCTTCTGATCCACTTCTTACATTACTTGTTGATTTTAGATTATTTCTCACGAGCTTCTGATCCACTTCATATATTACTTGCTGATTTTAGGTTATTTCTCGCGAGCTTCTAATACATTTCATACATTACTTGTTGATTTTAGGTTATTTCTCGCGAGCTTCTTATCCACTTCATACATTACATGTTGATTTTAGGTTATTTCCCGCGAGCTTCTGATCCACTTCTTACATTACTTGTTGATTTTAGGTTATTTCTCGCGTGCTTCTGATCCACTTCATACATAACATGTTGATTTTAGGTTATTTCCCATTAGCTTCTGATCCACTTCATACATTACTTGTTGATTTCAGGGTTATTTCCCATTAGCTTCTGATCCACTTCATACATTACTTGTTGATTCAGTTTATTTCCCGTGAGATTCTAATCAACTTCATAGATTACTTGTTGATTTCAGGTTATTTGTCGCGAGCTCCTAATCCACTTCATACATTACTTGTTGATTTTAGATTATTTCACGCGAGCTTCTAATCCACTTCACACATTATTTGGTGATTTCAGGTTATTTCCCGTGATATTCTAATCCACTTCACACACTACTTGTTGATTGTAGGTCATTTCTCGCGAGCTTCCCATCCACTTCATATCATCCTTGTTGATTTCAGTGTATTTCCCATCAGATTCTAATCAACTTCACACACTACTTGTTGATTTTAGGTTATTTCCCGCGAGCTTCTGATCCACTTCATATACTACCTGCTGACAGAGTACGAGACCAACAGCATGGTGACCAAGCTCTTGGACAACACACGTGTTCAAATCTTAGTTAGCATGAACCCGGATGCCTGGGAGTGGTCCTCAAACCAGCACGAGACATGGTTTGACAATTGTCTGAGTAACATTGGCAGGTAGGACGTCATTTTAACCCTTAACCCTTGTCCTGCAATGCCCGGATATATACGGGGTGAATGATGTTTTAGATCAATAAAAATATCACTTAATTTTTATAAAATAGTTTCAGTAGATGCTTAGTTGATTCAATAATTTAATTTTAGACATGTCTATTTTTCAGAAATAGTAATATTTTTCGTCATTTGAAGCTGGAAATTGCGTTAGCAATTCCAGCTTCAAATCACGAAAAATACAATTGAAGCAATTCAGCAGGACAAGAGTTAACCCTTCCAGTAAACACAAAACATTTGTATAACATTTATACAATGTTGGTCCAACGTCGAAGACGTTGGGCCAACTTTGCATAAATGCTATACAAAAGTTGTGTGTTTACTGGGTTACAACGTTGAATTATTTTTGCATAAACCATGGAGACCAGATGAGTTTCGTCTTAGTCAGCTCTTTCTGCTTTATTTGAATACCTATGTTATGGGTGTGCGACCATTATAGATATTTTAAAGGTGATCTATCAACCCTTAAATAGTATAAATAATTGTGTGACAAATAAAGCAAAGTTGCCACAAGATGGGGCACAAGTGTTGCCTTATATGGGGTGATTGGCTATCATGTGACCCTATGAGACGGTCACATGATAGCCGATCACCCCCATGTATGGGGTGATTGGCTATCATGTGACCCTCTGAGAGGGTCACATAATAGCCAATAACCCCATATAAGGACATAATTATTCATACCATATAAGGGGTGATAGATCTTTTGCACAAACACTGTTTTATGTTTTTTGGCAAAATGGAGACCTTTTATGGCTGTATGAATAAATGGGTACATGAATGAATAAATGAATGAATAAATGAATGAATAAATGAATGAATGAATGAATGAATGAATGAATGAATAATTGAATGAATGAATGAATGAATGAATGAATGAATGAATGAATGAATGAATGAATGAATGAATAAGCAAATGAATAATTGAATGAATGAATAAATGAATGAATAAATGAATGAATGAATGAATGAATGAATGAATCAATCAATCAATGAATCAATCAATCAATGAATCAATGAATGAATGAATACATGAATACACGAATGAATGACTGCATGAATGAATGAATAAATAAATAAAGAATTAAATGAATAAATGAATAAATGAATAAATGAATAAATGAATAAATGAATGAATGAATGAATGAATGAATGAATAAATAAATAAATAAATAAATAAATAAATGAATGAATGAATGAATGAATGAATGAATGAATGAATGAATGAATGAATGAATGAATGAATGAATGAATGAATGAATGAATAACTGAATGAATAAATGAATGAATGAATAAATGAATAAATGAGTGGATAAATGAGTGAATGAATTATTGAATAAATAAATAAATAAATGAATGAATGAAAGAATGAATGAATGAATGAATGAAATAATGAATGAATGAATGAATGAATGAATGAATGAATGAATGATTGAATAAATAAATAAATAAATGAATGAATGAATGAATGAATGAATGAATGAATGAATGAATGAATGAATGAATAAATGAATGAATAAATAAATGAATGAATAAAAGAATAAATAAATGAATGAAAAAATGAATGAATGAATGAATGAGTGAATGAATGAATAAGTGAATGAAAGAATGAATGACTAAATGAATGAATAAATGAATAAATGAATGAATGGATAAAGGAATAAGCGAATGAATGAATGAATGAATAAATGAATGAATGAATGAATGATTGGATAAATAAACAAATGAATGAATAAATGAATAATTGAATGAATGAATAAATGAATGAATGAATGAATGAATGAATGAATCAATAAATGAATGAATGAATGAATAAATGAATGAATGAATAGATGAATAAATGAATAAATAAATGAATGAAAGAATGAATGAATGAATAAATAAATGAATGAATGAATAAATGGATGAATAAATGAATGAATGAATAAATGAATGAATAAATGGATGAATGAATAAAAAAATACATGAATGAATGAATGAATAAATGAGTGGATAAATGAATGAATGAATGAATGAATGAATGAATGAATGAATGAATGAATGAATGAATGAATGAATGAATGAATGGGGATTCGGGTAACATTTGTGCCTGGATATGTTAAAGTGGCTTCGCCATTGCTGTGTCGGGTCGGACGCGATACCTCTCAATTAAGCTAGCGTCGCAGATTCTTCTCCAACATTAAACCAGCATTGAATCAATGTAGAGATTCTATTACGCAGAAACCTCACCCAACGCCATTCACTCGTAATATAGCGTTGCTGTGCTACAATGAGGCTATAAAAACAAATTGTGTTTTGCTGTGGCGAGAATGCGCCACGCTAGATGTGTGCCTAATGGAAAAAGCATCCAACCAGAGTCATTTTATTTTCAAAGGTTCAACGCCAATGGGGTGAACTTGAATCGCAATTTTCCCGATTATTTCCAAGATTTTGAGAATGTGATTCAGCCGGAAACGCAGGCAGTCATTGATTGGATGGAAAAGCAGCAGTTTGTGATATCGGCGAGTCTGCACGGAGGGGCGCTGCTGGTCAACTACGCTTATGACAACTACTACGCCGCACCTGGCGGTAAGTGCACGTACCCCAACGAACACGAGACATTCGGGCAATGGTGTTTAACCCTGTAAGCCCTCACGATGCATTAAAGCATCATTTTACATCCCTGAAAACACACTCAATTTTCCTACAACAAGGGGTTTTAGAATGAAAATGTCCATTAAACTGTTTTACCATTACATGGCAATTTTCTTTATTTTTCACCCTCTCCAAGTCATCTTCATTCACTACAAGTCGAGAATTTCGCGGCTTGTAGTTAATGAAGATGACTATAGTAAATTAAGGCTTAAAAGGGTTAATGTTGGGTTGACGTCGCAGACGATGTGTCAACATTAAACAGGCATTGGCTCAATGCATCGTGTGTAATCATATCTTAAAAAATATATTAATGGTTGTGACATGATGAAACCTTTATCAGCTTTAAATATGGTATGGTAATAATATGAAATGAATGAAATTAAAACTTCTATGGCGCCTAAATCTTCGGAGGGCCTCGCTCAGAGGCGCAATCCATCCTTATCAAATTCCAAAGAAGAGTTGAGGGAAATAAGCATGGTCGTCATCTGGAAGCTGGGACGCAAATGAGCTTGGGCGGAAAAGCCAGATCGAAGAAATGAGTTTTAAACAGTTTTGCGAAAGAGGAAATATTGTTAGCTACACGAAGGTGTGCAGGCAGTAAATTCCAGAGAGTAGGACCGGAAACAGAAAAGGCACGAGCACCGAACTTAGTTCTGATACGTGGTACTTTGAGCTTTTTTGTGTTGTTTGATCGTGGATGTTTTACGGAGTCTGCAGAAAAATAGAAGGCTAGATAATTAAAATAAATAAGATGGCCGACCATCATTGAGACAACGAAATACAAAAGTACATATTTTGAATTGTATTCTAAACTTGATTGGAAGACAATATAATGATTTTAATAGAGGAGTAGAGCGACTAAAACGTGGAGCATTTGTCACAATCCTTGCCAAATAGTTCTGAACACGCTGCAATTGCTGTAGCTGGAATTTCGTTAAGTTACAGTAGTCAAGTTTGCTTGTCACCATTGCCACTGCAATTTGTCTTGCTAAACTAGAGGTAGACTTTGTCTGATGCGATTAGGATCTCTAACATGATAAAAACAGAAACTGGACACCTGTCAAATGTGTTGACGAAAATTCAAACCACTGTCAAAAATCTGCTGGATTCATCTCATTGTCCAACACTGCAAGAGGTTAATAAACTTCGCCCTCTGCGATTTCGAGCTAATGAGAAGAAACTCAGTCTTGCTAGGATTAAGTTTTAGTTTGGATTGAGCCATCCAAGCAGATACCTCGGTAATGCAGCTCTGAAGCATTTTTAGTGACTCATTAGCTGTGTCACCTGTTAAGGAGATGTAAATGTGTGTATCATCGGCGTATAAGTGATTACTCACTTCATAATTTGAAAGAACGATGCATAGAGGAGCGGTGTACAAACTAAAAAGCAGAGGGCCAAGTACAGAACCCTGCGGCACTCCATGCTCAAGCTAACTAGATTCAGGAAAAGATTTTTCAATTTTAATATTGTGATGCCTGCCACAATGGTAGGAAGTAATACAAGCCAAAGCCATTCCAGAGACACCATACTACTCAGCTATTTATTTTGTTAGAGTGTTGTGGTCAATGGTATCCAACGCCTCAGACGAGTCTAGTAAAGTCAAAGCTGTGACATAGCCCTTGTCAAGAGAAACTGAGATGTCATTGAACTCTTAACAGGGCTGTCTCAGTGGAATGGAATTTCCGGTAGGCCGACTGACTGCATGGGATTGCTCAATTTGTTGGGGTTTATGTGGGCTTATATACGGTTGAAAACAACTTTTTCAATATTTTCAGAAAAGCAACTTAGATTGAGACTGGTTTATAATTTATGAGGTTATTGAAAATATGGTATAAATAGGCCAATACATAATTTATTTGGCGCCTAAGTCATTGTCACTTGTGGTATTCAAGTGCTGCAGAAACTAGGTAGGGTTGTAGAAGAAGAGGTCCATTCATTATTGGTTTTGATATTAAAACTCCATTATATAAAGTCTTGAGATAAAAAAAATTGAAGGCACGGTGAGAATATTAAAACACAGTGTACAACTTTACCAAGTTACCAAGTTACCAAGTTGAAATGTTTTAACAAATATTGAATTGTAAATTTTGTTAAAATTCCTTAATCCAATAATATTTTAACAATAACCAGTATAATTCACCTGTCGTTGACTCACCAGTCAAGTGTAAACTTTACAACCATGACTAAAACTAGATAATAGACGGCCTAAAACGTATCCCCTTAAACGTCACAGTCAACGACACATGTCTCAACAGCTCGGACAAATGTAACAGCTAACGACAAATGTCACAGCATTCCCTTGACAAATGTCACAGCTAACGACAAATGTCACAGCTAACGACAAATGTCACAGCTAACGACAAATGTCACAGCTAACCACAAATGTCACAGCTAACGACAAATGTCACAGCTAACGACAAATTTCACAGCATTCCCTTAGCAAATGTCACAGCTAACGACAAATGTCACAGCTAACCACAAATGTCACAGCTAACGACAAATGTCACAGCTAACGACAAATTTCACAGCATTCCCTTAGCAAATGTCACAGCTAACGACAAATGTCACAGCTAACGACAAATATCACAGCTTACAACAAATGTCACAGCTTTATCTGGATAATTGTCACAGCTAACGACAAATGTCACAGCTCACGACAAATGTCACAGATAACCACAAATGTCACAGCTAACGACAAATGCCACAGCTAACCACAAATGTCACAGCTACGACAAACATCATAGCTTCCTCCCGCTAAATGTTTTTAATGTCACAGCTAACCACAAATGTCAGAGCTTCCTACCGATGAATGTCAAAGCTAATGACAAATGACATAGCTTTCCCCCAACAAATGTCTATGCTAATGACAAATGTCACAGCATTTTCCCCACAAATGGCAGAGCTAACAACAAATTTCATATCTTCCTCTGATAAATGTCACAGCAAACGACAAAAGCCATAGCTTCCGCTGGACAAATGTCACAGCTAACGACAAATTTCATAGCTTACTCCCGATAAATGTTACAACTAACGCCAAATGTCACAGCTTTCTCCTCACAAATGTCACATCTAACCACAAATGTCAGAGCTTCCTCCGAAAAAATGTGACAGCTAACGACAAATGTCATCATTCTCTCCCAACAAATGTCACAACTAACGACAAATGTCATAGCTTCATCCAAATGATTTGTTGGTAATGTCACAACTAACGACAAATATCATAGCTTCATCCGGACAAATGTCACAGCTAACGACAAATGTCACAGCTTCCTCACAACAAATGTCACAGCTATCGACAAATGTCATAGCTTCCACCCGATAAATGTCACAGCTAACAACAAATTCCATAGCTACCTCTCAACAAATGTCACAACTAACGGCAAATGTCAACGCTTGCTCCTCACAAATGTCACAGCTAACGACAAATCTCAGAGCTTCCTCTAGATAAAAGTCACAGCTAATGACAAATGACATAGCTTCCTCCCAACAAATGTCACAGCTAACGACAAATGTTATAGCCTTCTCCCCACAAATGTCATAGCTAACGACAAATGGCATAACTTCCTCTCAGTAAATATCACAGCTAATGACAAATGACTTAGCTTTCTCCCCCCCGATAAATGTCACAGCTAACAATAAATGTCATAGCTTTTTTCACGAAAAATGTCACAACTAACCTGTCAGCAGCCTCATCTAGCCAGGTTGCTCCGATGTAAGCAGCCCAGGTCATCTCACCTATTCAAACCCCTTAAATACTGAAATCCGAATTTGGACACCTATTACTTAAAATTGTTAAACATCTTTAGGAATAACAGTTTCTAGAGGAAATATTTTATCAAAAGTTTCGGGGATTAAACAAATGAAAATGAAAGAAACATCACTATATTTCTAGGTGCAGACGCATGCCATCTTTGTTTCAATTCTCCAACTTTACGTTAACAAGCATTTTTCGTATAAACAGTACAAAATCATATAAATAAAATGCTTTTGACAGCGAAATACGCGTTAATACCAACAATTATGCGCAATATGTAGCACTCTTGATTGTTGTATAACTATGATTACACTATAACCACGCACCATTCGAAGAGGCTTTGTTCTGAGTGTTCGTGAATTTGTATGTTTACCATTCAAAAAATTTTTTTTACACTTATTAGATTCACCATTATTGTTAGACCATAATCAATCACATTTTATGTTTAGCCCTAATTGAAAGAAAAATGATTTTATTGTTTATCTGGAACTGAACTACTTAACTGAATAACTCAATATGTATTCGTACCCGTAGCAAAGAAAAAACACACACATATTTCTACATATTGCTACACTTTTAGTATCATTTTCTCCGTGGCATTTGTGTGTTATCATGGTCTGTGATGCGGATACATGACATTTATGTTTTGTGTTTTCTAGTCCCTAAAGGAGCTCGCTACTCACAGACTGACGACGATGACGTCATAGTCCACCTGTCCCACGTGTACGCCAAGAGCCACACCAGGATGCACACGGGCTACACGTGCCCCATCAGCAACACCAGCTTCCCCGACGGCATCGTCAACGGCGCCGAGTGGTACTACGTCTACGGCAAGTAGTCTCTAACCCTTATAACGCTGACATGATTTATATTTGTATAAACCCTGGAGACCAAAGGGTATTTTAATTTGAAATCAACATTGATGTCTTCTTTAACCCTTTAACCGCCGGCGCCGCATATATTCGGGTTTTCATTTTTTATTAGCACATTAAGTACCACATTTTAAATATGTTAAAGATAATCAATGTGACATCAACCCGCAAGATTTGAAAAGAGTTGACTTACATTTTGTCAAATCTGAATAATTTTCACTCACTTGAAGTTGTGGATCGCGTCAGCGAGACACAACTTCAAGTGAGTGAAAATTCAAATTTAATAATTTGGCAGTTAAAGGGTTTAAAAAAATAGCTCTTTCCGCTTCATTTGAATACATATGTTAGATCTATGGGTGTACGGTCTTTATAAATATTTTGCTCTTTCCGTGCGAGGATCGACTTTAGACGTCAGATTCTGACGTTTATTATTCTAACGTCTAAAGTCGATCCCCGCGCTAAAAGGGCTGATACCGGTCATGTTTGTGTCTTAACTCAGAAAGTGCTAATCACGTTTACAGGCGTTTTGCGCTTTTTTATTTGTATAACATTTATTTTGTATTTTGTATAACATTTATTCAACGTCGGCCCAACGTCTTCGACATTGGACCAGCATTGTACAAATACTATACAAATATTTTAAGTTTACTGGGTAATGACGCAAAAACAGTTCACTGAGGAAAAATAGACATCTCCCACATCAAAAATATTAGAGTAAAAAAACATCCATCACAATCTATGCGTACTCAGTAAGCACAAAACATTTGTAAAACTTTTATACAATTTTGGACCAATGTCGAAGACGTTGGCCACGTTGTATAAATGTTATACAAATGCAATACAAAACTTGTGTATAACATTTATACAATGTTGTACCAACGTGGAAGACGTTGGGCCGACGTTGTATAAATGTTATACAAATGCTAGACAAAAAACTTGTGTATAATATTTATACAATGTTGGACCAACGTCGAAGACGTTCGGGCGACGTTGTATAAAGTGATACAAATGTTTTGTGTTTGCTGGGTATAATGATGGTGTTTTTTTCTGTTGTTGAATACGGACACTACAAGGCAAAGCCAGGAAATATTATTCTACTTGACTTATTCTGTTATTCTATGTTGGACAGGTGGGATGCAGGATTATAACTATGCTTTCGCTGGGTGCATAGAGTTGACTTTAGAGGTGTCGTGCTGCAAGTACCCCCCAGAAGACGAGGTGGAGGCGTTCTGGGAAGAGAATAAACCCGCCCTCATCAACTTCCTGATGGAGGTGTTCCAAGGTAGATACTGACTGTACTCTTAACTTGACAAACTCAACACAGAAATAAAGCATGTCTAATGCACAATTGATATGGTTGGATAATTACATTTTCTTAATACAAGGTGAAAGGATCTAGTGCAATTGGTTAAAATTTCTTTATTCAACTTACAAAATCATAATTTTCCTCAATGACAAAGCGATCCAAGTCAAGGTGTTTAAATATACTTGGGTCGGTTTACCCCTAAACCCAATAAACACAAACATGTGTATAATATTTATACAATGCTGGACCAACGTCGACTTTCATACGCAAATTAAGAACGTTCTTATATGCACGAATACGTTAGTAGGGTGGACCCACGACCAATGTTTTTTGTTTGTTGGTTTGAACAGGCGTGAAAGGTCTAGTAAGGGATGCAGATACCTTAGAGCCCATTGTAGGAGCAGAAGTGACTGTGGAGCACCGAGTAAGACATCCCATGAAGACCACCAATCTGGGCGAATACTGGAAAATACTACTCCCCGGAAACTATGTGCTGCAGGTAGGGGGCTCATTTAATAATCCTCACAATGCTGAATTATTGTGTATGAACCATGGAGACCAAAGGGTTTATTTTTAATTCGAAATCATCATGATCTTCTTAGTTAGCCCTTTTCGCTTCATTTGAATACCTATGTTATGGGACTACTCAGAAATGCATACTGTCTAAAATCAATAGGCCGGAGTTATACATTTTTTGTTATGCATTTCTAGTCTACTTTATTTAAATTTTACTCTTTCAGTGCGGGGATCGACTTTGAAAGTCAGTATCTGACGTCTACAGGCCATTGTAAATATTTTATTTTTTCCAGTGCGGGGACCGTCTTTTTACGTCAGACCAGACATAGACCAGAATTGTTATAAGTTTTTTTATTGTGTGTTGCGTGTTTATCAGTTAAGCGTGAAATAAGGAGATTTAATTTCGAACATGCATATGCAAAATAAGACATACGGGAATACTGTAGATCTGGTAATATGCGCGAGGTTTTAATTTTCGGAAATTTCGCGAGGAGGACAAATTAGCGAATTCAAAAATCTCGCGAAACCTCTAGTAATAGCGCTACCAAAGAAAAAACGAAAACTCGAGAATTTTAAACTTCGTAAAAAATCCCCAAATCAGAAATTCGCAAATTTTTTAACACGTGCCTATTACAAAATCTACAATAATTGATAAATAGGCCTTTCGGCACACTTGCTATGTTGCCACATCAATCCACAATTTAAAAGACTATGGACATGTTCACATATTATGAACATATGAAAAAGCGAATATAAAATGTTGGCTTTTAGATGATTTTTGACCCGATTGTGTCGCTTTTAGTTCGCTACATATCCCAGTGAATAGGGACGTCGACGCAATGCTGAAGTAATGTTGGGCCAGCGTCGTGAACAGTGGCCCAACATTGAACCAGCATTGTGGCAACGTATCGTGTTTGTTAAGATTACCTTTGCTCTGCAAAAATGACACCTATTGTCTCTGGACAACCCCCTAACCGCAAAACTTTTAAATTTAAATTTTCACTCACTTGAAGTTGTGTCTCGCTGACGCGATCCACACCTTCAGGTCAGTGAAAATTGTTCAGACTTGACAAAAATGGAGAACGACAATTTTGAAATCTTGTTGATTTGTGCTACGTTTTATCTTAACGTGCTTGTAATATAAACTTTAGCTGGTGTTTAGGCCCCAATGCCATAATAAACAATTAAAAGGAACATGAAAGGCTTCTAGAACCGTGCTTAGCTCAGTCATTTGAGAACCCGAACAACACACATAATAAGACGTGTGTTCTACTATGTCATAAAGTGAACAGTCATCAGTTTAGCCATCTAGTTAACTAGTTGATTATTTTACCCACGTGAAGTTCTCTCTTGCTTTTGCGCTGCACAACTTCAGGTGGTTAATTTATTTCCAGATTTCTCAAAACGGAGGCCAAATTATTTCTTAATCTTGTTGATCGAAGATTAATATTAAATCTCGAGTAAAGTGTAACAACAAACCACTCAAAGCGTTTATATGTATGATTGACGCTTAACCCTTTCAGCGCGGGGATCGACTTTAGACGTCAGAATCTAGCGTCTGTAGACGTCAGATACTGACTTTTAAAGTCGATCCCCGCACTGAAAGAGTAAAATTTGAATAAAGTAGACTAGAAATGCATAACAAAAAATGTATAACTCCGACCTGTTGATTTTAGGCAGTATGCATTTCTGACCAGTTCCATAACATAGGTATTGAAATGAAGCGGAAAGAGCTAACTGAGATATTTTTGATGATTTCAATTGAAAAAACTTAGATCTCTCGGTTTGTATAAACTATTCTTTGTTTTAAGGGTAAATGGTGACATTCTGTTTCAGGTACGAGCTCCAGGCTATAATGACAAGTCTGTGCCATTCACTGTACCTGTAGGTGCCAACGACGCCGTGAGAGTGGATGTACCGATGACCGCGTGCACGGTAAATACAGGGGTTAATATATAAGGGGCAAATAGAAGAGGTAAACATAAGGGTAAATACAGGGGTAAATATATAAAGGGTGAATACACGAGGTAAATACATGGGTTAATATATAAGGGGCAAATACAAGAGGTAAATATAAGGGTAAATACAGGAGTTATTATACAAGGGGTGAATACATGAGGTAAATACAGGGGTTAATATATAAGGGGTGAATAGAAGAGGTAAATATAAGGGTAAATACAGGGGTTAATATTATAAAAAGGGTAAATACAGGATGTAAATATAAGGGTAAATAAAGGGGTTAATATAAAAGGGGTAAATACAAGAGGTAAATATCAGGGTAAATACACGGGTTAATATATAAGGGGTAAATACAAGAGGTAAACATAAGGGTGAATACAGGGGTTGATACATAAATGGTAAATAAAATATGTAAATATACGGGTAAATACAGGCGTTAATATACAAGAGGTAAATACAAGATGTAAATATAAGGGTAAATACAGGGGTCGATATATAAATGGTAAATAAAAGATGTGAATATACGGGCAAATACAAGAGTTAATATGAAGAGGTAAATACAAGGGTGGATATAAGGGTGAATACAGGGGTTAATATATAAGGGGTAAATAGAAGAGGTAAATATAAGGGCAAATACAATGGTTATTATAAAAAGGGTAAATACAGGATGTAAATAAAAGGGTAAATACATGGAGTTATTATATAAGGGGTAAATACAAGAGGTAAATATAAGTGTGAATACAGGGGTTAATATACAAGGGGTGAATACAGGAGGTAAATATAAGGGTTAATACAGGGGCATCATGCATCATTTCTGACCTAAATCGCGAAGTGTGTCACAATACAGGAGTAGAGTAGCAGGGATTATAGTCGAAGGGAATGGTCTCTACTTGTGTACATGCGAAATAACCAACGGGAGGGGGGGGGGGTAACAGAGGGATAATACATTCCACATGGGTCAAGACAATTACTCAGCTATTGATATCGAGGTGATAAGATGTCACTGTCTGATGTGTGTCCAGCGAAACGATACAAGTTTGTACATCATTCTCTCCACATGAGTCACGTTTATATAGCTTATATAATATATTTATTCTAAACGATTATATTTATACTGTGCGTAAAACAAAAGACAGTATCTGCCAATCTTGTAAGTAAGAAGATACTGCATTTTGACTTTGCAGGCTGATTTAATCCACTAAGACTTGAAGTTACCCTGATGACATCGCCACACGCAGTAAATGAGTTAGGCGGCCCAGTCATACCGGGTAACTTGAGGTACGCTCTAACTAAATATTGCTGTACAGTACGGCTTCTCTGTGTATAATCTAAAACCGAATGAGCTGTTAATGTTATCTTCTCGATGAAACTAAAAAGGCACACCCTTTCAGATCTAAGGGGACGTTACAACCCTGTAAATCGGGAGGCACACACTTTGAGGTCTGATGGGGGCGTCAAAAGTCCTTGGAAATACGCACCTTATCTGGAATACTGCTACGTTGTAATATAATATGCGATTTTTTTTCTGTAGCTCGAAGACGGCAAAAAGAGGACCTTCAGGATTTCATCTCTGACCAAGTGGTTGAAACTTAATGGTTATGATGACTAACTGCAACAGACAGAGTTAGCGAGGAGCCCATCCCTGAAAATAACACTTTAACTTATCAGCTTTCATTGTAGAATCACCGCGGTTGAGTTACGTTCACACACTACTTTCTAATCATTTTGAGTACGCTTACATTGCTAATATAATCATGAGATTAGAATGGAACACTCCGGTTGGTAGCTGACGATATACAAGCTGTATTACGTAGAAGTACATTTCCCACACATTCCGCTGGCGTAATGCCGTTTTATTATATTGTCATCATTGTACAACAATAAAAACACATGTCTCACTGTTCATAATCACTGATAACATAGACTGTAATATAAAGTATAGTACTATGGGCTTTTTTCGTAGTCAATGATAGTTTTCAATACAACAGTTTTTATTTCATCAATAAAATTCTAACCTGAACCATTCCTTCTCGTTGTTCTGGTTAGATTTGTTAGATGTAAATAGCTGGTGATGAAGATTTTCTGATAAAATTAAGCTTTTTGAGAAGTGAAAACGTGATCCCTTAAAGCGCTATATATATAAAAAAAAATTCACCAACTTGAAGTTGTGCCTCGCTACCGGGTTCCACAACATTTAGATCTTAGACCCAAAAAGTGCCCGAATAATTTTGTCAACAGGGGACGACACGGCAAGTACGAATTGAAATTGTTTGATCGTTTGATGTGTACGGAAGTGAAATAGATGGCTGCTCACGAAATATCGGCATGAAAATGGACACTTTTGTTGATTTATTTCAGCATGAATAAACCTACATGTTCACTTATTCATTTCTGATGTTATCCATGGTCATTTTTTTTAGATAATATTAGGAATAGAATAAAGTCATACGGATTTGGGAATATTTATCATATTTCAAATGATATTTTCAACAGATTTTTACAGAACTTTTTAAGTGTTTGTTCCTGGCTAAATCATATTAATCCATTATGCCTCTTTATTAACACTCAATCAAAATTAGCGCAAGTCGGAAATTCATCTGGCAGATTCGGTTGAACATTGTACCCCATGTGTAGTATCATGGCCATGCCCTCTACTGCGTGGATATCAATATGACAATGCATAAACCAGAATCCAGGGTTGTCACTTTTGAAACGAACAACAACATACCCCCTGGAAGGGACAAAAACTGTATCTTTAATTGGTGGGTTGTGAAGATTCAGATTTGTTGCATGTCCCTCCCTCCATTTAGCAGAGGCACACAAGTTGGTATCACATTCGATTTCATTATTTCGTTTTACCCATACACCTGTAGTTTCGTTATAATCAGGATACCCCATCTTTAGAACAGCAAAATTCATTCCATGTAAATGTACTGGGTGGTGACCAGTTCCAATTTTTGCATCGGTGTTCACAAAGGTAAACTGGATGACAGAATTCATAAGTATGTTATCTATGTGGGTGCATTTACAATCGCCGTTTTGTCCACAGTCTGCGGGACATGGTGTTGTGTTTCCTTCCATGCCCTGCCAGAGAGGAGCAGTTGGACTAATGAATCTGTGAGCATTTATACCGGAATAAAGAGCGAAGTTGAAGTTATAAAACTTTTCTACTACATTATTAGCGGTATCTTCAAGTCCGTATGTTTCTTTTAAAATGTGAGAGTCCATTGAAGACCTTGCTTCAGCCATGCTTATACATATCTTGTTATCTATCTCTGGGAAGGCAGGGAAGGGGCAGTTAAAAACAAAGCAAGGTTTTGCATCACTGCATGTTAGATAAGTAGAAGAAGGTTCTAATGTGGAAGAATCATAGTCAATGATGGCCCAACCTTCATCTATGCGGTCATCTGGTTGAGTAAATATACCATTCTTCACTCCCCATGATCGCAACCTCATCCAGTAGCATCCTCCCGGCTGGATGGCGTCCATGATGAAGTCTACACGTTCCCCGATAGTTAACATAATGGCATCAACTTGCATTGGCTCAACCTCATTTCCGTCTACGGCCACAACCTGGAAACCAAAATAGTCCTGTTATAAGGTCAAGTTTTTATTTGTTTTTCCCTTATTTTTAGCAACCGTGATCGATGGTGATTATATTTGGATTCTTTATATTATCGTTTTTATACTCCTCAATAGCACACACTTTACACAAAAAAGGTTAGACACGTCTTCAATCTAGAGTTTTAAAAAGTATTCACCGCCATTTTGACAAATACGAATCATTTTCTCTCGCTTGAAGTTGTGAATCGCGTAAGCGAGACACAACTTTAAGTCAGTGAAAATGTTAATTAGAGAGTCAGCGAGGCAGTACTTAAAGTGAGCATATATTCAAGTAGTTAATTCGGCGGTTACCATAAATTATCAAATAGCAGGTTTATAGGTTGAACAACGTCACTTTTTACCCCTGGTCACCAGACCTGTTCATTTGTGTGTCATTTCATCTCCCCAGGGAGCATACTGCTCTGCGACTATTTCGTCGCTTGGCCTACGCATGACCATCTCATGCCTACCATGTACTTATTTACACCTGAGTAAAGTGAGGGTGAAGTACATTGGTGAAGTACAAGGACACAACACTCTCAACATAGAGAGTTGTGACACACAGCACGCAGCATCTTTCCCAGTCCAGACACGAAGACCGCAGGTCTGACCTTGATAACAGGTGTACAATCGAGCCATAGACACTGAGAGGGGTTCTGACATCATTGAATGGTAATTATGACTTCAGCGGTCTACTGACTAGAGTGTTAAAGGTCACACTCAGGTCACCACACTGAGTGGAGTTATCTAATGTTGATCTGATTGGTCAGTGAGAAGATGTCAGTGGATGCATAGCATATATAACTGGAAGGAACTACCACTGGTAGTGAGTATGGACGGGAACATTGTTTCTGAAGTAGCTAAAACCAACATGATTTTCAAGAAAGATAAGAACAAGAAAGGTAAAACACAGCGAAAGAGATAGAGAAAGAGAGAGAAAGTGAGAGAGAAAGAGACTGTGATAGAGAAATAGGATGTGAAAGAGAAGGGACACAGACAGACACAGAGACAGGGATAGGGAGAGAGACAGAGAGACAAAGACAGATACAGAGAAAGGGACAGAGGCAGTGGCAGAGAGAGAGAGACAGAGACAGGAACAGGGACAGAGAGACAGAGACGGGGATAGATACAAAGACAAAGGTAGAGAAACATAGACAGAGGCAGGGACAGAGAGACAGAGACAGATACAGGGACAGTGACAACGACGGGAACAGGGACAGAGAGACAGAGACAGGGACAGAAACAGAGAAAGAGAGACAGAGACAGGGACAGAGGCAGAGAGATGGAGGCACAGACGACAGTGCCATAGGCAGACACAGGGATAGAGGCAGAGACAGGGACAGAGAGACAGAGGCAGAGACAATTACAGGGCCAGAGGCAAGGACAAATACAGAGAGACAGAGAAACAGAGACAGGGACAGAGACAGATACAGAGAGACAGAGACGAAGCAGGGACAGAGACAGGGACAGGGATCTAAAAAGAATAGATCTCAATAGAGCTTCATAACAAAAATTGAACACAGGACACACCTTTCATGGGATTAGGTGAGGCACAAGGAATAGTGGCAGGGATCACGTATTACAGCCTTTAACACAGTATCTGAGTAGTTATTATATAAGTCCAGTCATGGTAAAATACATTTTTATTTGAAATTTTTTTTCTGAATTTCAATTTATATGTTAGAGGTTCTGCTTATGGAAGACCATGTATTATTTATTTTTTTAAATGGTGACCCCCGACTGAACTTATATTATATATAATATTTTTTACAAAAATGGCTGGGGGATCTATGCCAATTTTTTTTATGCTAATTGATAAATAGTTTACATGAATGGAATGTTAACCGTAACTGGGCTAATGTGACATGATTTCGGTCTTTTTTCGTCTGAGAAGCACTGTTTTTTGTGATATGACAGTTGACAGTTTTTGTAATGTATTGACAGTGGGGTATGACCCAGCGATCAATGTGCTCAAATATGAAGTCGATCGGTTCAAAACTGTGGTCTATAGAGTAGAAAGACTGTATCATCAGACGCACAGTTTATGAGATATGACTATTTTAAGAAATAAACTATGCCATCATGAAGAGGGCCCGCCCTAGTTTTCCACAGATGGCCAACATTTTGCTCCTTTTTCGTCTTAGACGCACAGTTTTCGAAGTATGACAGTTTAAAGTTTTCCTAATGTATTGTGATCGGGGTTTTTGTGACACTAAACCCCGCCGTACAGAGATGCTATTGGTCAGATTGCTTAGAAAAGCTATAGCACCCTACCTGTCTACCCAAAGGCCATTTTGGTCAGATTTCAAGTTGATCACGTAAAAATTCAATATGAAATAGATGCACAAAAAACGGTCGTAGAATAATAATAATAATAATAAAAATAAGGAAGTATCCACTTGAAAAACAATACTTTGGACAACGGTACGTCCAAACAAAAATGTTATACATCCACGACCCCGCTTCATATATGCGTGAGCTCAAGGGATCTGCTGGTGGCATCCAACCTGATAGCTGAAGGTAGGCAGGCAATGGCTATTGCAAAGTCCCATAATTTAACCATTATGTCACATCCTTCTCCAACTCGTTCGAAGAGATAATGAGAGTTTTATAGTGATTTCACATAGCCTACAACTAGAAATGGGAAACTATTTACATTTCAGGATATTTCTTTCTTTTAAGACATATAATAGTGGCCTAGCATAGGAGTGGATTGATCATAGACAGTAGAGCCAAGTGAGCCTCTACTAGCATATGTCATGCAGACTGTGGTGTAGCATGTTATTAAAGAATCAAATATCAATGGCAATTACATTAATCATGGTCTGAACAATTACTTTTGATGATATGTATGGGCCTAATAGTGTCATTGATTTTATTCTTTTAATCACGTTAATTGTCATGCGCTAGCTGGGTTGAACGCCTCGTCAATCATGAACCAGTGGGTCCGGGTTCACTTCCACATTAGGTTTCTTAATGTCAAAGTGCAAAGCGATAACTGAGTTATGTATCCACTTGAGGCTGTACTAAGCATTACATATCAATTGGTTGTTTTCCTTGGGAACAAACATTTGTCATACCAGCTGATTAAAATGAATACATATTTACCTTTTCCCGCTAAGTTATCTTAAGTTATCTAAGTTATCCCAGTTGTTTCTAACTACCGTGACCCACAACTTCCAAGTGGGTAAAAATTACTCATATTTGTTAATTTGACACCAAACATTTTCAAATCATGATGTCTAAACACCCATCTTTTCCACGATAACTGTGATTTAATCTGCCAATTAAATGGATTTGAAACGTCTATGGTCGTGCTCAGTCCTTAAAGGTTAAAATACCAGTCTATGTACGTTTCTGGTTTTAGTTACCCCATTTGCCTGAATCTCTGTTATCAGCGTGGTGCTTTCTGGGTACAGATGTGTCCTGCTGTTCATACACCTTTAATGTTGACAACCTATACTGATCCACCAATGAATCGGCAACCAATTTATTATTTCCACATACATACCCTGACTTCCCCTGAAAGAAGATAATGTATTGCAAGTGTTTACAATAGTTATTTTCAATAAAAAAATATATGTATATTAACAGAAATACATAAGCCATTCTGTCTTATTGTTAACTGCGGCGATATAGCCGCGTATTTGATGTATGGTGTCCGTGCGGGATTCTACGATCACCAAATGGCGATCATTTTGTTATTAATGCATCAGATAATAACAGCCTTCAATGCTCGATAGCCATTCACTAGGTGTCAGTTATTTTCTTCTAGTCCCGACCGCATCGTCGTTTTAGTGCCCCCGGGTGACTAGGTCTGAGTGCTTGGACAGAGGCAGGGTGCAGTTTTCAGTGGCCATTGATCTGACCAGACGTTCTCTGAGTGAGTAGACCTAATCCTGCTTTAACATAAGGTATACTTATTCAAAAATTTTCTGCCAATCAGGAGGCCTCTCCGATAAACATTTTTTCAGATTGACATTATTTCACTGATGAACATTTAATTATGCATTTATGTGTGATTGAAAATTACCCCCGATATGCCACACCTATGTATTTCTGATATAAATCATTAATATCATACTGGTTCATGGATATTATCATTATATTTAATTCATACTATATACATGTTTTGAGTGGAGTGACATGCAAGGGTAGCATACTGTGTACATGTTTTGAGTGGAGTAACATACAAGGGTAGCATACTGTGTAAATGTTTTGTGTGGAGTGACAGACAAAGGTAGCATACTGTGTAAATGTTTTGAGTGGAGTCACATACGAGGGTAGCATACTGTGTACATGTTTTTGACTGGAATGACAAACAAAGGTAGCATACTGTGTACATGTTTTGAGTAGAGTGACATACAAGGGTAGCATACTGTGAACATGTTTTGAGTAGAGTGACATAAGAGGGTAGCATACTGTGTACATGCTTTTGACTGGAGTGACAAACAAAGGTAGCATACTGTGTACATGTTTTGAGTAGAGTGACATACAAGGGTAGCATACTGTGAAAAGAAAAAATATAGTTAAAGGTATGGTCAACTGTCAAAATTCGCAGGACAAGGGTCCCCAGAATGGAATAGTGCCTGTAGATAGGCCAAGGCCCTTTTCCATAATAATACTAAATATGCGTTTAATACCCAAAGCCTCATTAAAAGCTAGTTCTCAAATCACAGCAAGCTCATATATACTTGAGCAACATCTATGAGTTAATAATTCAAAACCCTTGGTCCTGGGCCCTACTTGGTCATTGGCTTGCAAACAAACTGACTGAATCACTGTAGGGATGTTGAAACTGGCTGACCCCAAGCTTGTATTGACACCCAGTAAACACAAAACATTTGTATGACTTTATACAATGTTGGACCAACATCGAAGACGTTGGGTCGATGTTGTATACATTTTATACAAATGTGTTTGCTGGGAAGGAGGACTTTCTCTCAAACATGGTACATTGTCGAATGTTGGTTTAATGTTGGGCCAGCATCGCAGACATTGGCCTAACATTAAAACATTATAATCAGGTTATAGCTACTCAGCTGAATGCAATCAACATGTAGGCATACTGTGTATACCAAAGGCCTATATACAGCCTATACACGTGACCTACACATGCCCATTCTGAAGATGACTGTGTGTTCTAGTATCCTTGGTTTAACACGTGAAGACTTTTACGGATAATATACAAATTGATGCCACACGGTTTAATTTACAACATTCACAACAGCTTTGCCGTGCTTGAAATACTGTTCAAATCTGATAACTATGATTTTCGTTATTGTGCATTATTAAACATATGTGTTGTTACCGGTCGTGGACTTATCACTTATTATTAACATAGTCAAACTGTTATCAAGCTTATCTTCACGCAATGATTGATTTAATCACGTGACCATGTATTATTTACTAATAATACACGACTAGGCCTAAAAAACTACACAACTGCGCTGGGTTAGCCTATCTACAAGACTAGTCTAAGCATATACTAATAGGCCTATACAAATCATTAGACATAGCAAGCAGGACAATCATACATGTAGGAGCCACTAGATAATTTGTCATGTTTTTGGAGACAATGAAGAATTGAGAGGTAAACCTGGTAATGTAGCCTATGTGTCATGGCTCTTCATATGTTCAATAGACAGAATAGGCCATCGTTGTCTCGTGCATTTACTGCTCTAACCGTTGTTGTCCCAGACAACGATGTTTTAATAGACTATAGATGCGAAATTTAGCCCGTTAGTAGGCCTAGGCCTATTATTATTACTTGTTTTTTTGATATGAGTATGACATGCTGTATAGTCTATACATTGCATTAACTTGTAGGGGTAAGGCCGATTGTGTCAGCGCAATGAATCATTTTACCTGCAGATGATGAGAATCTATAGAGATTTCCAATCCGTATTCGGATCCAGTATGTGCCATTCTAAATCTGTATTGCTGAGCATTTACCACATGGAAGCGTTGTAGTGGTAGCGTATCAGTCTGTGCTAGACGACCTCTGCCGTTCACAAGCACGGACTCGAAATCTCTACTGCCAGCTTCAACATCATCGTGCCCAAAACGTCTTGTAATATCTGAATTCTGATACTGACCTGTTCCTGGGAACTCTATTGAAAAAGGATTTGAGATATCGAATTCACTAGCACCTATGTTATACCAGTCCATGACTGACACAATGAAGTAAGATGTACTGGGCATCACTTTGTGCACAACTAGCATCCCCATCAACCCTTCTGTTCTTTGACTTCCAAAGTGACTATGATACCAATGAGTACCTGCTGGACTGGCTCTGAAACAAGCTCATTCATTGTGGGTTTGAAACATTGAATTGCACATACAGTTTTTAATAAAAGGCTGTCCAAAACTGTTTTGACAATTTTTTGGCTTTCTTAGGCCAATTTAGGGACTTTTAAAAACATTGAAAAAATAGGTAGCGCGACCCCTTGCGCCACCCCTATTTTCGTTAACCAACGAAAATCAATTCATTTTAATTACCTATGTAATTGGGAGGGGGGGGGGGGCTACCATCAATCCCCAGGGGGTGGGAGCTAGCTTATTTTTGAAATAAATAATTTCGGACAGACTCTGCGTGAAATAAATAATTTACTTCAAGAGCTGTTCTATATTTAAACATATTACAATTTAAAATTTTCAGCGAACCTCTAAGCCGGGTTGAAATAAATAACCTGTGTCAGACACAAATTCCATCCCCCTCCTGGTGATTGAATGGTGCCCCACAACCCCCCCTTGACAGTTCAAGCCCCGTCATCGCATGTATGCATATTTTGAATAGATTTAATTGAATGAAAAATTAAATACCCCGTCACAACAAGCAGGTTCTCAGCTTTCATTTGAGATCTTATAATTTCAAAAGATCCGGAAAGTTTTATTCAATTTAAATTTTCACCCACTTGAAGTTGTGTCTCGCTACCGCAACCCACAACTTCAAGTGAGTGAAAAATACTCATATATGTTACACGTGAGAACAAAGATTTGAAAATCTTAATGTTTGAACATGCCTTTCGAGTCCAATAACTGTGATCTAACCTGGCAATATTAAAAACGATTACAGTCGCGCTTACTTAGCACTTAAATGGGTAACTAGTCGTTAACTTTGGAAAGATACGGATACGACATGGTCATAATACCATGACGAATTGCGACGCTCAGTCGCAAAGTAGTCCGAAGTATTTTTACATTGTAGTTTAAATAAGGTTTCTTAATAGGAGCTCCTTATTACCTGAATCTGTAGGTGAAGCTCTGAAGTGGTAAGATAGGGCACTGAGTGACATAAGGTACACCGTCCATCCAGGGGGTGCCACGCTGGTGCATACCGTGCCAATGGATGGTCAAGCCTTCTGTTAACAACTTATTTGTCACTTTGACCACCACCTGAAATACAAAGCGTACAATAAAATTATGATATTGAAATTACACAATATTCTGTATTTCGAAAGTTTTCTATATCGACTCACGCAAAAACTAATTATGCAATTGGAATTCGGGGGTTAGCGTCTCTTCTCGGCTCGGTTTTTTAACTCTCACAGCGGTGATGTCGGATATGATCGTCTTTTATGATGTTAAGGCTCCCACACACCACAAGGACTGTCTAAGACTGCTTAAGAGGCCACGGTAATCTTAAACAATCGGTGCGGTGTGGCCACTTTCACGACTACGATTTCGTTGATTTCGTCGGAAGCTGTCGTCAGTCTTAGTCATGGCTTGTCTTAGCCGTCGTATACGTTCGTTACTGTGTGGCATGTCCTGCTACGCGATTGTAATGTGTCAACATTGCTTTCGGAAAAACACCCACTAGGGGTCCTACATGCCAGGATCGCTGCTATTGCTTACGACGCCAAGTCGGTAACAGTCTTTCTGGTGTGGCTTGCTGCCGTCGTAAAACTAGCTTGTCTGCTATTATCTAATTCCTGTCACGATGGTAACGCTTTAAGCAATCGCGGGGAGTCTTTGTGGTGTGTGGGAACCTTTAATTTTTATTTATCCCGGTGTAACCACAGGCATTTGCATAGTCATTTATATTGCAATCATTATGATCAGTCACTGTCACTGTCGTTGGCTGTAGACGACGATACTTGTCAATAGTCCATGTAGTAGAGAATTGTAATTATATACTACATGTAGGCTACTATTGGCAAGTATCGTCGGCTACAGCCAAGATTACAATTACTGATCATAATGGTTGCAATATATAAACTAACTATGTGAATGTATGTGGTGTAGCCAGAAGCTGTTGTTCAAAGTAAATTGTGTCTTAAATATTGAAACATTAATATAATTGAGTAATTTTGTAAGATATAATTGAGTAATTTATGTAAGATATAATCATATAACGTCACATGTATGTAAACCGGGCTGAGGTGACACACGTGGGATAGCGACCTCTCAATTATAAACCCACCTAATGAAATCATCATAACTGTACTTTTCAACAGAGTTTATTTAGACACAATGATGTGACCTGGCATGCGAAAATGTACCTCCAGGGCGTCATATGAATTGTCAGTCTTGGTTAATGATAAAACAGAATTGATACGGATTAACCCTTTAAGGCCTCACGATGGATTGAAGCATCATTTTACATCCATGAAAACAGATTTATTATCCTACAACTAGGGGTTTTAGAATGAAAATTTCCATGAAACTGGTTTGCCAATACATGGCAGTTTTCTTCAATTTTTCACCCACTTCAAAGCATCCTCATCCACTACAAGTCGAGAATTGCGGCAGCAATTCGCGGCTTGTAGTGGATGAAGATGACGATGGTAAATTCAGGATTGAAAGGGTTAAGAGTGCATCAAAATATTTATCAATGAAGTTTATATCGAGATTCACATTATAACGGCAATGAAGAAGACCATGTTAATGTTTGTATGTGCATGCTTTTTGCTGTATAATGATGTATATGCTATGTAGGCTAAGAATGAATGTATATATACATGATATATGTATAAACATGATGAATAGTTTCACATAGGAACATACCAGATAGTTGTGTGGAACCAGGATCCACATATTCGAAAGCTCAATAAAAATGGTCGGATACGGCTGCCTGTACTTATTTATTGCTATTTTTCTGTTAGCTTGGACCCTTGTGAGGTAATTTGACTTGTCTGCTCTGCAAAAAAAATGTGGATTTATGGCTCTGAGTATGTATTTACATATGTTATGTTGGTCTGCTATAAATCCTTTTATATTGGGATTTTCCAAACATTATTTCTGTAAAAAAATCGGAAAATAGACTTTTCGGAAAAAAATTGTACGGCCCGCGTACAAAAGCGTCAATAATTTTTTCTCGCGTGGAATTTTGCAGAGCAGACAAGTCAAACTTACCTCCAAAGGGTCTAAGCTAAAAGAAAAATAACATTAAAACAGTACAGAGAGCCGTGTCCACCCCTTCAAAATGTTGAGTCCCTGGGGCCGTATTCTCGTACAAGTTACGATATATCGTAGGCTTCCGATTGGTCGAGATTGCCATCTCGACCAATCAGAAGCCTACGATATATCGTAACTTGTACGAGAATACAAGCCCTGGATCCTGGATTATCTATTCACTATACGACAAAGAGCTTCCAAATACATTTCGCTCTAAGAATTTAGAAGCCTACCTCGCTTCCTTCCATCACTTCAATTGTTGGTCCTGGAAACTGGTCATTAATTACGATGATGGTTCTGGGATTTCCATCTAGCGTGATGACGTCATAAGGATTTACCTCTTTTCCCACATAGAGGTTATTCGGGAACTCGTCAGCCCGTCTGAGACTGTTCTCGGCGATTTCCAGTTCCCGTCCGTTAGTTTTCACGTTATAGAGACCTTCTCCAGTGTCGTAAGTCATGCTCATGGTGGTACGAACCACAAAGTCATAAACACACGGAGATTGTGTACAGATCTCACATCGCAGTGTCCGAGCTGATAGGGCTGTTAAAATACACAGTGCGAATAATATTCGCGCCTTCTCCATTTTAGTTGATGTAAGCTGTCCAGAATTAATGTCAATGAGAAATATAAAATAGGAACTTCCGACGTCAGTCGCACTTTTGTAGCTTCAGGTAATTTCCGGTAAACACGAGACATTGACCCCATGTCGGTTTATTGCTAGGCCAACGTCACAGACGTTGATCCAACAGTAAATCAATAATGGTTCATTATCTTGTGTGTGTGGGCTAGGCCTGCAGCTCAGACGCTAATGATTTATAAGAAATTAGTTTTTTGATAAGGTGTTTATGAGTCTATAAAGATCAATCGTCAATTTAGCAGGAATAATTGAATTTACAGCCCGTGCCACTTGTAATCAGTTATCTCTTCTTCATATAAATATAGATAAATATATTGATATTCATTGACGACGGGAAGGCTATTTAGTCGTATGCATCAATCAAATTAACAGTGAAAATATATGTACATGGATTGTATTGCTCTATTTAATAATATATCCATAATAATTATAACAGAAAAACAGTTTTTAGGAGTTATCTCTCGTTTGTTCGCTCACCTTGAGCAAATCGCTTTTTCCGGTCACCCAATACGTCCAGCACAGTACCAGCACAGTACTTACATTATTTCTGGAATACGCTATTTATCAAGAATATGCTCTTTATCGAGACTTCCTATGATATATTTGTTGTAGTCCGGTTGCCAAAAAGCGAACCGGGATTTTCTTTTAAGTTCAAGTTTTTTTATTGATAAGTCTTCATATACACCCTGAGAGCATTTTTAGCTTTGTTGGCATCGCGCCAACTTTGGGAAGAATTTTTTAAAAGTTAATTTGCATAATTCACTCTATTTAACATATTGAGCCGTTTTTATGATACAACTTTTTAACAAATATGCGTAGAAACAAGTGTAATACCACTTTTTCGAATAAGTTTAGCATGAAGAAGTGATTTACCACGTTATTTTTGCGATTGAAGGTCAAGGTCAACTATAAATGTCAAGGTCAAGGCTGAAATAATCTAGAAATATGACTTGATCATGTTTATATTAGACACGTGGTTGAATTGTACAGGCTTGTTTCAATCCCTGCTCTTTTAAGTATGTCTGCATCATTATAAATATTATAAGATATGTGCCACTTTAGATGTTTGCTAAGCTCATTTGCATAATTCACCCTGGTTAACATAATTGACCATTATATGTGATGAAACAACTGTTACCAATAATATTTAGATATAATGCTATTTATGTGTTATGCTTTTTTTTAAGTTTGGCGCGACCGAGAAATGTTTGTCGTATTTGAAAAAAACATCTCATGTGGTAATTTGAATAATTCACGCTAATTAACATAATTAACCACTATGATAGTAATTTAACAAATAGGTCCAGAACCATGTGTAATACCACTTTTTCGTATAAGTTTGACACCAGGAAGTTGTTTTGGATGTTATTTTTGCAATTAAAGAATATCTCAATATATCAGATTATATTATCGGGAAAATTACACTATACTCGCAGTATATATCAGTGTAATAATGTCAGAATATAATAGCTACCACTAGTATGTTTCGGAAAATGGACATAATTATATATATTAGTACCTCGAGATTTAACACGTTCGTAACCAGTTCAGACAGATGTCAGGATATATCATCATACCGAAGAAATATGACACTAGTGTCAGTGTATTGTATTGCAAAATGGCAATATGGAATCAATGACAATGCTATGTCAGAATATGCCGCTTTGTGGCAGGTGGTGAAACCATGATGTCAAAATATGTCAAATCAATTCTAAAAAAATGGCTATATAGGCATAATATAATGTTTCCGAAAATCATGCTTGTGTCAATTACTGTGTTTACAAAATAAAACACTATTGTGTTACAATATGAGAGCTGTATGTCATGATGATATATTACAATGTCAGTATATGGCTTCAATAATGTCTGGATATGACATATAAGGATAGCTTCTGGATATGAATGACAGAATCAAATTAAAAGTGAGATTCACATGATAGAACCCACCACAAAGTATCAAAATATCACAGTATCGTGTCTGGATTAAAAACTGTGATTATGCGACTTAATAGTGTCTGAATATGGCATTATAATAAAACAAAATTATATCAGGTATATTCGATAATAATTAAAACTGCTGCTTTTATGGCAGCATATTGCCATCGTAATATCATGTCATTATAATATCAGAATTGACAATGAAAGGTGTTGTGATAGGTGTCGACATTGTAATATTATATTCATAATGATATCGCTATTATAATTCAATGTTACTTTTATATATTGTATTAAAGGACATTTTAATGTTAAGGCTCCGATTACACATAGAGCGAGAAGCGAGAAATCGCGCGAATTTGCGAGAAACTCGCTGCGGTGATCTTACTACACGTAAAGCGAGAAACCGCGCGGGATATGAAAATCAGGTGTGACGTAGCAATGGGTACTGGCTAAGGAAACAAAGACGGACGTGCAGAGAAAATATTACAAAAGGCTTTGACCTAAATTATGGCTGGGTATAGGGATTATAAGCGATGAGGTTGGCACTTCGTAAATATAACATATAGTATATATAGTGATGAGAGGTGATGAGAGGTGACGAAAGGTGAAAGGTGTGATCCATGCCTCCATAAAACCATGGGGATAGTAGAGTTTATGTCCATGATAAAACCAAGGAGGTTATAATTTCCTTGATAAAACCACTGGACATATTGTACAGTGTATGAACGTCATGTCAGAAGCGATCACCACAACAAACTCGATGATTGGTCAGGGTTAAAAAATATCTCGCGAACTTTCACGGAAAAACCGCCCAAGTTGAGTTCTGAGGCAAGATCGCGCTTTGCCGTAAATTCTCGCTCTCGCTTTATGTGTAATTGAGCAATGGCTTATGTACTGAGAGCGATTTTTTTCTTGCGCGATTTCTCGTTTCTCGCCTTATGTGTAATAGGGCCTTAGCACTGAGTTGAGAGAATATGACGTCATGAAGTCAGGACATTACAACATAATTTCAATATATTTGAAGTTCTAAATAATATTATACTACAAGGACAGAATACATCGACTCCATGAGTTTACGATTATAGACATTATGATATTATATATATTTTTTTGAATATTGTGATATTGACATTATAATATAACAATACGGTATAATGGCATACCCCTTTTTATATCCCCATTGACTGCAATGTGAAAATATGACCCTTCAATACCATGATGCAGTTATGTCAGATTGTGATACAATAATGTCATCGTATGACACTATATATTCAGATTATAGAGTTATAATGTCAGAATATGACAACATAATGAATAAGAGTATTGTAATCTATGTCTCTACATTGGTCAAAACGTTATTTCTAATTCGCAAGATGTTATTATTATGTTTAAATTGACATTGTTTTAACATTATGTGTTAATCGTGACTTCTACCCCCCCCCCCTCCCATACACATAAAATCAAGAGCTTTCAGTTAAATTTGTGAAACAACACATAATCATAGTTCAATTAGATAAGAAGACATTTTAACACACACAGCAGCTAAAACTTATAGTACTAGTATGTATTATGCAGTGACGAGTGTAATAATGTTCGAAATTGCTCTAAATTGTCGTACGATTTCTACGCATATCACTGTTAGTATATCATACATACGTGAGACAATGCATGATCGTAAATTAATTTATATTGAAAAAAGTAACGGAAATATATAATGTATATCTGAGTAAGCCAGTGGCCAGCAATTGGTGTCAAGGGTACACACATTCAATGTCACTAGCATGTGAACAATTGAATGAGAGGTTAAATAATATTTTTAGCTTTAGATATTCATATCGTTGTATTTTGATCTCATTAAAAAACTGTAGCAAATATGTTCTGTGATAGTTCTCATAAGAGTTGGTTATGCTAGGTATGGTGAAATATGTGTATTAACATATAATATAATTATCTCGATATTAGCGCATAGTTAAGGATGTTATATGGTGAGTTTTATATATAGACGTATTTGACGAACTGAGTTAAGGATTATATATAGTGAGGTTTGTATAAAGACGTATTAAAGAAAATAAACACACCTCCAGATTCGCTATTTTAAACAGGATCATCATGCATTTTTAGCTGCTAGCGCCTTGAGGCCTACATTTTTTTGTAATTTTACCTAATACAACGCCATTCACTGGCACGCATTACGTATGAGATTTATCTTTATAAAATTAAAGGGGTAGTTACGCAGCTTTAAATTTGTATGTGAATAGTATACCAATTTACATATTTAACAAAATGTTGATAACTAGACGTGCCTACGCTGTTAGTGTAGTAATGAATTGAACTTGACTTCAAATCGTAAGAATAACACCAGAAATGGATTTCTTGGAAGTTGTTTAGTATTACGCATGATTCTAGATCCAATACATAAATCGTTATTCTTTGAACAAATTATAAGAACCAATTATGTTAATTAGAGAAAATACACTAATTAGCTCTTGACCTAGATCGCATAATGTTGAAATGGACCTATAATTGCACCCATAAACAGAAACCACTCACTCGTGTCAAAGGTATGCAAAAAAGTGTTGTTACAAATGTTTTCGAGCATATTTGATAACAAGCTGTAGCCTTATTATCGGAATTGCTAATTATGCTAATTAGCGTATGCAAATTGGATCATGAGATGTTTTTCTAAAGTTGGCAAAACGTAGTACGTCGTTTCAAACTTAAAATATGGCACTACATATGCATAGAATTACAACTAACATGTTTTTAGTAATAAAGTTGTTTCATCCTATCATAATGGTCAAGTATTTTATTTATGTAAATTATGCAAATAAGTTTAACTAAACTCCCGGATAAAAACAGTTCCTGTACAATTAACACATATGTGGCATGTAAACATGCATAAAGTAATAATTTGGCGATATTCCAGCCTTGACCTTGACATTTTCAGTTGACCTTGACCTTGAATTGTAAAAATGACGTCAGAAATCCCCTCTTCGGGTTAAAGTTAGTCAAAAAAATGGTATTACACTTGTTTATACACCAATTTATTAAAAAGTTATATTATATATGGGTATGTATGTTAATTAGGTTGACTTATGCAAATTAGCTTATTGAGGTCGCGCATATCTAAGAATGTTTCTAAATTTATATCTAATAATGTTTATAAAGATCCATACCTTTCTGAAAGGGCACGAAATGAAAAACATCCTGTACAATTAACATATATGTGACATATAAACATGCATATTAGTGGCGTGTGCGGCATGTAGCAGCTGATACGTGTAGCATGTAGCAGCTACCTCCTGCAGTGGCGGTTTATCACGCCACCCCCCCCCCCCCCCAGGTTTTTACGAGTCAATTTTTAAATGATCGACTTCAAGTCATAGAACAATATTCACCTTAAAATGTAACTAGTTAGTACAATGTCAGTATCATCACATGTGTGTGTATGTAAAAGTGTAAAGCCATTTATGAATATGCCTCATGAACCAAGTTCTCATTCATTGATTATGTTATAAAATAGATGGCTTTACACTTTATAAAAATGTATGTAACTTTTTCCTAATAAATGTCGTTCTACGGCCTTTTACATCCCATCTGTGTTATAGCTCATTTATTTTGGGAACATCAGCCATAATGGCAATCCAAGGCTTGCCTTAGAGAGATTTCAAAAATAAATGTTTTTGCAATTAAATCTCTGTGGAATTCACCAGGTGACGCTCTTACTGTTCTATTACTCTCCAGAGTCGCGTCACACACAGCGGGAGCTCCAAAACATCTACTCTGGTTCCCAGAGCCACACTACGCGGCGTGGCCGAGCTTCATGTAGCCTCTGGTATGCCCCAGTGGCGAATGTTTGTGACTTGTTGCTATTTTTAGATGAAAATAGGGTAATCCCCGAGTTCAGACATTTTTGAAAGGTCACTTTCCCGGATGAAGAGTTGTTCACAGTATTGTATTTCTCCTCTGACGCATTTCCTATGAATTGACCCAGAAAATTATTCACCGGTCTCAATAGCACAGGTATGAAAGTCACGTGACTAAGAACCTTGGCCTCGACCCGGCCATAAATGAAATTGGCCGGGCTCGCCAGGCAACAAAACATCAGGCTGACGAGAGAGACCTACACTATTTAGGTCAACAACTTAAACGAGATTATTCTTCCCACCTCCTCCCATGCTCCCCGCTGTCTTCACCAAGTTCTCATTCATTGATTATGTTATAAAATAGATGGCTTTACTTTTACAAAAATGTATGTAACTTTTTCATAATAAATGTCGTTCTACGGTCTTTTACATCCCGTCTGTGTTATAATGCATTTATTTTGGGAACATCAGCCATAAAGTGATATTTTGGCAATATTTCAGCTTTGACCTTTGACATTTTCAGTTGACCTTGACCTTCATTGTTAAAATAACGCCAGAAATCACTTCCTCTGGTTAAACTTATTCGAAAAAATGGTATTACACTTGTTTCTACGCCAGTTTGCTCAAAAGTTATATTATAAAATGGGTGAATTATGCAAACTAGATTATTAAAAATTATACCCAAAGTTGGCGCAACGCCAACAAAGCTGGAGATGCTTAAAGTATGCATATGAACACAAATCAATGAAAAAAACTTGGACTTAAAAGAAAATCCCGGTCCACTACATGAATGATGGAGCTGGCAACTGGACTATGGTCGGATGTAGAATACTATACTTGATCCGAGACCCATAATGTATTAATTTTAGTTTTTTTAAACCTTGAATTATTTCATAGCCTGTTTTTTTTTCATTTTTAAAAAAATAGTTTGCGGTATATTCTCATGTATTTGTTGCATAACATAACAAATGTGAAATATTACACATACTACAGAATCGAGCGGCACGGATCATTAGTAACAATTTGGACTGGAATGTAAGAGGTATAGATATTGTTAAAGATCTTGGTTGGTTAAATGTTTGTCAACGAAGAGATTATTTTACCGCTATTACTGTATATCTCTTAGCAGGGTTGCAACCGAGTTATATAACAGACCTGTTTACTCTATCTCGGGATATTGCAACCCGTATGATGATCATGCTGTACAAATAAATTGCTTTTACCCAAAGCTAACAAAAACGATTTTAATTGCTCTTTACAATATATTGGTGCTATTATCCGGAATAATTGACAAGACATTATAAGAAACATTGATACGTTTAATGTTTTTAAACAAACATTAAATAAGTTTTTTAAAAAACTCAGAATAATGTTGTTATATATTTTTGTAATATTATACATTTTTTTTTACAATTATACACTGCTGTGTATGTTACACAGAGGCCTAGTCAGCAATAATTATGTAAAAGACTAATGTTTTGATCATATTGTTTGCAATATTATAATGGTACTTTTACAAGTATGCACTGTTTTCTATGATACACAGAGGCCTAGTCAGGGCAATTATTTTCACAATTGTTTTCACTAATAAGTCTACCCTGAAGAAATATATTTTATTATTATAATTTTTTTCACTTTTACAACAGACGCACTGGTCCGGCTTATGTAATGTGTATACCAGGCGAGCAAACGAATAAAGCATCTCGCAAATGAAATTAATTTATAAATGAATGAATGAATGAATGAATGAATGAATGCAATAAATGAAAAAAAGAATAAAGGAATGAAATAATGAATAAATAAAAGTTTGAATAAATTACTGACTGACTGACTGACTGTCTGACTGACTGACTGACTGACTGACTGACTGACTGACTGAATGAATGAATAAATGAATGAAATGAATGAATGAATGAATGAATGAATGAATGAATGAACGAAAAAAAACGACGAACAAATGAACGAACGAACGAGTGAATGCATGAATAAATGAATAAATGAATGGGTGAATGAATGAATGAATGAATGAATGAATGAATGAATGAATGAATGAATGAATGAATGAATGAATAAATGAATGAATGAATGAATGAATGAATGAATGAATGAATGAATGAATGAATGAATGAATGAATGAATGAATGAATGAATGAATGAATGAATGAATGAATGAATGAATAATGAATGAATGAATGAATGAATTCATAAATTAATGAATTAATGAAAGAATGAATGAATATCTGAGCATATGTATCATTGTTCTGGTATGAAACATGCATACATGCGCAATTTTGTTTAACATACATATATCCAATAAATACAAATCTAATTCACTTTATCCCGGTTCTCAACTTTTTATCACATTCTGCATGTTATGGTGTCCAGATAGGGCCATCTCGCACTTTCGCTGTTTAAAAATGAAATGAGATGAAATGAAATGAATCGGGCTTTAGGCCACCTTTGTGCACATATAAGCTAAACTGGGCCAGGATAACCTCCTTGTGAGATGATTGAAATGACACTGTCCTCCAGACACAGGATTCGATATTCGAGCCCTGGCGGTATGAGGCCGAGCACGCTACCTCTCGGTCACGGAGGCTCCCCACAATACTGACTTTCACACGTGGATGGGGAAGAGACATTTTTTGTTTCTTTCAAACCGCCGAGACCGGGAACCGAACCCCGAACTCTGGCGTGAAAGGCAACGGCGCTAACCACTACCCTAGGGCCCCGCCCTCCTCTGTTTCAAATCTCGCTCGTTCGCATCGCTCTTTCGTAGTTTCGCACTTTTGTACTTTCGCAAGTACTTTCGCAGTTTCGCAACGCCCTTTCGTAGTTTCGAATCACCCTTTCGTTGTTTCGCAGTCTCGCACGTCCGCTCATTTGTTGTTTCGCATTGCCCTTTCGCAGTTTTGCCTCGCCCTTTCGTGGTTTCGCATGGCCCTTTTGTTGTTTCGCCTTCTCATTGTTTCGCAGTCTCGTAATTTTGCATCGCCCTTTCGTTGTTTCGCATCGCCCTTCAGTTGTTTTCTAGTCTCGAACTTCTGCCCTTTCACAGTTTCGCATCGCCCTTTCGTTGTCTCGCAATATCGCTCTTTCGTTGTTTCACAGTTTTCTGCTTTTGTTGTTTGGTACTCTCGTTGCTAGTTTCGTACTTTCATTTCTTCGCACTTTCGCAGTTTCGCACTTTCGTTGTTACGCTGTCTCGTACTTTCGTTGTTTCGTACTCTGATGTGAAGGTTAATCCTACTGTCTGTCACGCTGGGATTCACTTTTCAGCAGAGACCCTGATGTGATGTTTAATGCTACCGTCTGTCACGCCGGGATTGACTTTTTAGCAGAGAACCTGGTGTGATGGTTAACGCTACTGTCTGTCACGCCGGGATTCACTGTCCAGCAGAGACTATGATGTGATGGTTAACGCTGCTGTCCATCACGTCGGAGCTCTGGTGAACTGGTTAGCGCTGTAAAAATGGCATGTCTATACTATATATCGAAAATGAAGGTTTTGTATTTGTGGTTGATAATATTTTACAGTTTGTTATTCGTATTTAGTTAATAAAAGGTAACTAGATAAAAACGAAAACGATAATTATAATTTGATTCTAAAGACAGGTTGACGCCAATTTTAAAAACAAAATAATATAAATAAAACGGAACTATGTAAATACGAAGTTTTAGGTCAGTGGGAACAATCTGAGTTCAGCTCTCACAATCTGCCAATATGTGTTATATTTTATACAGTACTCAGCTGAATTTTGCCAACGTGTAACAAAATATTGAGTGGATATTGGCATCTAACCTAATTTAATTTGACTGTGAAAAACTCATCTGTTTTAGTTCCTAAATTTGCTTGGACATTCGGTGATCGCGGGTTCGAACCCCGCTCTGCTATTCAAGTTTAAAGAAACAACATATGTTTCTTCCCTGCTCACGCGTAAATATTCAATATTGTTTCGTATTTTCGTTGTTTCGTATTTTCGTTGTTTCGTATATTCGTTGTCTCGTACTTCCGTTGTTTCGTACTTTTGTTGTTTCGTACTTTCCTTGTTTCTTTGTTTCGTACTTTCGTTGTTTCGCAGTTTCACACTTTCGTTGTTTCGTACTTTTGTTGTTTCGTACTATCATTGTTTCGTTGTCTCTTACTTTTCGTCTGGAGGCTAGCGCCGCCGTCCATCTCAAGGAAACAATACAAGGAAAGTATCAAACTGCGAAACAACGAAATTACGAAACAACGAACGAAAGTACGAAACAACGAAAGTACGAAACTGCGAAAGTACGAAACAGCGCAAGTACGAAACAACGCAAGTACGAAACATCGAAAGAGCGAAAGTGCGAAACTGTGAAATTACGAAAGAACGAAATTGCGAAATAGTCTGGAGGCAGACTGGCATAAATTAGCCCAACCTTGCAAGAAAAGACCCCAATGAGGTTTTGGTTGATATTGACTCCTCAGATAGTGTACTTTGAGAAACAGATCAGTACCCGTGAAGTAGGCCTACAGTTGGGCAAAACCCGGTATTCAAGATAGCGTCCAAAATTGCCGCCATAAATGGGGCGGTTTGCTAACTTGGTTAATCAGTGGCACAAGTTGTCATATAATACCACTTTTTGGGGAGGTTTAGGGTATAAGGAATCCAAATAAGATGTTTTCAAGGTCAATGTCAGATGTTACTGGCATATTTTCCATGGAGGGAATTATTTTTGATTAATTCTAGTTTAATTTATCAGACGGTTGCGGCTCAACCTCTGGGAGGCTGGGTATGTATATATGTCCTTACCATTTACATGTGGCATCATGCATGTGGGGTACCTGGATCCAGATTGGCAGGGTCATCCAGAGTACGCAGGTCAGAAAGTTTATTACCTCAGGCTGAGGTGCAGATAAATACCCTCGGCCTGTCATAAAAGCATCTATACATCCCTGTATAGGCTACATTTAGGCAGTTTTGTTCTGGCCTGCAACCGTTCGGGATGCTCCCTGCAGCAGCTTTTCCCACCCGCCCACTCCCGTTTTATTGTATTTCACAGTGACCTGCGCGTCACCTTTTATGTTTGACTAATTTGCACTCTCATTCGATCTATTATGTATTGTATATGATCGTAAGTATAGTGGTACGGTACAGTACAGTACAGTACAGTACAGTACAGTACAGTACAGTACAGTACAGTACAGTACAGTACAGTACAGTACAGTGCAGTGCAGTGCAGTGCAGTGCAGTGCAGTGCAGTGCAGTGCAGTGCAGTGCAGTGCAGTGCAGTGCAGTGCAGTGCAGTGCAGTGCAGTGCAGTGCAGTGCAGTGCAGTGCAGTGCAGTGCAGTGCAGTGCAGTGCAGTGCAGTGAAGTGCAGTGCAGTGCAGTGCAGTGCAGTGCAGTGCAGTGCAGTGCAGTGCAGTGCAGTGCAGTGCAGTGCAGTGCAGTGCAGTGCAGTGCAGTGCAGTGCAGTGCAGTGCAGTGCCGTGCCGTGCCGTGCCGTGCAGTGCAGTGCAGTGCAGTGCAGTGCAGTGCAGTGCAGTGCAGTGCAGTGCAGTGCAGTGCAGTGCAGTGCAGTGCAGTGCAGTGCAGTGCAGTGCTGTGCAGTGCAGTACAGTACAGTACAGTACAGTACAGTACAGTACAGTACAGTACAGTACAGTACAGTACAGTACAGTACAGTACAGTTGTTAATCGGGAGGTCACAACTAGATGCAGGCGCCTATCTGTGTTTCTAACTATATATTTTATATACCATTCTAGCATTACAATTGTTACAATTTAGTGACGTAATATTAGGTGATAATTATTATTACAGTGTAATTTCACAAGAAGCTGTATTTGTGTTTATTCGTAATTTAATTGTTTTCTCATATTATGTAACGTTGTATGATTATATATATACATGTAACTGTTTTTGCTAGATGCTGTTATTAATAAACCTACCGATTCACCCAAACCCTTTCCTCGCTGTGTCCTAGATCTTACTACGAGTCCAGATAAATTAATTGTAAATTATGTTCACGTATGTGTATTTTTCATCATACTATGAATCTCATGAATCTTTTCATTTGAACAATTTTTAGAATTTGGTATCACAAATCACCATAATAAATGATATATCAGCTTAGTTGTGCAATGTTGATGTAGTGTATTATATATTATATTATCTTGGGACGAAAATGCAAAAAAATACTTTCGATTCCTTTCGAAGTTGCGGGCCGGTCCCGATGACTCATTCGTCTCGACTGGGGTACCATGCTCGAATCCCGGTCGGGCCGGATATTTGTTTGTGCATTTACAGTGCATATGCAAACTGTTCAAGGGCCTGGAGTGTACAGTGCTGCCTATAGTACTGTGCACTATTATGAACCCCTGAAGTCATTCGAAATAAGAGTGGGGCATAGCTTTTGACCTCCTTCTATCGCCATATTGCCAGGATTGTGCATAAAGCGACGTAAAGCAATATTCACACACTCAAATTTGCGAAGTAATCTTTTGGGAAAATATTAGTCCGGTGGCACAGGATATGAACCTTGCGTTATCTGGTAACAATATTTTCTTTATGTTTTTTTTTGAGTCATTGCCATCTAGATTAAGAATCCGTCGGGTGTAGGCATACTGATTACATCGGCTTGGCTTTTAAAAATCCAAGATGGTGGTCAACATGGGTGCCACGGACTATGCTGCGTCATAACTTCAGAAATATTATAAACATAAAAATGTGATTTTGGTGTCTAACATCATGGTTTTCGCAAAAAAACAATGATGGCGTCAAATATGGCCGCAATATACAGACTATGTTGAGTCATAACTACTGAACTATTAGGCATAGATACGTGATGTTTGTGTCTAATATACCATTTTCTGGGTCACGGAATTAATTTGTGGTGCGTATTTAACACTAAGATAGATACAAATATTGTCAATAAAATCAAAGATGGAGTCCAATATGACCGCCACATACATGCATGCGTATATATAGCATTAAGGTAGGCCTACACACAGAAGTTAAAACTATGCACGACATAGGCATCATTTGCTGTCGAATGTAGGGGGGGGGGGGGTAAATCCATTATTATTATTTGTAAACGTTTCAGAAAATTCTAAAAGGGAGAAATCCAAGACAACTTTAAAATAAATCACTTTTTTCACAAAATGTTAATGAAATGCATACACGTTTTAATTAAATGATACACAAGGGCTCATGGAGCTAACTGTGAAACTCGTTTACTTGTTAAATTAGTTACAAGGTGTTCGATGAATTTAAATAATAGTTGGGAAAACATTCTTTATTTCAAGAAATATATAGGCCAACCATTATAAAGTAGAATCAGAAACTATAGTCGAAACTGACATTTTATTGTATCTAGCCACTCTTATCGTGATGATATAATGATATAAGATGTATGCCGCCTATAGTATATGTAGCTGTTGTTGCGAACGGTGTTGTTTAGGAGACGCGCCACGTCAAATCCAGACGTATGTCTCAAGCTATGAAAATTTAGTTTATTAGTTGTAATTGATGTGTTATGTTGCATCTTTCTAATGTAACATAAATTGTACACATATCTCAATTATTGACGAAAATATTGATAAAAGAAGCTTGGACACCCAGAGCCTAAAATATAATAAAATTAAGAGAAAATGCCTCCCAAAGTTCAACTAGTAAAATCACCCTGATGTCAACCATGTCTGAAATAGTAGAAATGGACAAAATAACAATTGTCATTTTTGGATTAATGGCGCCAGCACTTCAATTGAATCTGTTGAATCACAACCCAAGTACATTTACACATGGTGATATGGGTTGAGGTTTGGTTTTACAGGGGTGTTACTCCAAGATCATGGCAAGGTCATCTCAAGGTCACATCAAGGTCAAATCAGGTCAAGCGAGTGAAAATACCTTATTTTAGGTGTTTTTTCTCTGATTCTGTTCACTTGTGAAGTCAATGGTGAATAAAAGTTATCTAGACATCAGCAATGGGCCATACGAAAACAACCCGAGAGGTCACAGGGGTAATATAAGGGTTACAGGGGTAATACCCCATCAGACTACCCTTATCTAACTCCTGATTGAAATGACAGAAATGGACCAACTTACAACTTACACAATGAGTGTCATTTTCGGACCATGGACAGCACTTCTATTACATCTAATGACTCACAACCCAAGTACACATGGTGATATGGGCTGGGTTTCACAGGGGTGTACCTCATTGTCATGGTAAGGTCATTTCAAGATCACAGCAAGGTCAAATCAGGTCAAAATGGGTCAAAATAGGTTATGTTTGTGTTGTTTTGCTTCATTTATGTTAACTTGTGATGGCTATATGATGGATGAAACTTATCTAGACCCCAGTAGGCCACAGAGCTATTCCAAAATACCCCGATATGTTACATGGATAACATAAGGTTTAGAGGGGTGTTACCCATACAATCATCCTGATGTCACTCCTGTCTGACAATGCAGGGATTGACCAAATAACACAACGATTCGCGATCATACATCGGAGATCTACTTGATGGTGAAATTTTATATGTAGGATTGTATTCGAGGCCCTAAAGATTGAATGGTTATTCTCAGCCATTCACCTTTATCCGCCACATTTCGTTCACAGTTTATTTTAATATACATGTATATAGATAGGACTGATTAAAAGCCTGCTGCTGTGGTGACATCCCGGGCTGCCAACTCCACATCCGCTAGAAATTAGACCCCCCCCCTCTCGCAGGGTCTTATCGTTACAATGATGTCAAATTCATTCTATATATTTTTCGGTAAAGGGAACGATAATTTTTCTATTCAGCGATTTTAAATCCTATGTGGCTTTTTTATATAATCACGGTTTTATCTTATCAAACACCAATTACATGCCCATAAAGCAAACTTGATAATCTAAAAATATAAATAGAGTGTAGACAATTTTAATGACAAATATCAGTATGTAAATTAGGTAAATTAGGTAAGCCGTGACAGCCCTATATACCACTAAGAGGTGTAGGCCTACTGTTGTGTTACAGCACGCATCAACAGTATTGAACCACAATCTGATGATGCTGGTGTAGGCAGAGGTCCATATAATCACTGATCATTATTTTAGGCATACTTACAGAAGCTTAGATTTAGTTCACCCTCTATAAAATGTTTCAATAAATAATAAATCAATATATTTTTGTTCACTTCGGCGTCACCACGGTCTTGACCCTTAGGGAGCCCTCTATAATGCTATCGCTAGACGACATAACCGATGTTATAAGTAAGGGCGCTAGTATTTTTAACATCGCCATCTAAATTGAAAGGGGTTGCTCTCGTACCTGATAACGTGGCACGATTCAGACACAGTGAATGAAGTTATACTGCGACCGGGTGAAATGAGGCATATCCTCAAGTGTATGCGCTTATAAAAATGCTATGTTTGGTGTTTAACCATCCATATATTTTCATCCGCTATGATCATATTTGCGATATATAAAAAACACGGTCACAGTGGAGAGAGTATTTCCTCACATTGTATTATAAGTACCTACTTCATGCAGTTCAAGCGCTCGCTCTAATAGAGACTGGTTGTCACCTTTTACATTCTGTGTCTATCGACCAGAAGCGATTTCCCATGAACCATGCAATTTAGGTGCATCATACAGTATGGCTTATTTCTGTGTATTTAGACCTAACATTCAAACTCTGTACTAAAGCAAATTATTATTACCACACCCATGTGAACAGATACCAGCTGACGCTTTGTCCAGACAAATAATGTACCATGCATTTTGCATGCATCACCTGGATGGAAGAAACTTGATTTGCACAAAAAAATGGGCTGCCCAATGGACCGGAAAAATGTCCTCAGAATTATTTTCCAACTTTGATAGCTCGCAAAATCCTAATGTACGACACTTTGATAGCGAGCGAAATCATAAATAAATCATATTTCTTTTAAGGTTTAAATTATGTAATTAAAACAACCAAGCCATTGTGCTAATCGTGTATAACCCTTTAACCGCCAAATTATTCAATCTGAATTTTCACCCACTTGAAGTTGTGTCACGCTGACGCGATCCACAACTTCAAGTGAGTGAAAAATATTCAGATTTGACAAAATGGAAGTCAACTTTTTTTCAAATATTGCTGATTGATGTCACATTTTTTCTTTAACATGTTTAAAAGGTGGTACTTAAAAAATGAAAACCCGCAGATATGCGGCACCGGCGGTTAAAGGGTTAAAACACTTACCTAGATAACGTCTATTCACTACTCAGCAATCACAAAACATTTGAGTAACAATTTTGTACAACGTCGTCCCGGGGCCTATTGACATAATACCTGAAAAAATTATACTTCGTGGTCAGTGATGGCGATGTTTACGTACTTAATTATTAATAGGGATCGCGGGGGTTGGAAATATCTGACCGGGTGCGGCGTTGTGTTAAGGATTATGTGCCCCGTAATTCAAATACATACCTCTCACGGCATAATTAAAACAGATTATATCAGGAGTTTGCAGGCGAAATAGCAACCTATCTAAGCGCCACTGAACAGAAAAATGCGATTTACGAAAATGTAAAAATTTATTTGCATAAAAATCCGTAGAATTGCCTAATAAAAACAATCCGTCCTTATCATTTAAAAACATGACAAAATCCTTACGATACGGAAAATCCGTAGAATGGGCAATCCTTCAAAACATGCAGACATTTTGTAAACATGGATATTGAGACAACAGGAGGAACGTGGATGAATGCGAAGACAATAACTTACACCAATGCCTTCTATAATAGAGACGTCATTACGATCACTGATATCATTGATGAAAAAGTGAAGCCCAAGTATAATACTTGGGATACTCTTTTATTGATCTGTGGTAGAATATTGCTCTTGGTCCAAAAGTGGATGATAGCATGCAACTATTCCATGACCATGCTTCAACTGCATTCCAATAAATGATGAATATCTCCTTACTGAACTGTTAAACTTGGAAAAGGAATACAGAAAAATAAATATTATGTTTTAACTTTATTGCATCCATTCGAATTCACTGGTAGTTTCAAACCGCCACACGGACACAATGATTACAACAAAAAGACGCAATCCACCAAGGATAGTAACCCGGTAACTGAAGACAAATCAGCCCTTGTTTTAGTCCATGAGTGATCCCCATCGGGCTTGTCATTCCTAACATAACATAGTCAAGACATGTGCAAGAGGCTACATATATACAATTGAGTGGTCACAGGATCATAATCTAAAATAATAATCAATGGCCACTATAAGTCAACGTCAAAACATTCAAAACACGTGGGGCCGTGTTCTGAGACAATCATACAAATTAGGAGCTAAGCCGTTAATTCACTACATCTATGTACTGGTCAATATCAACAAGCTCAACAAGTTTAAACAAGTTTATGGCATCTCCATGAATTGCACAAAAACAGAGAAGAGATAATATATCAATTATTATTATTGTAATGGCGTGCGTTAGAAACACAAAAACTAAATAAACTAAAAATTGCAGATAATTTTTTAACTCAATTTGTTCATACATTGCGTAATACATTGTGTATGTAAGTAGCAATTCTTTCTCGCCATCCGAGTTCAATAATTAAAAAAAATCAAGTTTGAATGATCAGTGGGATAGGCTACATTTCGGAGATATTTTTTATTCAAATGACAAGCAAACTATTGCATTCAAATAACAAGCGATATTCATTATTATATATTTGTATTCATTTAAATGTCTTCCCAGTTCTGTTGATAATTTAGGCTCAGAACCCTGAATATACACAAAGTTATTCAGTTATGATATGACAGGAAACGTAGATAAGGACCACAGTGTCTTATCTTTACAAAATATCAAATTCAGCCTAAAATATATATCGGTAAACGAAACGTAAATGTTGTGGTCTTAGCAGCTAGACTATGAGCTGTAATCGGTAGGTTGTGTATGCACACTTTTATTCCCTGCGACATACTAATGAACAGTTCATGAACTTTCTTTGAAATATTCTGGACTATTCATGAACTGTGTTCTTTTTTGTATGAGGGATCATATTTCTAATATAAATGAAGCAGACCTTGCCCCCAGAGAGAAATAGATTGTTGTTCTAATGTGTAAAACACACATTAAAACATATCTAGATCATACTAGTCCACGCGATATGAAAAAATACACTTCAAAATACGGGCTAATGATTTCCAAAATATACTTGCCAAAACCTCCACTGCCATTGGCAACTGGGCGAGTGTTAAAGGCAAACACTTGAGATACCACAAAAAAGTAGGCATAGTCTCTATTGACGCTCACGGTTTGACAAATTTCCATACAAAAAGGCTTGAATAAAATCGTTTTTATACATAAAATATATCGTAGACCTTTTTGATATTTTGACAGTTGATTGGTAACATTTTGAACTGTCTATCTGCTTAATTTTTTGGTAAATAATGAGGCTTCACCCAAAACCTGAAATCCCGACATACATCGGGTGCCCTTGTGGCGCGTCACATATTATGATTGACTTAGATACATCTAGTTTATAAGCTGAAGAATCTCGTGTTCTTACACGGCCGAATTAGGGTAAGAAGTAATTCATTTCATTACAGTTGAGAGTCTGAGGTCAAGCTATAAAAAGTCAATCCAGGGATTTGGATGTTAATTCATGAGATGCCTTTATCACAGTTGAAATGAGTATTTACAACAAACATAATTATGTATTTTAAATGTATACAGAGGTTTGCGATAAAAATGGTTGTTGAACGTTCAGTTATAACAGCTTGCATTTACAAGGGTGTAAGAAACAAACCATGTTCCACACATAGATGATGATGTAGCTCAGATCAACCCAATCTCTGAGGTGATAATGCTAAGCGTCATGTGTCTCAGTGATTGATTTATTGATTAGTTGATTTATTTATTTATTTATTGAACACATGCATGCTTTTTGTTTTTCTTTTTATTTATAATATCATTTTTCATCTTTCCATTGGCCATTCATTGCCATTTCGGATTTGACTCATGTATGATGCCAGAAAATACATTGTAAATGATATAAATATTCCCTGTGTGCATTTATTCGGTATCCGGAGTAGATATTCATTTATTTCAATCACCATCATTGATTTGATCTATGAATGACATTGAAACTTAAAAATACATTTCCATTCAGTTAAAGGACCATACTCAGGCAAATGGCATATTTTCGTTTTAGCTCTGCTATGTCTTTTTAAGTGCTTGATTGAGTGAAGACAACATTCCGATAGATAATATTACAATTTTTAGAAACATCCGTTGGCAACGTAATCAGGTCTCGGAAAAAAATATCACAAAATGTCGGTCATTACATTGTTGTTTGTTAGATCCACCTATGTTTTAATGCCGTAACCATGTTTGACAGGAAAATGTTATCGAGTCAATGATTTGATTATTTCCTTCTAAAGATTATCGGGCGGGGGCCCTAGGGTAGTGGTTAGCACCGCTGCCTTTCACGCCAGAGTTCGGGGTTCGATTCCCGGTCTCGGCGGTTAAAGAAACAAAATATGTTTCTTCCCCATCCACGTGTGAAAGTCAATATTGTGGGGAGCCTCCGTGACCGAGGTAGCGTGCTCGGCCTCAGACCGCCAGGGCTCGAATTTAGAATCCTGTGTCTGGAGGACAGTGTCATCTTATTCATCTCACCATCCTCAGGAGGTTCTCCTGGCCCAGTTTAGCCTATATGTGCACAAAGGTGGCCTAAAGCCCGATTCATTTCATTTTCTAAAGATTATTTTCTTCTTAATCCGTAATCTATGAAGTTCTTAACCCGTATTAGGATAAGTGTGTAAAGTCTCAGATGTATCCCATCGTCAAAGCTTAATTACATTGTCATCGGAAAAGCACAACATAGCGGCGAAGGGTCCACACTTTTAAACTCGGCTAATCGACATGTTTTACATCTGTGCGGACGTCGTGAACATCGTCAAAATACACAGGTAATATTCATGAGATGTTCGTGGCTGGTGTACTGACAAAAAGGAAGGGATTTTCTTCAGTGTTGATCCTTTCAAAAAAAAAAAAAAAATCAACATCGGACCCTTCATCTAGACCCTCAGCGAATTAGTCATTGGTTGTTATCATTATTGTAAGAACATTCCGATGGAGAACGATAATATAGATTTGCGATGATATGAGGCTTATATCATCGTAAATCTAGTTCCAAAGTTTAAAATTGTGTTATATAGGCTTATAATAAGCCTATTTATCACAATTTTAAACTTTGGAACTTTTTAACCTGGGTATGAGCCTTTAAAATTCATGATGGTGCTGGGGAAAATTGATAATTGCAATCATAGAATGCTACCTCCGGCGTGGCCATTAGATAACAATATTATTATAATCAATGTAATCAAGTTACCAGGCAGACAAAATGGAGTATTGCATTAGAATCTAGGATTACTATGTCATACCATTGATGGTGACCATGGTAAACGATGTTTATTGTTGATATCAACAGCAATCTTGTTTTTTTTACCTCTAGAATCAAATGACAAATATTTTTTTTAAGTAAACTCAGAAATGTAACGTTAACTAGAATAAATTATTAAAATCAACCTATTCAGATAAATCTAAAGTGGTGTATTGCATTAGATCATAAGCTCATTATTTCAACCACGAAAATTAGTGGTGACACAAAAATATGAAAATGCAACATTTTCAAGGTAATTATAGACAGCCATCTTGTTCGTGATAACATCGACACATTTAAGCTATAAACATTACAATAAAATATACGTAATTAAGTTAATTTAAAATTAGACATAGATTCCAGCCTAACTATTTGGTGGTCAAAGTAGATCATCTTCAAAGTGGTTATTGGAAGAGATCTTGTTTTTTTTATCTCAAGATGACATTGAAACGTAAAATTGCCATTCCATTGACACTGGCGTATTCAGATTAGACTCAAATGATGTTTTTTCCGGTAGTACCCCTTCCAATATTGATATTAGTAGGTCTGAAACGGTTGACCATGCCAAAGTATGTGTTGTATCATTTATGCGACGATAATTGATCTACAAGCGACCTCTCAGGCTAAGTTCTGAGAAAACCTGCTTAAAGGAATCATATGTTCGAAGTTATGACTCATGATAAGATTAGGTGGTGGTAATATTAGACACCATCTTCGCTTTTTACTTTTTATCTATCGTATTGGTAAATACACATCACAAATTTCTTAATCCCCGAAAACCATATGTTAGACACTAAAATCACATCTGTAGGAGCCTAATGTCTAATTAGTTCTGAAGCTATGAACCACCATGGGCTGTATCTGGCGGCCATCTTTGGCCCCATCTGGGATTGGGATTTTTTTTAATTTTAGTGTTATATACGCTCCATAAATGAATTATTTGACCCTGAAAACCATATGTTGGACACCAAAATAACATCTCTATGTCTAATAGTTCCGATGTTCTGACCCAGTATATCCCTTGGCGGCCATTTTGGTCGCAATCTTGGATTTGAAAACCATATGTTGGACACCAAAATCACATATCTATGTCTAATAGTTCTGATGTTCTGACCCAGTATATCCCTTGCGGCCATTTTGTTGGCAATCTTGGATTTTTAAAAGCCAAGTCGACGGATTATTACTCCAGATGGTCTTGTGCAAAAAACCCCCTGAGAAATGATTGTTACCAGATATTGGAAGGTTTGAGATAAAAACGGCTTCCTTCCATCGGACTATATATATGAATGAACATAATTCAATGATAAATGACCTTGACCTTGACCGTAACTTTTTATACTTTCCCATCATATTTGGATTTCTCTTACCCCAAAACCCCAACAAGAGGACTGAAGTCCTATATCATCCCCCGAAATAAATTAGGTTAGACTTTTTGCGGTCACAAATATTTGTCGATTTGTGGTGGCCATTTTAAATTTCAGTAAAATCACATGCACATTTCCAGATGGTGGATAAGGTGATTGTACAATGTGAATTATTACTGATTTCAATTTTTCAGTTTTTGCGCCCAGAAAAAAATATGAAGTTTATCCATGGCGGCCATTTTGAATTTCAGTAAAACCTTAAAAAAACACTTGCACATCTTCATATCGTGGGGAATGTGATAGTAAAATTTGAATTATTTCCGATTCTAAGTTTTGGAGTTTTTGCGCCCACAAAAGATTTGGAGTTGACCTCTGGCGGCCATTTTGAAATTTGGTAGCATCTTTAAAAAATCACTTGCACATTCCCATGTTGCTAGGAATGTGATGTTAAAATTTTAAAACAAATTGACCAGTATTTTTTTAGTGTTTGCGCCCACAAGAAAACGTGACGCCGGACGCCAGACGCCAGACGCCGGACAGAATCCTGGCGCGACTAAAATCCCCCTTCCCCTACGGGCGGGGGATAAAAACGATATATTATATGACAGCTTATGCCACTTATTAGTTACCAAATACGTGAATATAATTTACAAAAAAAAATATGTTTTGCTAGTGACATCTAACCTTGACCTTAAAATAAAAAAATAACATATTATTTAGATTCCTTATACCTTAAAACCCTAAAAAAGAGGTATTATATGACAATTTGTGCCACTTATTAACTAAGTTAACAAACCGCCCCATGTATATGGCGGCCATTTTGGATGCAATCTTGAATAGGGCCTACCGAGTTTTGCCCTGCGATACTTCATGGGTACTGATCTGCTTCTCAAAGTAAGCCATCTGAGGATTCAAAATCGCCCAAAAACCTCATTGGGGTCTTTCTTGCAAGGTTGGGCTAATTTAGGCCCCTATGCCATTCTACCTCCAGATTATTTCGCAATTTCGTTGTTCCGTAATTTTACAGTTTCGTACTTTCGCACTTCCGTTGTGTTGTGCTTTTATTGTTTCACAGTTTCGTACTTTCGCAGTTTCGTACTTTCGTTCTTTCACATTTTCGAACTTTCGCAGTTTCGCAATTTCATTGTCTCGTACTTTCGCAGTTTCGTACTTTCGTTGTTTCGTACTTCCGTTCGCTGTTTCGTAATTTCGTTATTTCGTAGTTTAGTACTTTCCTTGTTTCGTACTTTCTTTATTTTATTGTGAGGGACGCAGCGTTAGCCTCTTCACCAATGCTCCGGCGTGAAAGAGGACAGCGCTAACCACTTCACCGGACCTTCAGAGTGATGTACAGCAGCCTGAACCTCTTCACCAGGGCTCTGGCGTGATGGACGATAACGCTAACCTCTTCACAAGGGTTCCAACGTTGTGATCGGCAGCGCTAACCTCTTCACCAGGGCTCCGGCGTGACAGACGGTAGCGTTAACCATCAAACTAGGTTCTCTGCTAAAACGTCAATCCCGGCATGACAGACGATAGCGTTAACCATCACATCAGGGTCTTTGTTGAAAAGTAAATCCCTGCGCGACAGACGGTAGCGTTAACCATCACATCAGAGTTTGAAACAACGAAAGTACGAAACAACGAAAGAGCGAAACAAAATAAGTACAAAATATTGGCAGTAGAAACAACTAAAGTACGAAACAACGAAAGATCGAGATTGTGAAACAACGAATGGGCGAACAACGAAACTGCGAAACAACGAAAGAGCGAGATTGAGAAACAACGAGACGGCGAAAGAACGAAAAGGCCATGCAAGACTATGAAAGGGCGAGACGAAACTGCGAAAGGGCGATGTGAAACAACGAATGGGCGGAAGTGCGAGACTACGAAACAACGAAAGGGCGATGCGAAACAACGAAAGAACCATGCGAAAGAGTGACATTTTAAACAGCGAAACAGCGAAAGTCCAGAACGTCCAGTATGTGATAAAACATTGTGAACCGGGATAAAGTGAATTAGATTTGTATTTATTGGATTTGTTATGACAAAAACGTTGCCCATATATGTATGTTTCATTCCAGAACAATGCATAAAAGACGATAGTAAGATGATTTATACATTTATTTCAGACTAATAAGATACATATGTTCATTCATTCACCCATCCATCCATCCATCCATCCATCATTCATTCATTCATTCATTCATTCATTCATTTATTTATTTATTCATTTATTCATTTATTCATTTATTCATTTATTCATTTATTCATTTATTCATTTATTCATTTATTCATTTATTCATTTATTCATTTTCTTTCGTTCGTCCATTCGTTCTTCGTTCGTTTATCGTTTGTTCGTTCATTCATTCATTCAAACTTTTATTTATTCATTATTTCATTCTTTCATGTTTTCATTCATTTATTTTATTCCTTCATTCATTTATTAATCAATTTCACTCGCGTAATTCTTTGCTTGTTTGCTTGCTTATATACACATACATAAGCCGGACCGGTGCATCTGTTGTAAAACTGTTATGTTATGCAACAAATAAATTATAATATACTGCAAACTAATTTTTGAAAAAAAATCAGTATAATGAAAAAATACAAGGTCTTAAGAAATAAAGATATTATGGGTCTTGGACCAAGTATAGTATTCTACGACCGATGAAAGAGTGACTCCTGTCCAAGTGATATGCATGACGACTGACATTTATCGGGAGGTTGTGCCATTTGTCGTTGGTAATCATGATACTGTTGTGCCATTTGTTGTTGGTTGTGACATTTGTCGAGGCAAAGTTGCGACATTTGTCGTTAGCTGTAACATTTGTCGAGGCAAAGTGGTGACATTTGTCGAGGCAATGTTGTAACATTTGTCGTTGGCTGTGACTTTTGTCGATAGCTGTTGTGACATTTGTCGGGGGCTGTGACATTTAGTGGGATTGTGACATATGGCGGCACAACATACGATCGAGGTCTTTCCTCCACGCGCGACGCTGTATGCACCCCCCCCCCCCCCCGGCAATCAACAAGCATCTCGAGCCGTGAGAAAATTATCACATGTGACAGTACTTAATAACAGTGAAAACAGAGGCCGTGGGCTATAAGTGGTCCAAATTAGGTGCTTTTGGGAAGATTTGAACAATTATATGATTAAGCCCCCTGACTATAAACTTGTGCAGCGAGCCCCAGCTCTGCTGCACTTGCAGTTACCTGTGCATGATTTCGCACAGTCATAATGCAGAAGAACATTTTAAATAGAAAACAAAAATTAGTTCTAAATGGTAAAACTGCCAGATTTATTTCAAAATAAGAAAGAAGTTATTGGATATGATCATTCATGTAGATTCAAATGATAGAACCACAAATATCAAACTATGTTCCGCTATTCATATTTTTATGGCCAACACCGGTAGATTATCCAAATAAATCAATATGCCATGCTGCTCCAAACTTCCTTCAGAAACATGATTATTGATAACAGATCCATGCATTATTCATTCATTTCCCATTATTCATACACAGAAGACCAACGTTGTGGCCCAAAAGCTGTTTGTATTCCTGATTAAAAAAATATGTTTTAAAAAAAAAGAACTGAACATAACTTGCTGCGGTCGTCACGGTTTGTCCAGAAAAGCAGCCATGGACTGTTGTCTAAGTGCCATCCAATCATGGAAACATGGGATATCCTGGTGGACAGACGTTGCTTGATTTTAGAAATAAGAGCCTGACGGCACTGACCAAGTCATAGAAAATGGTGTTTAATTTATTATTTAACTGTTTAAAGTATTAAAACCCAGTGGAGATTTCTGAACTCTGAACTTTAAAGTCTGAAGTTCAAAGTCTGAACCTTTTAAGTCCGAAGAAATCTGAAGTAGCCTATAATATCCAAAGTCTGAAATTCAAAATCCGAAGGACGAGGGCTGTCCGAAGTATATCCAAAGTCTAAAATCCGAGCTCTAAGTCTAAAGTTCAAAGTTTGAAGATTGAATTCTGATGTCTGAAGTTCGAAGTCTGTCCGAAGTCTTAAATTCGTAAGTGTGAAATTCAAAGTCAGAAGTCCAAAATCCGAAATCTGATGTTCGAAGTCTGGCCGAGGTCCAAAGTCTAAAGTAGGAGTCTGACGTCTCAAGTCTGGGCTATGTACCCAACAAACACGATGAAAATTGTTGTTGCTGTTAGTTTCTCAATGATGGGCCAACGACGGCGACGCTGGCTTACCATTGAAACAGCATTGGTTGAATGTATTGTGCAAGTGTTTGATTGGCCCTAGCAAAAAAAGGATATCCCCATGAACTGCTTGTCGCACTTTTCACGTAGACAGAGAATGGAGGCAGAATATTATAAAGACATAATAACATGACTGTATCTGCATAGATAGGCCTACATATCCCGGGATACAGATACATGATGATGTACTACCTTGTGTTTTCTGGGCAGGTGGGGAGACTTCATCGTATTTCTACAGATCTTTAGAGATATGATGCAGTCCTCCCAGCAAACACGAGGCCAACATTGAAAAAGGATTGGTTAAATGCCTAGTGTTTGCTGGGCGGTGTCACTGGTTGAGGCCTAATGCACGTGCCGTGCATACAAGCTGGGTCACGTCACCGAACTGACCTAATTAATCAACTGTACGGAGGACTTGTTGACCCAGTGAACTGTACATATACATGTAGTTCACTGGGTTGACCTGTACGCCGTTTACTGGGTCACGCGTCATCTCTAAAGGCTGACATGGTATCACAGAAATACAGATATTTAACTGTGTTTATCTGAGCATCTAAATAGAAATCTCAAAATTGAACCTCGTGGTGCAATGAAGAAAGTTCTTTTTAACAGACACATGACGTTAGATATGTTCTCAGCTCAACGAATTCAACGTCATTGTCGTAGAATAAATCGACACTAAAATACATTAAAGGTGTAATCAACTGTCAAAATTCGCCCCAGAAGTCCCCCAGAAGGCAATAGTGCCCGTGGGTAAGCTAAGGCCCTATTCCATAATAATACTAAATATGCGTTTCATACCCAAAGCCTCATTAAGAGCAAGTTCTCAAATCACAGCAAGTTCATATATACTTGAGCGACATCCATAAGGTAATAATTCAAAGCCCTTGTCTTCTGCCCCTACTTGGTCGCCTACTTGCAAACAAACTGACTGTATTACTGCGGGGATTTGGAAACTGCTTGACCCCCAAGCTTGAATGTATTGTCACCCAGAGAACACAAAACATTTGTATGACTTTATGCAATGTTGGACCAACGTCGAAGACGTTGGGCCTACATTGCATAAATGTCATACAAATGTCTTGCGTTTGCTGGGCAGGAGGACTTTCTCTCAAACATTGTACATTTATCTAATGTTGGTATAATGTTGGGCCAGCGTCGCAGACGTTGGCCTAACATTAAAACAGCATTGGATCAATGTCTCGATTAAGTAGTATCTTGTAATCAGTTCAGTGGCTATATTAATGCCGTCAATCTGTACTCAATAGGCTACTGTTTGCCTACACTTGACCGTCCCAGGCATGCGCGTTTTGAAGCTGAATGATTCTTTAAGCCCAGACAACTGGAACAGTACAGCAAAGCTCTACTAAAAACTGCCCTGCAGAATTGCCCTGCGGCTGTGTTGACAGAGAGTAGCCTGTATTGGTGGTAAGGCCTCTACCATGTCTGATATCTTCTTCTCACTTGTGAAAAGTCGAAGCCTTGCCTCGTTGATTCTCCACGTGTGAAAGTCAGTATTGTGGGGAGCCTCCGTGACCTAGAGGTAGCGTGCTCGGCATCAGACCGCCAGGGCTCGAATTTCGAATCATGTGTCTGGAGGACAGAGTCATCTCAATCATCTCACCATCCTCAGGAGGTTCTCCTGGCCCAGTTTAGCCTATATGTGCACAAAGGTGGCCTAAAGCCCGATTCATTTCATTTCATTTGCCTCGTTGATTCCGTGCAGACCACAGCCCTTCCTGTACATGATCACAACGAAGCGCTCTAGAGGGCGCATGTGCTGGTTTAGTGGACTGATGTCAAAATGGGGTTCAATGGTAAAGGCAACAAGGATGTCTGTTGGTCCTGGTGTTCTTTGCCAGGCTAACCAGGCTGCACATTGTTTTAACACTGTGGCTACATGTGACATCCAGTATTTATCTTGGACTACTATATCATGTATATGGATCCATGCAAGAGATTATGAGATGGTCGTGAATTGAGATGCATGGTAGGCCTACATGCAAATCATTGCTTAAATATTCAACTGGTAAAATCGTATGCTTCAGGAAATAGTGCTACAGAAGTGTCTGTGAAATCACACTGATGGCTGTGCAATGAAACTCATCCTTAGAAAATTTACCTCAGTTATTGCCATCAAGGTTGTCCATATCAAAGGTCACAAATACACACTGTTTGTGGGTAGCATAACTCCATTGCGGAAAAAAACATTTTACACGAAGCCATTGGCATTGTTGTTTTCTTCCTTCCTCCTACCCTCACCATGCAGCTTGAGGGCCTGGTGCAAAGGGAAAAGGGTATCATGTTCCTCATTATGACGGATGCTTGTAGACTTTGATGCATGTATTATAAATAATCTACTGAGAAATAGTGCTTGCCACTTTTGTTCTGACCTGTAGCTCTGTATGTAAGTCTTCGCTGTTCTGTTCATGCGAGATTGAGGCGCCTTGGAGAATGGTAGTGATGAAGCTTCGCAGTTGTACAGTGATTGGATGTGGGAAGTGGGAAGTGATTGAAAAAAAACATTTAATATTTTCTTATTATGTAGACAGCTTTTATTACTGCTGCTCGAATCATAAACAACGTGCATCATCTAACTGCGACCTCTGGGCTTTAGCTAGCAAGTGTCGAACCTTCTGGTTGTTACAGATAAGGAAGGAACTTCAGAAGATATTCCTTGAAACGTGTAGCGTGTGGTTTAGAACAGGGGAATTATGTTTCTCTGCAACAAATTTATATTATTGTCGCAACGCCGATAGTTTGAAAACTGAGTCAGACGACTCAATTAAAACACCAATTTGTGCAATTGCTACTGAATTAAAGGTAAATACAGGATGACCCACAGATATTATACGATCTTCAAAACGAGCTAAGCTTCCTAAGTGTAAATAACTTCGTAGATGATAATTAGTGTCATCAGCGTGGGTATCAGCTGCTTGAGAAATCAGTTTGCCGAAAAGCTGAAAGTTGTTAGTAATCTTACCCCATACTTTAAGTTTGTATCTACATTATCTGTTTCGACTTGTCCTGTCCATCACATAGCATGCAACAAGGATACTTCTGTGGAGCAGATAATGTAGAACTGCAACGTTCCAGTTACGTATTATTTTAGGTCGGTTTTGGTCAGCAGAATCAATTTGTCAGTGAATCTTTTTAGCCGAGAGTTACTACAGTATGTTCTACACACTTCATGATGTTTAGCATTGTGCGCTTGGAGTGTTTTAGCAATACCCCGACCTTTATAAAGTTGAATCCATGACACCTTTAAAACAAATCTCTCTCAAATGATCTTTCTGAAATGAAGCAAGGCCTTCCCCCGTTGCTGCATAGTCATTATTCCACATTACTACTCTATACCACCACCAGTACATTACTACAATAAAGCGACATGCACCTCAAATCAAAGGAATATACGTTAAATTGGTGCAAAAATGGACAGCAGAGAGATTAATTATGAGTATAAGACGCAATTTTGTGTACACAGTTTCCAATTATAACTGCTGTAATTTATACAATTGTATTGTAACTATATGAAAGCTAAATATATCAAATCAAAGACTCTGGAAGTAGTTTACTTGTTTTTATGTTACGTTTTGGTTTGCTGATAATAAGAAGTTTGCGTGTTTTTTTAATAAGGAGAAGTTTGCTGATAAATATGGATTAGATTTGAAATCAGTGATGTCAAAAACGTGAAAAGATCTTTTTGAGTATGTGACCTTGTTTGACTAGTAATATAATAATCAGGGGTTTCAAAACCATAGAAAAAAAAGTTTGTATTTCTAACTTTTTGACGTCCGGTTATGTAGCGATGAAAAAAATGTTTTTGGGTGGCGGCCATCTTTGATTTTCCATTAAAGTGATGACAGTTAATGCTACTGCCAAGTGGGCAATGATTTGGAATCACTTTCTGAAAAAAAACATAGAGTTTGTTTTTATAATTGTAATTCTGTCATTTAGGTTGGCTAGTATTTAGACAATTATGTTTAGGTGACGGTCATTTTTAATTGTCAAATAATTTGTCCCCTTTGGAAATTATCTTTGGCTCCCGGCAGTTTTAAATTCGGCAGGTCCAAAACAATAAATTGGCAAATTTTCATGCTTGCTGTCAAAGGTGCACAATTCCACTTTAAATTCCCCCTAACAGACCTCCTAACAGATTAGGCCTACTAGTCAAATGACGCGTCCGAATTTAGATAATTATATACCTAGATGACACCCGACGTCCACTGACAAATCTCGAGCCTGTACAATGGTGAGTTTTCATTTTCCATGTATTAAAAAATCATCAAGCTTAGTTATACATTCAGCTCATATTTCCCCAGCCTAAATGTAAACAGGTGAGAGAATGTTTGAGTGGTTTGCCAAACAATACTCTGAGATATCTTACCTCACACAATTCACTGCGCATACTCAGTAAACATGAAACTTTGGGCCAACGTCTCATGTTAGCTGAAAAGCTGCATATTGAATTTCCAGACCTCGTGGCAAATTGGCCCACTCGTAGTGGTCGTTATTGCAGTTACACTGCCCGCCTTAGACACTACTACTTTGCATGTTAAAATTTGCAGATGGATGACGTAATATGTCCCCCACTCTCAATTGCAAGTATTGTAGTAAGCTTGTGATTGGCCGGCTGTCTTGCTAAAAATACTGTGATCGACTGGCGGAAATTAATATGGAGGGGGAGGGTTGGGTGTAGACAAACACCTGTGTGGAGCGCAGCAAACACGAGGTTTTGACCTAATGTTGTTCAATATTGTCCCACCACCAACGGCGCTGGACCAACATTGAAGCAACATCAGGTCATCCTCGTCTTTGCAGGGAGAACTGTCGGCATTTGAATACACGGGTGCCGTCTGTGTCTGGTTGGAACAGGCTACACAGAGCTCTGTGTATATTGCAGTCTGCTTCCCCTTTCTACATTGATCCTAAGCATACAGATATAATGTTTATTTTGCTATTCTAGAATAGTATGTAGGTCTATGGTATGACGATATATTGCCATCGGTAAATACCAGTCATCCATTAATATAAGTAGGCCCTATCGTCCCAGCTAAAAGATCGAATAGCTATAAAAGGATACAGGTTTATAGCTCAGTTTTATTGCCTCAAGTGTACTATCTGATGTGCCTATTTATACAATTAACTTGGCTATACATAGAGAATATACACGAGTCAGTCTATAATAACTGGGATCCCCCCCCCCCCTCCTGGATCACATGTATCATGTAATTGGCGCAACTGACTAGACTACATACTACTCCCGCATGTCTTGTAGATTTTTTTTTTTCTGTTCAATGTTGTCGTGTGCCTTTAGTTTGCACAGCGGCCAAAGAAAACTTAAAGGTGATCTATCACCCCTTATATGGTATGAATAATTATGTCCTTATATGGGGTGACTGGCTATCATGTGACCCTCTCAGAGGGTCACATGATAGCCAATCACCCCATATATGGGGGTGATTGGCCATACGCCCATAGCCAATCACCCCATGTAAGGAAACACTTGTGCCCCAACTTGTGGCAACTTTGATTTATTTGTCACAAATTAATTCATACTATATAAGGGGTGATATATCACCTTTAAAACTAATGAATATAGCGTGAAAATATAGACACAGGCTGTATTTTTACTTCCATGACTTAGACACTTTTTCGTGCCTTTCCACGTCTTTTTTAAGTTAGTAAAAATCTATGACTTTTCCAAATTTTCCATGACCGTACGAACCCTGTGATGTGTTAGCCCAATGCTTTTTAAATGTTGGGCAACCTTCTGCGACACTGGCCCAACATTAACCTGGCATTAGTGCAACGTTCTGGTCAGTGAATATTTATCAGTTATTTGGCGCTGTTATTGCTAACACAAATTCTAATTTTGTGAGACGTAAACCTGATTATCGTACTCCCACAGCTGTTATCGACCACGAGACTTGTACTGATAACTTCCTGTATCGGCCAAAACTTGTCAGCAATTCATTCTGCGGTTGCGAATTATTTACGTTTACTGACGCATTTCCGTCTAAATATTATAATATCAGTTAAACATGTGGGTGGTCGTACGATAAAATGCATATGGCACTGCTTTTTGGTCGATAAAGGCTCAGATCGGTACTTGTCGCCGATACAGGCACTTGCCTTCGGCTCGGCCTGTATCTGGCGATCTGAACCTTTATCGACCAAAAAGCAGTGCCATATGCATATCTTGAATATAATAACTCAAATGACTGCTCAGGTCGGTCTTATTGTGATGTAACCCTGGGGAAATGTTTTTATTAGCGAAAATATAAAATGGCAGCCACCAGCACGTATCATCCCATAACCTTTGAAGTATTTGCACATACTATTCTGACTAGATTATCTGATTGACGAGTTACCGTTTATTCATGCAACAGGTCGAGATAATGGTATTTAATGTCAAGGTATAACTGTTAATGCTATAAATGGTAGAATACTTCCTGGATATGATACCATAATGTTGATATAATGAATGACACCAGGTCTACTTCGGTATGAAGCAACATTATTTTGGAATAAAATCAGTTATAGTCTAATACCGTCCACGCCCGGAGCAAAAACAAGTGAACATAACATGTGTTGTACTTTTTTCCATAGCCCCTATCCCACCTTACTTTTTTGTAATTAATCATACCTATACCCATCCGAATCAGTTGAAATTAGCTTCCTACAAATCATTTCACAGATTGAGTGAAATATGGACTAATTTTGAGTTACTATTAAGTATGTTTCTTATTTTAGTTGTACCCCAGTTGCCTCTATGTCTGTAGTTGGCTTGGTGTTTTCTGGGTAGAGATGTGTCCCACCGTTCGTACACAGTGGACTGAGTAGGCTTTTATAGCGACGATGGAGCTCAAAGGTTTAATATGCCCCCGTTAGAGATGTGTCCCACCGTTCGTACACAGTGGACTGAGTAGGCTTTTATAGCGACGATGGAGCTCAAAGGTTTAATATGCCCCCGTTTGAATAATTGTCATAATCCACCAGTCCACTATGTTAGCCAGTGGGTGGCGTGCTGGACCTACCTAGAATCTAATTACATAATATAGCTCAAACTGCAAACACATTTTATACAATAAACGACTTACAACACTACAGAATCGAACATGTCCATGCAAGTGTCTGGTTTCCCCTGGTTACGTATAGTGGACCCCCTAATCTGTTAATCTAACCCTCAGAATTATAACATATAAATTTTCAGTGACTTGAAGTTGTGTCTCGCTGCCGCGATCCACAATTTCAAGTCACTGAAAATTGGTAGTATATTACTTAAATTTGTAAAATATACTCTTTGTAAAACATTACGACATTATTACACTTCAAAAACTGGTTCTAGTGCTGATTAAATAACAGGGGAATATCAGTTATCTAGGGGTTAGTATGAACAGATTATCCTGCGGGATTATTTGATTCTTGATTACAGATAATGAAACCAGATTACAAAAAAATATTCGCTTGTAAAACGGATTCAATTCAATCCAGTTTATTCAGTGTACAAGATACAATATTATAAACAGTTTGATAACATAACATAAAAATATATACATGAGGTGCGTAATAAGAAGTGATAATATTACTGAAATATAAAAATGTAAATGTGAGAAGCTAAACAGGCACCATTGGATCTCATTTGCTTGTAGTTTCCACCCAAGATATATTTCAATTCCCACCAGCCGTTTATAATATGATTATGATGAATTACAACACAAACATTTAAAAAAAAACATGAACAACAATCTCTACTGACAAAACTGGTATTTATTTTTTCAAACATAAGATGCTTAAAACCGGAGATAAAAAAAGAGTAATTAGTAATATGACGTACATCGTATGGTAAATAATTCCACATAGGAACGATTCTATTGAAAAAAATACGTTTGAAGCAATCTGTAAATGGTTATTGATGTAGGTGGACATAACTTTCAAATCTAAAACATTAGCAACAATCAACGATAGATATTTAAAAAGTGAAGCAAATACACATGCTGGTGTCCAATTTCCGCTGACATGATTCCTTAATTAACATAATAGGCCTATGAATCGAATGTCACATAAATGCATATAATGTAAACGATTGATCTACTAGAAAACGCCTTCAGAAAACTCATGTAAAATGTCGACATGAAGTATGGGCTTTCTCATGAAGTGTAGTGTTATTAACCCTTTGCCCTCTATCTTACTTAAATTGTAGACACTTTAAGTTTTGTCGCGATAGCGAGCCACAACTTAACTTAACTTAACTAAAAAGTGGGTAACAATTACTGATATTTCTTATTTTTTTTCTTTAATTTGAGATCAAGCATTTGCAAATCTTGAAGTTGAAACACCCATTTCATCCCAAATATCAGTGATTTGATCGGCTGCTAAGACGGATTAAAAACGATCATAGCGATAAGAAGGTTAGCTGTTCACATCAACCAGATGGTTAACCCTTTCAAGCCTGAATTTACCATTGTCATCTCCATCCACTACAAGCCGTGAATTCTCGCAATTTTCGAGTTATAGTGGATGAAGATGATTTGATGTGATTTAAAAATTAAAGAAAATTACCATGTATTGGTAAACCAGTTTCATGCATCGTGAGGACTTAAAGGGTTAATTGATCATGGGGCTGGTTTACAACAGTTCTGGACATGTCCCAGTGAACATAGTAATATCCTTTCCAAGCCCAGCCCTGGTACTGTGTAGTATGTTAACCCTTTGAGCGCTGAATTTGTTTATGTAAACCATGGAGACCAACGGGTTTTTTAATTTGAAATCTTCATAAATGTCTTAGTTAGCTCTTTCTGATTCATTTGAATACCTGTGTTATGGATCCACGACCATTATAAATATTTTGACTCGTACAGTGCGAGAATCGACTTAGACGTCAGAATCTGACGTCTAAAGACGTCAGATTATGACGACTAAATTCGATCACCGCGCTGTAAGAGTTAACCCTTTATTTATTTTTATTAATTTATTTATGCATTAGGCTTTATATACACAAATGTATACAATAATCGGACAAATATGCAATTGTAAATAAAATTGTGTACATCAGGATGTCGAATACAGGTGACCAGCACCCTAACTAGGTTCGACATCCAGGATAAAATTTATATACATGGTAATTACATTTTAAATTACATTTAAAAGTAAAATTAAATATAAATATATTATACATATTATATATTATACATATTAGTATAAAGTAGCAGAAAAAACCTCTGGAAAGCGTAGAAACTTATAAAACAACAAGTAGAGCAAGTTTTAAAAGCATGCAACTTTGTACATGGTAATTCCACTTAAAAGTAAAATTAAATAAAAATATATTATACATAATTTTTGTTTCCCGCGCTAAAACCAGAAATAAAATAACTACATAATAGTTTGAAAGTAGCAAAAAAAACCCTCTGGAAAGCGTAGAAACTTATAAAACAACTACAAGTGGAACAATTTTAGCCATGTTAACCTTCACAACGCTGAAATACTTTTATATAAAATTTAACATGGATTTTTGTCAATCTGAAATCATCATAAATCTCTTAGTTAGCTCTTTATGCTACATTTGAATACCTATGTTATGGGCTTACGACCATTATAAAATTAAAACATTGTTTCTATTTTGGTGATCGACTTTAGACGTTAGATATTACCGTCTAAAGTCGGCCCCGCACTGGGAGAGTTAAGCGCTCTGTACGACTATATGGTCGCTTTTCATTCGTCTTATATTATTAACCTATCCACCAAAATGCAATATTTTTGTAATTCAACAAACATCATACTAGAGTAGCTAATGGTGATTTTGTATGCATTTTTATGTCCAGACCTAAACTCTTCAGAAACCAACTAGCACAAAAAATCATAAACATTTTTCATTATGGAAATTTTCTCTTTTGTACATTTGCGCACTGCATATATTGTAATTTAATTATGTGAATTTCTACATATTTTTCATTCATTACAGCCACAGAGTACAATACGTTTTATGTTCATTTGTGAATTTTAATAAATATAATAGAAATCCACATAATTAAATTACAGTATTTATGATGTACTAATGTACAATAGAGAACAATTACCATAATAAATAGTCGTAGCGGTTGTTTTTATTATGTTGAAATCATTTTAGACCAATGTATTTAAAACCATTGATGTAGTGCATACACACAAACGTACTACCGACCGCCATAATATGGTTATTGCGCAAATGGTGATGATGTCACATGATCTTTTAGGACCAACAGTTCGAAAGATACTGAAATGGCCTAAAAAGGGGGGTATACTTCTACCTATTTCAGCGTTTGTGACAAATGCGCTACAAACCAAAAAATATTAAATGGCCTCCCATTAGTGCATTTCTGAAGAGTTTATAGGTCTGGATATAAAAGTGAAAGGATATTAAGACGGGGTAACATAATTAAATATATTCGTCCAGAGCTTTTGAAACACGCACCAAGGAATATATGAAAGCAATCTACATAATTACCATAACCTGATAACGACCATTCAAATCGACCAGACATGAAGATGCAGTGCAATGTAGAAGGCAAGTAGATTTATAATCAGATAATCAGATAAAAATAGACTTTCGGGAAATATCGTGTTTTGCATCAGTGCAAGTGCAAGAGTACCAAGACGGAGTAAAATAATTATGGCTATTCGCCCAGGTTTTTTGAAACACGCACCAAAGAATATTTGAAAGCAATCTACATAATTACCATAACCTGATAACGACCATTCAAATCGACCAGACATGAAGATGCAGTGCAATGTAAAAGCCAGGTAGATTTATAATCAAATAATCAGATAAAAATGCACTTCTGGGAAATATCGTGTTTATTGCATCATTATAGGGCCTACCATCGAGTTTATCTGTGCGTAACTCTTAGTGCGGGGAATGACTTTAGACGTCATAATCTGACGTCTGTAGACGTCAGATTATGACGTCTAAAGTCCCCGCACTGAAAGAGTAAACGATTTATAATGGCCGTAGACCCATAACATAACGTCTCACCACACATAATACCCGTCCCATAGACTTACATGTATTATGACCCATACGCTCAGGCCTCCCAGCACTCCTGAAATGGGGAAATGTAAATAACCCTATATATCATTTTAACCATCCTGCTGTTCTCTTTCAAAATAAAAAATAAGAAAGGTATGTGAATCTGCTTGCTTTCCTGCTATTTTAGCCTAGAATAAGCTCTTGCCCCACTCTCCCCCGGGCGACCTAGAAAAAAATTGACCTCGTTTTTTAGAAGAGCCTTGTTACAGCCAGCGCAAGGACTTCCTGTTAGATCTATCTTTTATCATTTCGATGCTTTTGCTACAACAAAACATCACAGAATCGATTTGAATTGGTATCAAAATGATATTTCCGTAATAATCACCACAGGAGCTGCTGCAAAGAGCCACAATTTTTAAAAAGAGACTAGCTTTCTTATTCTTAAACTTTATAATGATATGCGCGAATGAATTTGTGTGGTGAGACCTTAAGGGAAATAAACATGTTTATGGCATATTTTTTTTCAAGTAAGCTGGAAAATACATTCTATTCTGAAATCGAAAAAGAAAACCTTGTCCAATTCCGATGAGCAGAAGGCACACAAACGCAAAATGAAATGCCCCTGTTTATTACTAGATCTCGAGAAATGGCCCGTTTATCGATATTACAACATAATTTTCCATTTTCATGAAGCATCTGTATGGAATTGTCTATTTTTCCAGAGACTCGTCTTGAAATTGGGCAATGAATGATTTTATTTCTTCAGAATAGTGATGTACGGACATTATACACACAAACAAAAGAGGTATAAATACCAAAGGACAAGAAAATCAATGCGGGGAAGCGGAAGAACCAAGTTGAACTTACAACTGTTTCAGTGCTATATGGGAGAATGCTTGGTATATGGGCCATAATTGAACATTATCAAATTAGTTTCGTTAAATTCGCTAGAAAACATGTCTATACTATATTTTTTTGCTGAATTGGCTGCCTGGTGATAATAAATGAGCAAAATTAATGGTCTAGTAGCAATAAAACATCCCACAGGCGCGAAAATGTGTTTTCTGGAACTATGGCCTTAACGTCTCACCACACATAATACCCGTCCCACAGACTTACATGTATTATGACCCATACGCTCAGGCCTCCCAGCACTCCTAAAATGGGGAAATGTAAATAACCCTATATATCATTTTAACCATCCTGCTGTTCTCTTTCAAAATAAAAAATAAAAAAGGTATGTGAATCTGCTTGCTTTCCTGCTATTTTAGCCTAGAATAAGCTCTTGCCCCACTCTCCCCCGGGCGACCTAGAAAAAAATTGACCTCGTTTTTTAGAAGAGCCTTGTTACAGCCAGCGCAAGGACTTCTTGTTAGATCTATCTTTTATCATTTTTCGATGCTTTTGCTACAACAAAACATCACAGAATCGATTTGAATTGGTATCAAAATGATATTTCCGTAATAATCACCACAGGAGCTGCTGCAAAGATGATTGATAAAATTGACAAAAAAACTTTGGTCTCTTGGTTTATATGCAAATATTTCAGTACTTTTAGGGTTAATTCAATTCATAATCCAGCATGTAAATATGATTCTCCCTGAGCTGCATACACTTACCATAAGTATACTAAACAAACAAGGTAGTTTTACCCAGTGCTGTATCAACGATGGCACACCGTCTCCGACGTCGGCACAACAATAATCTCACATTAGGTCTATGTTTGCTTGCAGGGATATTATTATATTCTTGGATTAAATACCATTATCTACGCATGACGGTCATGGTACGAGGCGGACCTAAACAAACACCAAGCGTTGAACCAGTGATGGTTTATTGTTGGTATAGCGCCTGGGACGCTGGCCCAATCTTAAACCAACACTGGTTTAACGACTGGCCAGCTGGGGCGGCGTACCCTAACGACGATAACGGGGGGGGGGGGGTGGTCACCTGTTTAACAGTTTGTTGTGAACCGTGTCGTCATTCCACGCCTAACTTCTGAACAACATGGACGGGAGCAACTTTTATTCAGTTCTAATCTTCTATGTGACATGTTTTCTTATCAGCACAAAGGTGAGCAATAAGATATTAGATGTAATTATATCATGTTGTTGTCGCGGCTGTTTTAAAAATGTACTTTTCACTGTTCTCACTGTGATCGTATCTGCAGGTTCAGCTTAGTTTAGGCTTTAACCCGTTAACCGCCATATTATTCAATCTGAATTTTCACCCACTTTAAGTTGTGTCTCGCTGACGCGATCCACAACTTCAAGTGAGTGAAAATTATTCAGATTTGACAAAATGGAGGTCAATTGTTTTCAAATATATGGCTGATTGATGTCACATTTTATCTTAGACATGTTTAAAAGGTGGTACTTAATGTGCTAATAAAAAATCTGAATTTTAACTCACTTGAAGTTGTGTCTCGCTGACGCGATCCACGACTTCAAGTGAGTGAAAATTATTCAGATTTGACAAAATGGAGGTCAACTGTTTTCAAATAAGGCTGATTGATGTCACATTTTATCTTTGACATGTTTAAAAGGTGGTACTTAATGTGCTAATAAAAAATGAAAATCCGAATATATGCGGCACCAGCGGTTAAATGCTTGAGCGCTACTTTATAAATCTAAATTTTCACCCACCTGAAGTAGTGGGCAGCGGTCAAGTGGGTGAAAATTAGTGATATCTATTTAATTTGAGACCAAACATTTGAGAATGTTGATGTTTAAACACACATTTCATTCCCAATAACAGTGACTCTTTCGGTGCGGGGACCCTCTTTATACGTCAGAATCTGACGCCTGTGGAAGTCAGATTCTGGTGCCCGCTCTGAATATTTTAATTTGTATACATATACCATTTACAATATCACATGTAATGTATTGTATTATTGAATGAATATATTTTAATAACAGCAGATTTGCTAATATATACGCACCCTGTATAAACATATTTTAATGAATGAATAAATGAATAATAAATACATTTGATAGGCTAAAAAACAAACTAAAACGACAATTGTTGCGATAAGCGGTGAAAGGGTCAACCCAATAATATTACCTTTCATATATCATTAAAATAAATATTTTAAATACAGTAAAAATGTCCAAAGCGTCGCGCATTTTTATCTCTCGCTCTATCAAGCTGTCGCGCACTATGGAAGTAAACTAATTCCCAGGAGTTGTTTTTCCACTGGGCAACCCTATTCCCTCACCACGCTGAAATATTTCTGTATAAACCATGGAGACCAAAGGTGTTTTTTTTCAATTTGAAATCATCATACATGTTTTTGTCAGCTCTTTCCGCTTCATTTGAATACCTATGTATGTGTCTACGACCTTTATAAATATTGTAATTCTTTCAGTGTGGGCACCGTCTTTATACGTCAGATTCTGACGTATAAAGACGGTCCCTGCGGTGAAATTATCCAACTCAAGTTGTGGGTCTGTAGTTAGTGAGTGTGCTGTTATGTACAATATCTTGACAGGAGAGGAAACCCATTTCAAGCTGATTCGAATGCTTGCACCTAAATTATTACTCTTTGGTATTTTTATGAATGTGAGGTGGCGTTTGAACTAGCCACATAATAAAATGGATAACACATTCAAACAAATGAAACCTCAATGTGGTTTCTGGCAGTCATTTGTATATAATAGATAAATATTTATTGACGACGGGAAGTCTATGTGACGTTAAAGGTATGCGGCAATAAAATTTATAGTACAAGATAAGTGCATCCTACATACAGCATGGTTTTGTTCTGTAAAATCACATGAAAATCAACATATGCATGATATGTACACTTAAAACCAAACGTGTCCGTATAGACTAACATAAACAAAAAGCAATAATAAAAATATGCATCATAACAGATAAACAGCATTGTCGTGATATGTTTATGTTTCTCGCACCAAAAGCCAGGGATAAAATAGCTACTGCATATAGCAAAACCAATTCTGGAAAGTGTAGAAATCTAAGAAGTATAATTGTGTACGTGTACGAGAGTAGGCCCTATGTATAAAAGAATAACTAAACCTCAAAACTCAAATTTATTGGCTGTCGTCAGCTCGTGAAGCCGTCCCACAGCCGAAACACGTTAACTATAGACCTGTTGCGCCTAACGATTCCTTGGAGGACCGAGCTCGAAGATGCGGCAATCCGTATCAGTGTTCGAAGAAGTGTTCAGGTCAATGTTGATGCTACTATAAATAGGAGTTCAATCCAGAGTCATCTTCATACTATAATTTATTTCAGATTTCCTGATTATAATTTTTTTTTTTTTATATTTAAATTTTAATAACTTTATTATTCGTTTTCTCTTTATTTAGTTTTTTATTATCTCCCTTATTATTACAATAAGGCGAGTCAGATGCATTACTGCTCACGATATACCGAGTGAATTACAACTATTTTGTCAGAAAGTTATAACGTTAGAACATGCTGAAATCATTTGAAATGACGATAGCCACTTCCGAGCTCACATTAATTTAATAAAAAGTGGTTTTAAGTTATTTTTTTTGTCCAGATAACTAATTTGTATGTCCTTTAAAGGTTTCCTAGGTTTATATTACGATATGTAAAGAAAATGATGTTCATTTACCGGGAAATGTGATGGAAAATATTTTTATTTTGGTGGCCATTTTATATTTTCGATTTTCTGGAAAAGCAGAGCTGGAGCAAGAAGGCTCAACTACTAAATTTCATCATTTTCCCCAGAGAACATGTCTACCAAATTTGTCCGCTCGGTAAATATAATGCTAAAAAATGACGCTAAAGAGCCTGACTATGTGGGCCAAATGTAGCCCCACGGCAGCCATCCCGATACTCTTTGAGTTTTGTTCAAACCAATTATACTAATTTAAAACCATTAATATAAGCTAAACATGCTAAAAGTTTGAATGTAATAATTAATAAGCATAAAATGCTCAATAGATTCAAAAAAGTTCAGATAATTTTACAAATTAATAGTATTGCACAACAAAATCGTGGGAACATATTTTTAAATTAACAACTTTAAATAAAAATGAGCACGATAATCCCAGATAATTGAGACTAAAATATTAATATGTAAAAAGAGTGGTAATGAATATTTAAAATTGCACCACATAATCACAGAAACATTATTTTTCATCCTATTACTCACACACAGCTGACACCTGCAAGTAGATGTCCAAGTAGGGTCTACACACATTATTAACATCAAACGATTGTTGTAATTTAGTAGCATAGTGATGCATCAGCTTGTTCGTGAATGAAAAAAGGGAAGATGATCCACGAATCAGTAGTGGAAGTGAGTTCCATTCGCTGACAATTCTTTTGAAATATGATTTTTTAAACTTCTCAGTTCTTGTCAAAAGGGACATTAAAAGTATGCCGCTGTTACCAGACCTTCGCGAAGAATTGACATCAAAATTTTGAATACAATTGTCAATATATATGTCCTTATTTAAACATTTATAAAATAAAACGAGATCTGTAATTTCACGTCTGAAACATAAGTGTAGTAAGTTCAAGTTTATGCACCTGTCCTGGTAACTGCGGCCATCAAAATCAGTTACAAAACGTGTCATGCCTCGTTGAATACTTTCAAGCTGTGTTAACTCATTGGAATGCTGAGGTGACCAAACCGGAGTACTAGACTCAGCTATGCTCCTCGTTAAAGATTTATACAGGTTGAGTGCGCCATGATTGGGAGCATGGTAGTCAACAACTCGTTTAATCATACCATTAGCTCGATTACATTCACATACAACATTGTGTATGTGCTCTTTCAAACTTAAAACAGACGAAACAAGTACACCTAAATCCTTAAGTCATGCAACATGTTCCAAGTTATTACCATTTACCATAGGCCTATGATTGAAATATACTAGTGCCTTACGGCGACTAACAGTAAGAAGTTTACACTTTGAATATTTAAAATTCATTTTCCAAGTGACCCTCCATTCATTAAGCCTATTTAAATCAGCTTGGAGTAATGTGCAGTCCAATATATGTTCAATCTTCTTATAAACCTTAGCGTGGTCAGCAAATAGACCAGTTTTAGATGAAATACAAGATAGAAACATATCGTTTATGAATAAAATAAATAGAAATGGCCCGAGAATAGATCCCTGGGGTACCCCAGAAAGAACTGGTGACCATTCAGATGTATGACCATGTAAAACAACGCATTGGATTATGTTGCTCAGATAAGAATTAAACCAAGATAAACGATTTCCATTTATATCAAAAGATTGAAGTTGGTGAATTAGAAGCTTGTGATTTACAGGATCGAACGCTTTGCTGAAGTCGAGGTATACCACATCAACGTGTCCAGATGCTAAAACACTTCCCATGATATGACACATATGATATGATACATCTATAAGTTGAGTTGTACATGATTTATGTAGAATATGTTTCATAAAGCCATGTTGAGCTTCAGTTAATGATGACTCAATAAGAGGATACATTATGGTTAAAAATACACCTTGCTATAATTTGGCTGAGGAGTGAAATTAGACGATAGTTTTCAATGTTACCTCTGTCTCCTTTTTTATGAATCGTTACGACGTTGGATGCCTTCCATTGACTAGGAACTTTGCCAATTCTCATACTAGAATTGAACAAATTTTCTAACGAGGGAGATAATTGAGTAGCACACTGCTTTAAAATAAGTCGTGAAAGATTGTCCACACCATACGCTGTGTTAACATCTAATCTGCTTAACAACGTATACACTTCTTGAGTAGAAAAGTTACATTAGAAAGTTTATAATTATGTTTAACATTAATATGCGGAAGTATTGGATCTGTGTCATGACAAGCACTAAACGAAGAATGAAAATGAGCTTTTACAATATTGCATTTGATCATGCCATCAGAAGATGTAGTAGAATTTAGTTTAACGGTTTAAGGAATATTTATTTTATTTATTTTGAGCGTTGGGATCGACTTTAGACGTAAACATATGACGTCTATGGTCTAAAGTTAATCTCTACTGAAAGAGTATATTTTTTATAATCGCCGTAATCCCATGACATAGGTATTCAAATGAAGCAGGAAGAGCTCTAACTAAGACATTTATAATGATTTCAAATTGAAAAACTCCGTTGTTCTCTATGGTTTATACAAGCATATTTCAGCATTCTATGTTAAAGGGACCCCGTGGGATGGGACATCTAGCCTACTAATCTTAACTAAAAATACAAAAAAGTCAAAAAACAATTAAAAAAAACGAAAAAGAGTGAAATAGTTATATTTCCAAGTCGTATATTGCCATATAAACAAAACAAGTCGGCAATATACATCACTTTACACCACAGATTCCCACGACTTGGACGGTGAGATCAAAGCAATCGCGCTAATTGGTGTCTTACAGTCAGTACATGGGGCGGGATACACCTGCAGCACTGATTGTCTGCCCAACGCTGGACCGACGGCATTAACATGTGGCCCAATGCTGTAGGAATATTCAACCGTCCTTTAGCAAGTGCTTAGGTATACAAAAAGTTTGTTGGTTTTAAGCAAATTTATAGAAATGTTGATAAACAATATTTGTTTAAATCTAAAAACTCTGAGAAAAATAAACTTATGATCTGGGGGATACACTGCTTCATTACAAAACTAAAAACGAAAATTGATGTCATCCCAAGGAGCCGCTTTGAGATGTAGCAACTTCATATATGTAGTTTCGGAGCTGAGAATTTTCCTGTGATTCCTAAAAAGCAATAAATCACTGAGGTACCAATAGATAAACATGTTAGAAGGCTCAGCGCAGCAAACACGAGATGTTAAAACAATGATGGCTTTATGTTGGGCCAGCGTCGCAGACGGTGGCCCAACATTAAACCATCATTGTTTTAGCTACTCGTGTTTGCTGAGAGTTTGAACATAATATACGAGCCGCCATTCAACCAGAGGCCTTGACCTGCTTGACGTGGTAACCACCAGCGCAAAACAATTCTGAACGCCTTGTAAACTTGCTTCATGTCCATCACAGCACTAGACGTTAAACCAATGCTGGGTTGATGTTGGCCCACGTCAGCCCAACATTGGTTCAGCGACTCATGTTTGCTGGTCTTAGAGTAATCTGACAGTAATACAGTGAATTACAATAGTCAAAACAACTCTGTTCATTGGAGCATCAACTTAATGGTTGTTGAGATAACATCTGGTTGGGGCGGGGGCCCTGGGGTAGTGGTTAGCACCGCTGCCTCTCACGCCAAAGTTCGGGGTTCGGTTCCCGGTCTCGGCGGTTTGAAAGAAACAAAAATGATTCTTCCCCATCCACGTGTGAAACTCAGTATTGTGGGGAGCCTCCGTGACCGAGAGGTAGCGTGCTCGGCCTCAGAACGCCAGGGCTCGAACATCGAATCCTGTATCTGGAGGATAGTGTCATCTCAATCATCTCACCATCCTCAGGAGGTTCTCCTGGCCCAGTTTAGCCTATATGTGCACAAAGGTGGCCTAAAACCCGATTCATTTCATTTCATTTCATTTGACATCTGGTTGTTATGGCCAATGCGCTTATTTCACGACCATTCATATTAATAGACAGTGCCTTTTAAAACATTACATCGCGGTGTATCACTTACATTACTCTATAAAAGATTGAATTTCGTGGGATTTTTCGCCTATGTTTTATTCGAGTGGGTTAGTTTTCCGACTTGCCGATAGGGAGAGATTGCTCTGGTCACAGAATGGGCAAAAGTTATTTATCCTGTCTATGATATCATTGGTTATGAAGGGTGACAAGTTCTGGACTTGACCTTCGCCTGTTTACAAGGGTACCTCGACAGGACACGCCCAGGTCATTTTAAATGGGCTCACTAATGATAAAAATTAGTCATTTTTGCAATTTAATTCCACAAATAATGAACGATTAGCCCAGGAATATTCCACATGGACAGGGTTATTAAATTAATTTTAAGTCGACTGATTCAATAAGACACGGAATTTCACAAAATCACAAACGTTCCTGCATTCAAATTTGACCACTTTCCCTTTCTTGTACTAGGCGGATGTAATTTGCTCTGGCTGTACGTCGGCTTATCAACTGAAACTAGCCAATGTATTTCATAATATTAAGAAAGATTGTATAAAATAACTATAAAATTGTCAAAATGATATTATGTGTGTCTACCTATAGATGGGAAAATAAGCATATTTGCAAGAGCCACGTGATTCCATATATTATCATATAGGCCTACATAGGACGGTGCCCTGGTATGGTGTTTAAAGCATTCTGTTTGTCGGAGCTCATGGGTTCGTGCTCCACTCTGGTCTTCAGGTTTCAACGAAATAAAGTTAATGTTTCTTTTCCGCTAACTGGTAACGATTCAGTTTGGGAGCATCTGAGGTAGCGTGCTCGGCCTCGGTCTCAGACCGCCAGGGTTCAAAATTCGAATCTTGTGGGCAGGTGTCAAACTAAATTTATCGAACGCGCGAAATTAAATGAATTTCTTGTCTCGCAGAAGATATCGTAGCATTTTCGTCACAAGATTAACAGGTGTGACATATGGAATGCCCTAGCTTAAAAGGCGTGTTCCCAGTCACCGTAAACTTAAAAAATTTCAAAGTTTTCAGGGAAATGTCGACAAGTCTCTTCCAATAGCCGGCCGGGCGCCCGCGGGACCCACCAGGAGTCCGGCAGGGCATCTGTAACTTTAGCACGATGTAACTTTAGCACGATGTGACCATAGTACCCGAGGCCCACCAGGGACTTAGATCCCGGGCGTGTTCACAGCTCGGACAGGGCCCGGGCTAATTGTGACGTAAGCATTAGCAGATGAGCACATTAATTTATTCAGTTATTCTAATATATATAAACATAATTTACATATTTACATACTACACTGTTTTCTACAATAACAAATAATCTACAATAGGAACACAATGTGATCGCTATTTGATTATTTGAGGACCCATGCAGTCTAAAATTGAATAATAATTTATGTGTAGGCCCCTATATGATCTTTTTTTCACCCTCAGCTAGGTAGTGGGGGACTGCGTTCGCGCTATCCCCTACCCTTAATTTTCAAAAAAATTCTGCTTAGATATCCAAACACAACATAATCGGTGACCTCGGTATATACCATGGTACGTGATTTCAGTATGTACCATGGTAAGTGATTTCAGTATGTACCTTGGTACGTGACCTCGGTATATACCATGGTACGTGACTTCAGTATGTACCATGGTACGTGACCTCGGTATTATACCATGGTACGTGACCTCGGTATATACCATGGTACGTGACTTCAGTATGTACCATGGTACGTGACCTTGGTATATACCATGGTACGTGATTTCTGTATTTAATATGGTACGTGACCTCGGTATATATCATAGTACGTGATTTCAGTATGTACCATGGTACGTGATTTCAGTATGTACCATGGTACGTGACCTTGGTATATACCATGGAACGTGATTTCAGTATGTACCATGGTACGTGACCTCGGTATATACCATGGTACGTGACCTCGGTATATACCATGGTACGTCATTTCAGTATGTACCATGGTACGCGACCTTGGTATATACCATGGTACGTGACTTCAGTATGTACCATGGTACGTGACCTCGGTATATACAATGTTGCGAGACCTCGGTATATACCATGGTACATGATTGCAGTATGTACCATGGTACGTGACCTCGGTATATACCATGGCACGTGACCTTGGTATATACCATGGTACGTGATTTCAGTATGTACCATGGTACGTGACCTCGGTATATACCATGGTACGTGACCTCGGTATATACCATGGTACGTGACCTCGGTATATGCCATGGTACGTGACCTCGGTATGTACCATGGTACGTGACCTTGGTATATACCATGGTACGTGATTTCAGTATGTACCATGGTACGTGACCTTGGTATATACCATGGTACGTGACTTCAGTATGTACCATGGTACGTGATTTCAGTATGTACCATTGTACGTTACCTCGGTATATACCATGGTACGTGACTTCAGTATGTACCATGGTACGTAACCTTGGTATATACCATGGTACGCGACCTTGAGCAGTATATACCATGGTACGTGACCAGTATAGCGTGGTACGTCGTCGGGAGGTTCTCCCGGTCCAGTTTAGCCTATATGTTTCCAAAGGTAGCCGAAAACCCCATTCCTTTATCTCTTTTTTACGTGACTTCAGCTATGTACCATGGTACCCGTTATTTGTCTAACTGGTTCTCTATGCCAGATATGGGTCGATTGTTTGCACGGCTACTTAGCACAATCAATCTAAAATATATAATAGGCTTCCAAGTCGCTACATCTACAATAAAAAGATGCATGCCACGTCTAACAGATGGTGTTGAAAAGGAGTATGTCATGCGCCAAGTAACTAAGCATATTATCCTACCATCTTACAGGAAATCATTGTTAATGTTGGTCCACAGTCTGAGATGCTGGCCCAACATCAAACCAACATTGGATCTAGATAGATATATACAATGTGTGAATCGTGTTTCAGGTCGTCGCTGAGTTACCAGTACTGGAGACATTATATCAATATGAAGATTACGCCAGAGAAAATGGACCTCCTGTGGCGTGGAATTACTTCGACTCTGTCGCAACATATGGGGACACCGCTCGAAACAACAAGGACCACCTGCAGAAGATTCGTCTGCGTCCTAAGCGAATGATCCCGGTTCCACAGTTCGACCCCTCTCTGACCGTGCTGGGCCTCCCCGTGTCCATGCCCATCGGGTTCTCTCCCGTGGCGAGTCAGGATCTGATCCGGGAGGAAGGGGTGCTATCTGTAGCCAGAGCCGCTCAGTCCGCCGGGGTCATTCACATTCTTTCTCACTGGGCGGGAAAAACCATAGAAGAAGTGAGAGCTGGAGCTCCAGATGCCATCCTCTGGCAACAGGTGGGTCCACAACACTGCTCTAAATAATTAAAACCCTGAATATTTTTCATATAAGACATTGAGACCAAGGGGTTTTTCCAATTTGAAATCATAATAAATGCCTTCGTTAGATTTTTCGGATTCATTTGAATACCTATGTTATGGATCTACAGCCATTATATTATAAATATGTTTACTCTTACAGCGAGGGGATCGACTTTAGTCGTCAGAATCTGACGTCACAGACGTTAGCTCCTGAAATGTTTGGTGTCAAATTAAACAAACATCAGTAATTATTTTCAGCCACTTGAAGTTGTGGGTCGCGGTAGCGAGACACAACTTCAGGTGGCTGAAAATTTAAATTATTTGATTTAGCAGAATAAGGGTTAAAGTTAAATATGAAGGTCGTGACAAATTGATAAATAACAGTAGTTGAAAAGTATTCGGAAGGAGCTATGTGCTACTTAAACCAATTACTATATCAAGTGAACAGGTCACGTACATATACAGAAGAACGAGTTAGAAAAGTCGTGGAAAAGACTTCGTGAATGATAACGAAGTACTAATGTAGTTACCACGACTTTGTAACTCCTTTTCACAACCTAAACGCTCTCGCGATACATTATTTTGAGTCGTTCGCGCAACTTACAAATCGCTCCTCATTCATTTTTGTAGTTTATGGGAATAATCACACCCGCGAGCTGAGGTTGGGTGACAAATAAACAATAAATCATGCACAGCTCTAGAATGGCATTCACATAACTCGTGTTCATCAGGTTTTGTCAATTGCGAGGTTAAGCCTATACTGTCTTTTTTGGGGGGGGGGGGGGGAGGGGGTGCCGTAGAAATAACTCCCTCCCCTACGATGCATAATTATTGAAAATATTATTTGTGAATACATACAAAATATGGATTAAGTAAATAGTAAAGTAATCGGTAACCGTCCAGATATCAAGATACTTTAACATGATGAAATAATTTTAATTTCAAGTGGTTGAAAATAACCCCTATTTGTTTAATTTGAGGCCAAACATTTCATGTTTAAACCCTCATTTCTTTCCCAATAACAGTGAATTGATGGCTAATAAATTTGAAACGACAATAGTCGAGCTCAGTCCTGAAACGGTTACAAACTTGTTAACACTCGGTTTTGGATTTTTAGGTTCAGCTATCAGTGCCAAGAAATCATACCCTTGACATTGTACAGCGCGCCCAGATGAATAATTTCAAAGCAATGGTGCTTACGATAGACGAGCCTGTTCTTCGACTCAGTTACGGTGATCAATATGCATTTGCCAACTTCAGCTACCCCAATTTTCAAAGTAACAACACCTTGGACGAGGATCCGTCCCAGTCCTGGGAAGATGTTGCCTGGCTCAAGAGGCATACCACTCTGCCTCTAGTGGTGAAGGGGCTTCTGGAGGCAAGCCAAGTAAAGGATGCTCTAGACGCTGGGGTGGACGCCATTATAGTGTCAAACCATGGAGGCAGGTGAGACAAACACTTTGTCATCCAGCGGTCAAAGTGTCATGATGTGCCACTCGCTAGAGTGGCACATCATGACACTTTGACTGCTTGGGGACAACACATGGATGCTATAACCATGACAACGGTATCCGCACCGCAATTTAAACTAAATTGCAAGTGTGTCAGTGTCTAGGGACATTTGGCATGGTGAATATATTAGACATGGCCTCATGGCCGGGATTTGGACCTGTTATCACCTAGAGAGTAGACTTTTCAATGCAGATGAGTCGATAGCTGGTTGAATTCCAGGCGACTCGCTATCTCCCATCTCTAACTGAATTGCAGGCGAGCGTGGTGTTACCTAAATGGTCTAAGCTAGCTGGATGACCTTCAGAAAGGTCACATAGATTAACCCTTATCCTGCTGATCACGACTATTGTCAATTAAGTCACTCTCCTTGAGAACGAAACGAATGTTTAAATAGCCAGATTAGTAAATATTTGGTCTAAAATTAAACAATTATAAGTATTTTTTAACTACTTGAGGTTGTGGATCGCGGAAGCGAAACACAACCTCAAGTGGTTGAAACTTATAAATTAACCCTTATACTGCTGATCACGACTATTGTCAATTAAAGGGACAGGCCCAGGCAAAAATCAGTATTTCTTATTTTTGACATGGTTCCATAATTAGAAATCGGGAATTTCGTCTCTATATCTAGACTAGCTGGTAAATTCGCAGCAGAAAAATTATTTTTTTTGCAGTTCTATCTTATGGACATGTTTACATCATATGGTCATATTAAGAAGCCAAAATAAAATCGATTTTTTGATGATTTTAGCCTGGGCCTGTCCCTTTAAAGTCACTGTTTTTGGAAGGAAATGACTGTTTAAATAGCCAGATTTGTAAATATTTGGTCTAAAATTAAACAAATATAAGACATTTTTAACCACTTGAGGTTGTGAATCGCGGAAGCGAGACACAACCTCAAGTGGTTGAAACTTGAAATAAATTAATTTAACAGGATATGGGTTACCATCTTTATTATCTGAATCCATTTCCCTTGTATTTGCCTGGTTCAGTTCTTGTCAAAAGTATGAAAAGTCAATACAATACTATACACCGTCACAATTCTGTTTAACTATATTTTAACTAGTTATGATGCATATTTTAATTATCACTGTGCTTGTTCTGGTGTATATGTCGTTTGGTTTAAGTTAACATAGCATGCATATATGAATTTTCATGTGATCAGCCCTGTTGTATATAAGCATGTAATATAATTATATATTTTATACTGTTCATTTAATGACACATACGTCTGCATCCGTCGTCAATAATTATATGTCTATCTATCTGTGAAAACTTAAAGGGCATAATTATATAGATGACACGATCTTCAAATAATCAGATATTGTATGGTATTATTATTATCCTTAATTGTACTGTTTGAAGAGTACTGGATGGAGCCCCTTCTTCTATTGAAGTACTGGCTGAAATAGTGGACGCTGTGAAAGCTTCAGGTAAAAATGTGGAAGTTTATATGGACTGTGGCATAAGGAGGGGGCTGGATGTCTACAGAGCTCTTGCAATCGGTGAGTTCACTTCTTATTTTTGCATTGATAAACTTTTTGTTAAAATAGGTAATAAATGAATTTATTTATCAGGGGTGGGGTGGGGGGTTTAAGGGGCCATTAAATATTTATTTACGACATGTCCTTCAGACAATTATTTATTTAGTGAAAATTCAGTCTCAAAATATTTATTTCAAAAAGACTCCAGCCCCCACCCCCTGGCGATTGGAGAGTGGCACCCTTAAGTTTTAGAGCTCATTTCTTATAAGTTAAGCGACCTATTCGAATGATCTATATTTTTATGACCGAATAAAACAATGGTTGGTGAAAATACTTGTCCAGCTAGATCACACTGTATCCCTCAATAGGCATAGAATGCTTTATATTAATTATGTCCTCATATAGACAGGCCGGCCTATAGATTATTGCCAACAATTATATATAGTTATGAGTTTTGGCAGGGATTTAAGCCCTCAAGTTTGGGCTAGTAGGCCACGCGTGGGGATATATTGCAGGATGGCCGTATCCAGTGAAGGTTATTTGGTGTCAGAGAAGACCCCCCTCCCCCCCCCCTCTTGACTGATAATAAATAATAATAATGGATTTAAATATAGTGATCTAAGCTATTATTTAACTGTATATATAGAGCTAACAACTGAATATATTTTTATACTGAGTTTAATATATTGCGCTCATGACTCGATATATTGAGTTCACAATTCAAATGTTCACTATTCTAACCTCACAATGAACTCAATATACTGAGTTATAAACTTCATATATTATAGGGTGTGAGCTAAGTATAGTGAATTTTTAATATATCGAGTTTAAACTCAATATATTGATATAACAACTAGTTATAATTTCGTATTGTGTAGACTTAATAAACTTAAGATATTGAATTGTCAAATCAACATGTATAGTTGTAAACTCGATACATGTATAATGAGGCTATTAAGGCTGAATGATGCATTTAAAAAGCACACTTCGGTTCTGGGGCTTTGTAGGATAATTTCTAAGATGGTATAACCAAAAACTGTATATAAAGTTATATAGATGATTGCCACAAAATGTAGTGTAGAATGAAAGATTACCCCTTGAAGCACTGAAATATTATTGCATAAATCATGGAGAACAGGAGAACAACATACAAGGTTTTTTTTTTATTTTTAAATTTCTGTTTTATTTGAATACCTATGGTCTACTGCAATTATAATTATTTTATTTCTTTCAGTGCGGGGACCGTCTTTAGACGTCAGAATCTGACTTGTGGGGACCGTCTTTAGACGTCAGAATCAGACGTCTTCAGACGTCAGATTTTGACTATTAAAGACGGTCCCCTCGTTGAAAGGTTTAATAGTCCGAAACGTGATGCGTGGTAGCCAGCCTGAAAGCACTTCCAATTCAATACCCGCAACTCGTGGATATTTTTTCTAGCAAAGTCTTTTTAGTCTATGTTGAGCAAACCTATTTCTACGGGCATTAGTAATGGTAATGATAAGAATTAATTTATTGGAATATGCACCACCGCTCTGTCACACTACGGTGTGCATTTGATTTAGGCCTATAGTCTGAAAGAAAACTATAGGTCTGTGTACTACAGTATGATATAGGTCTATAGTCTAAGTAGTGCACCATTGCATCCTATTATGCATAGGTACATTTACTGCGAATATGACTAGTTCAGTCAAAACATTATAATTACGACAACATTACAAGCCACGCCCTAATTTACATAGGCTTATACTTACATAAAAACAACACATTTAAAATTGTAAAAAGTGATCAATTACGTCTGTTTTTTTGTTTGCAAGGCGGTATTCTCTATGTAGGCCTAGGTGGTAGATCCAAAAAATAAACAACATCGGCATATATTATATTTTGAGTATTCCGCATCACGCTTTGTACCATCGCTCCAGATAGCAATGTGCACTTGAAGTAGCCGTGTTGTGGTGTTTTTTACTACTGGTGAGGGGAGGCCATTGTCTGGCCCTAATTCATAGGCCAGTGTTCAGGTTAACATCCAGATATGAGTAACCAGACTATAGTGTCAAATAAGATTCATTCTGTATTAAAGTTTTGCAGTAACATGTCAGAATAAAATCAAGTGTTTTTTATTACAGGTGCAAAAATGGTGTTCATCGGCAGAGCACAGACTTGGGGCTCAATCTACAACAACACTCACGGGGTTCTCAATGTACTGGACATCTTACGTAATGAGTTTGTGAACACTGCCATTATGTCTGGCTCACCCAGTCTACAACATATAAATAGAGATATGATAGTAAATCCATTTTACACTGAGGAAGAACCTGAAAAGAAATGTCCAACTTCAGGGGCCAGTCAAGTCAGATTACAGTGGATTATCTGCATTATAATTCCTTTCTTTGCGATGTGATCAGAAATTGCATTGTCTATAGCTTTTTTTCTATTTGTCTGCATTGAGTCAGTCATAGAAGTGATAATATAATTTACATAATGTCTCTAAATGATTTATCCTGGTTGTTTTTGTAGATAGTATTTTTTATATATTTAAATTTTCATGGGGACCAATCACAAACAGATTTCCGATACACTAATCTTATGTTACAGTACATGTATTTATAAATGTATAAATGATGTTTTAATGTCTTAATGATAATGTTTTAATGTCGCCGTGTCTAAACAGAATGAAAAACGTTCTACACTGAACACCTATTATGGGCCCTACATTATTTTAAAAAATAATATGGCCAAATCCATATAGCTTTCCTTAGTTTAAAAATAATGTCCTCTCATAATTTTAATGCATGCATAGATATTGCAATAATGTTTATCATGGCGACTAATATTAGTACAGGCATTGATAACCTTCATAGTAATATATAATGTATATTTTGTCATTAAGCTACTGACACATAATTATAGCATGACTTTGTTTTTTGTTAACTTTCAATAAACTGTCGTCTTTTTCAAGAAAGGAACACTTGGTTACTATAATTCCATAATTCCTGCTAAATAATATGCCGCTCTAAGTGTGAATTATTGGACCACCATCAGCGGAAATTGAACATAACTCCTCTCCCCCCACCTTCACCAATTATTCAAGTACTATAACAAACAAAACAGAAGAAAAATGCCACCCTTCAAATGAGTTGAACGGGAACACACACTTTTATATTTTAACATCTTTCCCGAGCCGCAGTATGACATGCATATACTGGATGTGACACATTAGAAAGTTTGTACTTGAGAGCTTAGATTACAGTCCTGGTGAGCATTCTGTGGTGTGACTGATCAGATGTTTTTGTCAAAAACACTCTTACGTGTCTGGTTTTAGCTGTACCTTAGTTGCCCATGTATCTGTAATCAGCGTGGTGCTTTCTGGGTACAGATGTGTCCGCTGTCCATGCACAGTGGACTAGCCTACTTCTTTAAAACTATGATGACAATAGCTAACTAATACTGTTGGACCCTCTGTGCTCTACTGTAAGTCTGCGTTCTACTAATAACTAACTTGATAAAAGTTACGTTGAAAGTCAGTATTGATAAAATTAGTATGCACCATTGATTCGCTTTTCAGATTTAATAGTTTGTCTATTACACAAAATGAAGCATTTAAGTAAACTGAGCCCTGAAAACGAAGGTTGTGAACAAATAATTGTCTTTGTAAACTTTTTAAGATTATTCCTTTGGCGTGATATACTATTTTGCAATCTGTCTCGTCGTCCATAGAATAAAGACAGTCAATATGCTTATCACATAATTCCTTTTTACTGACACACCTCTTTTCTCTTCGACATTTTAATAATCCGGGACAAGATGATGTAGGACAATATATTCCATCATCGCCCTCTACACAATCATATTGGCCAGCACAAACTGCAGACATGTAAATGCAATAATAGTTCCTACATCTAAAAATTTCCGGACAAGCGACATTTTGACAAATGCGTTGTGGATCACCGGGAAAAGATTGTTTCCTGTGATAACTGACCCTACATAATGTAGAGATTCTAGATTTTTCATTCTTTTTGTATCGTGGTGCGGTGTAGTTACTGAGATGTTTGCTGTTAAATAGGTTGTTTTGAGGCTTTTGCCTCGGTCTCTTCGTCATAAATAGGATCACCAGGCTTGTTTTTATTTTTTGGCATAAAAGTAGAAATATCAGGTAATAATGATGCTATGTGTATATAGTTCAACGTATACTTATAACAAACAGTATCCTCTTGTTTAAATGTCGCATTAGAATATATCCCATCACATAATGCGTGTATTTCAATTGTACACATAGTTGTGTGTGAAGGAAACTCCAAGTATACAAGTAATTGCAGTTATGCTCATCACTGCCATCAAAGCAATCAGATACAGAATCACACTGATAAATTGACAGTATACATTTCTCATCCTGACATGTGAAGTGCTTAGTTTGACACTGGTTTTTATGGAGCTTACTAGGTTTTTTCACATATCACATCTGTCACGTCTACAGGTTCAGTGCAATAACGACATTTCACACCCCAACCTCTGGACCTCTGGACTGACCAAACAACTTAGTGTGGATACTTCAAGCAAACTGTTTTTTCTATAAAAATCTACAAAGAATTGTGAGTCAGAAGTTTTTTCTCAATTTTAAGGCTATTTTATATCAGCTGGTTGACTGTGAGACGAGTGTCTTGAAAGAGGTTGATCGAAGAGCGTGTGATATTATTTTTCAAATGAAATATCTCTTGCATCTTCTGAAAATTTAAATTTATGAATAATAATGTTTGAATACCTGTTTTCAGTTTAGTCTTTGTCTAATGAGCTATTGGAAACCTCTACTCTAAGCATGGAGGCATTCACCGGGACAATAATTGTTGGTAAAAGTTTGGTCGAGTTTGTCAGATAACTGGGGCGAGTTAACAAACAACACGGGGCGAGTTGGTAGTAGAATTGGAGCGCGCTGGTAAAGTTGGTAGGGTGGGCGAGCTGGTTTTGGGGCGAATTGACTGTAATCCGTTAATGTTTCGCTAACAGTAAATTTCGCTAACAATTAATTCCACAATAGTGAGAAGTAGGTTGGGCGAGTTGGTATAGATGTTGGGCGAGTAGGTATGATGTGGAGCGAGTCGGTTGGGGCGAATTGGCATATATATAAAGAGTGAGTTTGTATAAATCAATTTTGGGCGAGCTGGTTGGGGCGAGTTGGCATAAATATGGGGCGAGTTGGTTGGGGGGGAGTTGACTGTCACCCCTCGGCACTACACGTAGACTGAGCATCGTAGTATGAAAGTCCACGATGACCGTCCATCAACAAAAAAACACTGATCAGCTCTATCAATCATAAACAACCCAGAAGCACACGTCTTATGAGATACAATTTATTTATTTATTTATTCAAACAAATTTATACAGGGTAAACTATTATTAGCCATTGGATATTTTGCATATGTGCCTGTTTTATGACAAGCATTTGCATAAAATAATAAAACACCTATTTAAACAATAACCATATGTACAATAGCTACAATAACTAAAATAGAAGGTACATTAGACATTTTGAATCATAATCCCGGGTCTAGTCACACTAAACTAGGCCAGTGGCTGATTCTGAGGGTTGTCGTGTTTGAACACATTTTATCATATTTATATTTATTTCACCACCGCAATATTTGGTGGGTAGGAAATAGACACTATGGAGAGTACTTTTCATAAAAATTGTCATATATTGGCTCATTTTTTGTGACGTTGTTGTTAAATTATTCCCATGACAAGTGTGTTTTCCCTATGTCAAACGTTACATCACCAGACATCACATTTGAGAGGATGAATAAGGGTATCTGTTTACCGCATACGTAGCTGTTTCTCACTAAATTATGTGCAATAATGATCAGAGTTGAATTCAAGACCACAATGGGGGTAATCTACTGCTTTTTACATAGTTTTTATGCGTTCGGAACACAAAGTAACGTACGTGACGTTCAGTCAAATATTTATTATCTCCCAAGAAAGTACTCATCATTTTGTGTAATTTTTCTGAAATGAGATAACAGATATAAAAACTTGTACTGTGAAGTCTCAAGTTTTATTTCGATGGAAGGCCTCCTGTATTATATAAGCCTTGGTTTTTCAATAATCATTTGTTTCTGAAGGGATGCAAACCATTTTGAGCATCTCGAAACACTCCCTGTTCTATTCAGTAATTTACGTTACCAACCACACATCACCATTTCTTACACGAGTCAATTGCTATGCAAGAGTGTGCAAAAGTTATTTTGCGAATGGTTCTTTGAAGCTGCCTTGCTTCCAAATCAAAACATGCTGCTATGTGTGAGATATGTAGATGATAAGTTGTCGGTGTCGACAAATCACGCACGTTACCGAAAAAAACGTACGTTTATTTTTTGTTCAAGTACTCCTTGATACGTCGAAGGTGAGGCGTACAGAGTAGATATATAGGTTCAAGGACAAACAACCTAATGACAGGTAAATTGTTGTTATGCCTGAGCGATAATTGTTGCTTTTATGAAAGGTTAAGTCCAGGAAGGTCAAAGACGTATGTGACATTTGACATAACAGAAGAGTCTTGTACGTGATCATTGACTGCTAGCAACGTATGTGATTATTGACATTTTCAGTCACTTGTCGAGAGTAAATGTATAGCTCTGATACTGACGCTCATAATCTTGTCAACAGTCCCGTACTCAGAAGAATCAAGTACGTGACTTGTCAAACATCACATACGTATAATACACTCCCTGTTCTATTCAGTAATTTGCTTTCATCTTCACATGTGGTCGCCCATATCAGTCCACTACTAGCAACATTATTATATGAAAACAAACAATATATCAAAGATATCATAGTATTCATGTAAAAAAAAAAACGTTTACGTCCCACATTTGAGTACAGTTGAGGTGGAGGTGTCAAAGGCATGTTTCTCCCCTTGGTATCTCGTTCTGTCGACCCTGTTCGTTTTAACATATCATTCTTGTATCAGATCATCACTTCACATCAATTTCACCAGCTTAGCTATTATATTCCCCATTTCAAACGAGAATTATGTAAGCATCACGTACGTGACCCTGAAAGCACCAGGCTAAGAGAAAAGCATCTCCTCAGCTCCAAAACGAGCGAATTGACTTCTCAGCAACAAACTACAGATATTGTACTATCAGGAAATGCAAAAAAAAAAAATTTATAATGTGTTGTAATTGTGTCTCATCATGTAACACTTCTGGCCTAGTTTAGTGTGACCAGACCCAATTGAATAGGTTTACAAAGGTATATACATGTACATTTATAGCAAAGTGTAAAGAAAAGAAAATAAAAATGTCCCCGCACTAAAACTCCTACAAAAACCTACAAAAATTGGAGAAAGCGTTAAGACATGTACAGCGATATCATTCTTGCAGCCCTAGAATTGAATAAGGGTTTGATTATTAGCCATATATAATTTAAAGCTATATTTAAAAGCAGAAAATGTCTTCTTATTTCTAATTTCTAAAGGTAGCTTATGCCAAAGTCTAGACCCATTTACACTTAAAGTAGATTTAAGAAGAATTATCACACCTAGGCTGCTGTAGAGTATTACTTGTTGCATTACGTGTTGAAACAGTGTGATGTTCAGAAACGGAGGAAAAAAAAGATCAGATAAGTAATAAGGGGCTGGATTATTTAAAGATTTATAAGTAAGACAACATGATAAAAACAATATCTTTTTTCAACATTCTACCACCAATATCTCTCACAATATCTATACCGCGAATGTTCCAGTCAAAGTTTTGTGCAAGAAGTCGTGCTGCTCTATTTTGTAATTTTTGTATCTTACATGAATATTTTTGTGCAGCAGAGCCCCAGACAGTGATACAATAATCAATAATACTTTGAAATATACCGTAGTAAACACAATTAATATCATCCGTTGGGAGGATTTGTTTTAACCTTCTTAAGATATAAAGTTGCGAAGACAATTTCATACACAATCCATCTATCTGGTTAGACCAGTATAATTTACAATCTATTTCTACGCCAAGATTTTTTGCAGACTTAACAAAGGGTAATTTAACACCATTTATAAAAATATCAATGCTGTCTACTATATTTTTGTTGAATATAATTAATACATTACACTTGTCTATGTTTAAAGTTGACGTATTTTGTCCAAATATTTAATAGCTTCTATCATAGTATCATCAGCAAAAATATTACATAAGGCATTAGATAGACATGAGGTAAAATCATTATTGAATATAGTAAAAAGCAGAGGACCAAGTATAGATCCCTGTGGAACAACTTTGTCAATGAGTTTTGTATTAACCATTTTACCGTTTATGGTAGCAATTTGAGTTCGTTCATTGAGATAATTTGTAAACCATTGTAATTGAGTGCCATTAAGGCCATATTTGTTTATTTTTTTAAAAGTAATTTGTGATCAATTGTGTCAAAACATTTAGCAAGACCAAACATACAAATACCATTGATTTCATTTTCGTTAATATTGTCAAGCACATATTCAATCACATTATGTAAAGAAGTCTGAGTTGAATAGAGTTTCATGAAAGCTGACTGGGAAGTGTAATGAAAGAGTGTGATTGTAAATATTCTCTCAATTGAGAGTCAACTAAATTTTGTAATAATTTTGGAATATGGCCGATTACAGAAATTGGTCGAAATTTGTTAGCGTCTTGTTTAGAGCCTTTGTTTTTATAAACTGGAGTAATCAGAGCTTTCTTCCCTTCATTTAGAATTTCTTCATTAGAAGGTGACACATTAAATAAGATTGTTAGACTACTACAGATAATCTCACTGCTAAGTTTGGGAATACAAGAATCATAGCCTAGAATATCAATATTGGTTTCAGATGGCAATTTGTTTATAAATGCTAGAACATCTTCTTCAAGAAGGCTTTTAAATTTAAAGTTATAAATACTTGAGTTGTTTCTCCATATTAGTTCATCATTTTCACTAAATTTACTACACAATTTATTCCCAATGGTTGCAAAGTGTCATTCCACGCATCTGGTGACAGATCTGATGTTATGGAACTTTTTCTATTTTTTCCCAGGGATTGGTTTACTGCATTCCAAACGTCACAGGGTTTATTGGCTGTGATTGTTTTCTTATAATAGGATCGTTGCGAATTTCGAATTGTTGAGATGAACAAATTTCTCAGTTTTTTGTATGAATGAATGAATGAATGAAATGAATGAATGAATGAAATGAAAACTTTTATAGCGCCTAACTCCTCGGAGGGCCGAGCTCAGAGGCGCAATCCATCCTTATCAAATTCCAAAGAAGAGTCGAGGAAATAAGCATGGCCCTCATCAGGGAGCCGGGACGCAGAGGAGCTAGGGCGAAAAAGCCAGGTCGAAGAAATGCGTTTTTAACAGTTTTCTGAAAGAGGAGATATTTTTAGCTACAAGAAGGTCTGCAGGCAGTAAATTCCAGAGAGTAGGACCAGAAACAGAAAAGGCACGCGCACCGAACTTAGTTCTGATACGTGGTACTTTGAGCTTATTCGTGTTGTTTGATCCCAGATGTTTTACGGAGTCTGCAGAAAAAAGAAGGCGAGATAAATAACATGGCTGACCATCATTGAGACAACTAAGTACAAAAGTACATATTTTGAATTGTATTCTAAACTTGATTGGAAGCCAATGTAATGATTTTAATGGAGGAATAGAGCGACTGAAACGAGGAGCCTTTGTCATAACTCTTGCTAAACAGTTCTGAACACGCTGTAATTTCTGTAGATCTTTAGCTGGAATTTCGTGTAATAAGGAGTTACAGTAGTCCAGTTTGCTTGTCACCAGTGCCACTGAAATTTGTTTTGCGAAAGCTAGAGGTAGACTTTTTCTGATGCGTGTGAGATCTCTGATGTGATAAAAAACAGGAACTGGACACCTGTGAAATGTGCTGACGAAAATTCAAATCACTGTCATAAAAGACACCCAAATTCTTTGCGGAATCTGCTGGATTCATTTCATTGTCCAACACCGCAAGGGGGAAAAGGTTAATAAACTTCTCCCTCTGCAATTTCGAGGCAATGAGAAGAAACTCAGTCTTGCTAGGATTGAATTTTAATTTGGATTGAGCCATCCAAGCAGATACCCCGGTAATACAGCTCTGAAGCATTTTTAATGACTCAGTAGCTGTGTCACCTGTTAAGGAGATGTAAATGTGTGTATCATCAGCGTATAAGTGATGACTCAATCCATAACTTAAAATAATGGTGCTCAGAGGAGCGGTGCACAAACTGAAAAGCAGAGGGCCAAGTACAGAACCCTGCGGCACTCCATGCTCAAGCAAACTGGAGTCAGAAAAATATTTTTCAATTTTATTTTTTTGATACTTGCCACAAAGGTGGGATTTAAACCAAGCCAAAGCCATTCCAGAGACACCATACCACTCAGCTAGTCTATTTGTTAGAGTGTTGTGGTCGATAGTATCGAACGCCGCAAACAAATCAAGTAAAGTCAAAGCTGTGACATAGCCCTTGTCAAGAGAAACTGAGATGTGAACTCTTAACAGGGCTGTCTCAGTGGAATGGAATTTCCGGTACGCAGATTGCATTGGATTGTTCAATTTGTTGGAGTTTATATGAGCTTGTAAACGGTTGGAAACAACTTTTTCAATAATTTTAGAAATGAAACTTAGATTGGAGACTGGTCTATAATTTTTGAGGTTATTAACAGGAAGATTTTATTTCTTTAGTAAACATGGTAAAGGTGTGACATGAGCCTCTTTGAATGACAGTCGGATTGTTCCAGATTCTAGAGATAAATTAATTATAGTTGTTATGGGTTTGATTGAAATATCCAACAAGGCTTTAAGGATGTTCGTTGGAATCGGATCAAGGTCACATGATTTTGATGCAGACTTCATAATGATCGTCCTGACCTCGTCCTCTGATGCTGGTTCTAAATTGAAAAGTTTATTTCTTATTTTAGGCTTCTGAACAGATGGTACACCATCCACCTGATTTGAAAAATTGGCCCGGATCGTTCTGATTTTGTCACAAAAATATTTTGCGAAATGCTCACAAAGGGACTTTACATTATTTGATTCCGGCAGTGCTGCAGCTGGCGTTCTATGTAAAATATTGTTAATGGTGTCCCAAAGGCGGCGTGGTTTTTCAGAATTTGCATCTATGAGATTTGAAAAATATTGAGATTTGGCCTCTGTCATAAGACGATTGCATAAATGTCGATAGTTGCGGTATTTTGATCTGTCATAACCCGAGCGTGATCTCCTCCAACGCCTTTCCAGCTGACGGCATGATCTTTTACAATCTAGTAGTTTAGACGTCATCGATGGCGTTGGAGCCTTCTCAACAACTTTTTTAGTTTGAAGAGGAGCATGTTTATCAAGAAGTGAGGTTAAAACTGATGTGTACTAGTCACACAAATCATGGAGTTCATTCTTAGGGTTTTTTATAAGTGAAGAGTCCAATATATCAGCCCTGAAAGAAGTCATGCAAATATTTGTTGTTTTCCTGAAAGTGATTGTTTTTCTAGGATGTACGGGTGCTGAAAGGTTGATTTCTGATGCTACGGCAAAGTGATCTGAGATACCGTCAGCAGGAAAAATAGATTTAACATGATCGCACGATGATTTGGTGATGAAGAGGTCAAGCCAATGGCCGTGGACGTGCGTTGAAATATTTACATGTTGTTTAAAATTAAAACACTTCAAAATTTCGTTAAAACGTTGGGTGTTAGAATCAGATACATCAAGATGTAGATTAAAGTCACCTAAAATATAAATATCTAAATGTGTTGTAACAATGTTTTCCGGCAAATTTTCAAATTCATTAAAAAATGTTTGCATATTTTCTTGGAGTCTGTAAAGACAGATAAAAAGGCATGAAAATGATGAACTGGAAATTTGGGCGGATAGTGCTTCAAATGTATTATAGCTTGATGGTGAAATGTGATACGTCTGAGGGAAGACTACTGCAGGCCTTCTGACTGTTGTCTCATAGATATCACTGTTCAAAAAGGAGACTGCAAACAACAATAATGTGACGTTGTATGCCAAAGACATATTGTCAGTTGTTTCCTGTGCAAGAACTGTACGAGATCAAATGAGCCTGATTAGACAGTATAGGGGCGATCAAAACCTGATTCATAAAGCAGCGACTACAGTGAAAAACAGCACAGGGGTTACATACAGTGCTGATTAGTGAACAGGTGGTATGTTAAAGGTGTGGTCAACTGTCAAAATTCGCGGGACAAGGGTCCCCCAGAATGCAATAGTGCCCGTGGGTAGGCCCAGGCCCTATTCCATAATATTACTAAATATGCGTTTCATACCCGAAGCCTCAATAAAAGCAAGTTCTCAAATCACAGCAACTTCATATAGACTTGAGCGACATCTATGAGTTAATAATTCAAAGCCCTTTGCCCTGGCCCCTACTTGGACGCTGGGTTGCAAAAAAACTAACTGTATTACTGCGGGGATGTTGAAACTAGTTGACCTTAAGCTTGTGTTGACACCCAGTGAACACAAAACATTTGTATGACTTTATGCAATGTTGGACCAACGTCGAAGACGTTGGGCCGACGTTGTATAAATGTTAAACAAATGTGTTGTTTTTGCTGGGCAGGTGGACTTTCTCTCAAACATAGTACATTTGCGAACGGCCGAAAAGGCTGATGTATGGCGCTATATCAAATGCTTTATATTATTATTATTATTATTTGTCCAATGTTGTTTCAATGTTGGAATGTTGTAACCCTCGCCCTATACTACGATATAGATGACCCCGAACGTGAAACGAATACGCCCTTCTTTACAGGAGAATTCAGATCGCCAGACTACGATATTGATGCCCCCGACTGTGAATCGATAAGAACACGCAACCTTCTGCCAGCATTTTGGGTTACCGCATCATTAACGGTGCCCCATGACGTTTGATCCGACACCCAACTTTCTACACAGTTAAATAGATTAGATCTGCATTTTTGTGTCTCACAGCATTTTCAAAGTGCGAATTGGATAGTTTTATATGTAAGGGACATAGAATGAATCTACATTCTATGACGGTACGTAAGAGTTTGGGTCTAAATGTACACTAAATGCCATTAGGCTAGTCAGAAAAATTGCACAAACAGAAGTTTTCACGTTAAAAACAGCGAAAAATTCGATAGATTTTTCTAGAAATCCACGTGGTTTCGACTTTTTCAAAATGGCGGATTTTAGACATCCAGCCTAGGCTTCGAAAAACGCATACTTTAAATTATAACAGATTTCAAGGTTATTCTCTTAATTATTTATTCTCTTGATTTTTATTAGGAAACAGAGCCATTTTTACACAATTGCATCCATATTGATTGAATAAAAGGTCTTAATTTTAGGACAATAGGTCAAACTTCATTACATTTTATTCAATATTGCATTTCCCTAGAATTAGCTACTCTCAGACCTACGGGGTCTACACGCGTTCCTCCACACCGACTAGTGCGCAGAAAGCGCGCATCATACGATGTCTGGGCTCATTGATATTCACATAAATTAAGACGACACAATTTCCCGCTGCGAGATCGAAATATTCCACACACGTGGTGCGGCATCCATATAGGATAGCCGGCAGACGTGTAGTCTATAGACTACAATTCTAATCGACAAAACTTAAAATATTTTTTCTCTACAAGACTAATAGAATTTTACACTGGTCTTTACCTGATAGATTGGAATTTTTCTCATTTTCATGTGTTTCGCAAAGAAATAATTGCGAAACGAAAGTAAATAATTTTTTTTTTCACAAACAATTCAAAACAATAGTTTTGTCGGCGATAGCGATGTCATTTTTGCAGGATGACAGCGCATTGAAAACGTCAAATTAGACCTTTGATGATATATCAATGAGCCAACAGACATTCGCCGCTAGAAAATATCAGACTAATACAGCATTGACATGGCTGTAGAGATACATTATACGACACGAGCGAACGAATAACAAAACGAACGATTATGACGAGGTCGTACGAGTTCTCTTACGAGGAATAGACACAAAGAGATTTTTAACAAAAAAGAAAAAAATTATTATTTCGTGTTTATTTCTAGCGAGAATATTTGAAATAGACATGCATACTATGCCACTCAAGGCGAAGCGAGAAGCTGTCAGCGAAATTAAGCATATTTTTCTATTTTAATAAAAGTTTATTAAAACATTACGGGTGTCATCATATGATTGTAACACCTACTAGCCTAAGTTGCTATTCGAATTTGGTAAATAATTTTGAGAATTTACGGTCTGAAATATACGATTTGACAGCTATTCCGACTCGAGTATTTTATCATATTTCACTTTCCGGTCTCCGAGAAAATATTTTTCTCGCAGATTGGACAGTCAATTGTCTTATACATTTTAGCTTAGAGCAGTATGTTAGCAATTTTATTGGCATGTGTACATGTTATTTGTTGGACCCAGATCATTACGTATTAGGCCTACTATAATATTGTGCTACGTGTCTGATAACGACACATCTATTTTTATATAACGTGCAAGTAAAAAGCCATTTTATAAAGACTACGACCATGTGCGGCAACCCCACACTCAACAGACATTTCATCATAACCTAGAAAACACAGATTCGATAATTCATCACAAGACTACGTCAGATGTGTCAGATTTCGCAGTGCTGCTGTTTCGTGCGGCAGAGGGTGGTTATACAAATAACCTGACATGCTTAAGAAGCATGTCATTTCAATAAACTTTTAAGTTCTGCATAGTTAGCCTACGGGCCGTAGATTTAAATGCTTCACTAGTTAGATAATTTCAAACATATTGCAAAATAGCCGAAGGAGGCGCCAGTCAAGGTTTCGATTCGCCGAAAATGAATCCCAGAGGTGCTCGTGATACAGAATCATTATTTTGTATGAGCGCCGCTAGTGCATCAGCAGCTCGAGAAAACGACGAAGAATTCAGACGAGTTAAAGACGATTTTTTAAGAGTCGCGAGGCAACATAGACGGCGAGAATTATCGAGGAGCGAATCATCAAGAAGCCCCTCCCCCATTCGTCGCAGGTCATCACGACGATCAAAGAATTTGCCTAAATTCAAAATCGCACCATTCTATGCGAACGACGTCGAGTTATGGTTTAACCAGCTGGAGACACAGTTCGACCTTCACGACATAACAGACGACGATGAACGGTATAGACTAGCCTGTGCAGCCTTATCCGGAGAAGTCGCATCGGACGTTAGAGATATTTTGTTACAGCCATTCCTTAATCACAAATACATCAGTCTTAAGGAAGTGTTGATCGAGAGACGAGGTCTGACGATGCCCGAGCGAGTTAATAAGGTCATATCAGGCGAGAAGCTAGGCACGGACATTCCTTCACGTTTTCTTCGACGTCTCCAGAAGACCGATGGATTCGGGACGACGGCAGTAGTCGGTAAAGCAGTGATACGACAAACTTTTATTCGACAGATGCCTGCATCTATTCGGGCACATTTAGCAACCACACCCGATAGTACATCATTGGAGAGCTTGGCCGTTTTGGCCGACAGAGCTATAGCTTCAGAAAACGACGCGAAAGATAATAGTGTGGGAGTTGCCGAGGTAAGGGTAAACGACAGTGAAAAACTTTTTGGAATAATGGAAGACATTTCCAGAAGACTAAAAAAGTTAGAAACTTTAGGACATCAAAAGAAACATTATAACAATAAGCAGCAGACAACTCGCAGAAGAGACAATACAACAGAAAATATATTTTTTTTCCCTAACGCTAATGCGAGACCATTTGCACCTCGCATGGCTGCAAATAATAATAGTAATGAAAATAATGACCAAAATGTTGTTACCACAAAAGTACCAAATCCCTGCTCGCCCGCTCCACCGCCGAACTCGCCGTAAACCGATACCGCACAGCCAACTGCTACGGACGATGCACTGATTTGCTCCTATAGTCAGAGATTTGGTGATAAGGCGCGTTTGTGCAGAGACCCCTGTGCCTTCGCTTTAGGCTGTTTAAACCAGCGCAAGGTGGCGACACTCGCGCCTGCCAAGCCGAACCGTACGACTGTTCCTAAATTGTCTCCCTCTAGGCTACTATACGTCGCAAACAAACGTAATAAATGTAGATATTTGATCGACATGGGTGCGGCTGTCAGCGTTTTGCCCCGGTCTTGCGCTAATGGGACCGTGGACGCTGATAGTCTACCTTTGGTTGCTGCAAATAATTTGACTATTACAACATACGGTACAAGTAAACGTATAGTCGACGTCTGAAAAGAGAATACTCATGGACATTTATCGTCGCCGACGTTAAACAACCTATTTTAGGGGCTGATTGTTTAATACATTAAAATCTACTAGTAGATTTATTAGGCAGATGCCTGCGTGACATCAGAACCGGACTAGCGATAGCAGCCACATTATCTTCAATTAAACCATTGTCACTGAATCGAATAGATAGCACTCGTAACGAGTATACGGAATTATTAAATCGATTCCCCAAACTGACAGGACTTTACACAGCGTTTAGCTGGTTCCAAGATATTTTCGAAGATAGATTTAGTGAGGGCATATTACCAGATACCAGTTGAGCCATCAGACGTACATAAAACCGCAGTTACGACGCCGTTCGGACTTTTCAATTTTACACGAACGCCGTTCGGGTTACGAAATTCCGGACAAATTTTCAACGTTTTATAGACCATGTCACACGTGGTTTGGATTTCGTGTTTGTATATTTAGATGACTTGTTAGTAACAAGCCCTGACCATAAGATGCATAACTGAGTTTTTTAAGCAATTACGTCTGCCCTGAAGGCATTTCACCCCTTCCCACAGCAGTGGACGCGATAGTAAATTTCGTGAAGCCGGAGAAACAGAGAGCATTACGTAGATATCTAGGAATGGTAAATTACTACCATCGTTTTATTCCTCATTGTGCTGAGAAATTGACACAATTGAATAATTTGTTGACAGCAGCCAACGAAGGTCAGCATAGACTTTCACTCAAGTCTAATTTCGAATTGCATTGGACAGAGAATGCGAACGTAGCATTTACCGAATCGAAGCAAATACTAGCGAGCGCAACGTTATTACTACATCCGCAACAGTCGGCACCTTTAAACATTACGTGGGACGCTAGAGATTTCGCGGTTGGTGGAGTTTTACAACAATGTATTGATAATGTAAGGCAACCTTTGTCACTTTTTGGCAAAAAGCTATCACCAGCAGTAACACGATACAGCGCTTTTGACCGAGAACTTTTGGCAGTCTATAGTACCATCAGACATTTTAGACATAACTTGGAGGGTAGAGGATTTTATGTCAACACTGACCTTAAACCTTTAACTTACGTCATGAACTCTACGACAGAACGACCATTCCTACGCCAGACAAGGCATTTAGCTTTCATAGCAGAGTTCACAACCGATATTCGATATGTGAAGGGCGAAATGAATTTCTTTAGCGGACGCATCATCGCGACCGACAGTCTCAGTTATTGAATATGACGCAGCGATAAACTATAAAGACCTGAGCAAGGACCAGGCTTCAGTCAAAGAAATCATACGTTTGAGACATTCAACAACGTCTAATATGAAATTTCGCTTTTTAAAGACATTCGATAATGTATTGGTCTGGTGCGACATTTCGACAGGACGTAAAAGACCATACGTAGCTGAAAAGTATAGAAGAATTTTTTTTAATTCCCTTCATGGTTTAGGGCACCCTTCTTATAGAGCCACGAAACCTCTCATTAATTCTCGTTTTGTATGGCAAAAGATGACACTGACATAGCAAATTGGTGCAGATACTGCGCAGGCTGTCAAGCAGTAAAAGTTTCACGTCATAATAAACCAGTTTTCGGAAAGTTCGAAGAACCCACTGAGAGATTCGATCATGTACACGTCGATCTGGTCGGGCCCTTACCTTATTCCGATGGTTTTATATTTGTTGACATGCGTCGACCGATTTACTCGTTGGCCAGAAGCTATACCGATAAAAGATATTCGAGCAGAGACAGTCGCGGACGCGTTCTTCGGCGGATGAGTAGCTCGTTTCGGGATTACTACGGATAGAGGGGCCCAGATCAAATCTAGACTATGGGATACCTTGTGTAATCAATTCGGTATAACTAGAAACCGAACGACAAGTTATCACCCTCAATCGAACGGCATGGTTGAGCGTTTTCATAGCAACTTAAGGCGGTCATTATAGCGCACAAGACACCGAACCCATGGACAACTACGCTTCCGGCCGTTTTGCTCGGCATACTATCGGCCGTCAAGGAAATGTTAGGCAGATCAGCCGCCGAGATGGCATACGGAATGACATTGCGTCTACCAGGTGACTTTACGGTGAATTATACGCCCATAGTAATTTAGAAAATTATTCAGATAGGTTACGCGTAGCCATGTCGTGTCTCCGTTTAAGCCCCCAACGAGCGACGAATCAAAAATCCAATATAAGGAGATCGCCACATGTTCACATGTATTTTTGCGACGATTCGTAATTGCATCACCGCTGACTGCCCCTTATGACGGACCGTATAAGGTCGTCGCAAAGAGCGGTCGAGTATTCAAAGTATTAATCTAAGGCAAGGTTGAGACGGTGACTGCGGACCGTGTCAAACCTGCGCATATCGAGCGCACGCCTGAAGATGAACAGACCAGACAATTGACAGCGATGTCAAAAACTACGGCTATACGGCCTATGGCGAAAATTCACGAACCTCAGAAGGCCGTGGTAGGAAAAAGAAGTACTGCTACATCGACGCCTTCTGAGGCCTGAGTGCGCACAAACCAAAGTTTGAATGGACAGTCTACGGTAAAGACAAAGGCAACAGCTCCAGATATTTTGGCGACGAGGTGAAAAACCTGGGGAGCTGTCAAATACGAAGGCGACATTATACAAGGCGCCGCATGTTAGAAATGCCACGACTTCTTGCGCTAACGGGAGGTACGATGGTATTCGAACATATTCACGAATTCCTTTGCATTTAAGAAAAGACGTGCCTATTCAAACACAACAGAATAAACGCATCGGCAATCACAACGAAAGTAATACCGATCACAGCCGTAGAGTGACAAGAAAATCCGCTGCCGATTCAAACACGTGTGGGATGACAGCTCCTAATGATATATACTGCGGACCCAGCGCACGTACAACTTAACTTTATTATGTATATAAATCGTGCCAGGCCTGGCACAAATAAATCATTGTTAAATAAATAATGAAAGTTTTCACTATTATCATATCTGTTAAATAACTAAGTCAGTTGGATGAGAGTTAAGAGTTTTGGGCATGGCCGGTTAAAAGGACATTTGCAAAGAGGATCGGAAATAAATAAATAAAGATTTGGTCATAGCCACTATAGCTCACCAACAACCCACGCTGTATCACAACTTTGGTTTTTACATGTTTATTGTTATAACATTGATATTTTGGTATGAATCGGTGCTACTTGGTGGGCGCGTAGTTCACCGTAAATTTACGATATATGCCGTTAGTTTTGTAGATATACGTTGTCACTTAGCCCGGGGTTAATGTGGCGACCTAACTAGCAGATCATCGCGCCGAGTTCGAGCCGGACGGAATCGCTGATCGACGGGTCAGCACTTCCGCCCGGCTCACACCATGTGCGGCACAGCCGCGCTCGCCCACTCTAGCACTGGCTTTCTCGGAAGTAAGACGTGTAACCGCGTCACAAGCATTCAGCCGCATGGCTGGATAGCCGCCCCCTGTCGCACGGGACTAAGTAGCACGCTCATATCTGACAATGTCTGCACGAATATGGAATGAATAAAGAATGAATCAAGAAAACCTTCTACTTTGACTGAGTTTCTGCAGCGAACCACAGCTTGCTGACCCTCGCCCTAGACTACGATAGGCCTACACGTGACGGTCCCACGCATGCCCGTTTTGCAGCTGTATGAATCTTTAAACTCGACACTGGACCGACTCAGTGCACAGGGTTTCACAACACGGAATGGACAAAGCCAGGCCTGTTAGTAACAGTGGTTATATTATGCCTTGTAGCCTACTATCGCTATGCCTTAGAACCAGCTCCGAGCCGCTCCCCACACTCAATACAGCATGTAATGTGTACACTCAATGAAGCGTACGATATGACCTGTGGGCGATAATACATGAACCAGATAAAACACAGATAAAACACACACATTTTCACACATAATTCAATGTAATAAAGCACATTGGCGCTGTTTTTTTAACTCAGCGCCACCTCACCAATATTCCAGTACTAAATATATATAATTTAAAAATACGTATAAGTGTAAAATAGACAAAATTTAGGACAGCAAGATTTTGTGCAGTTTGTCCCTAACTCCCCTGAAGTTTTTTTCATTTTATTCATTCATTTTGTCAGACGAGCCAAGTCTAACAGCCATGCGGTGAGTATAATCACGTTTATATATAAGGGCTAAAATGCCGTTGGTCATCCATGGATTAGCCTTTTCTTTGACTCTAATTTCTTTAATTTTGACCTGTTTGTTAACCACTGTAATAAATAAATTTGACCAATCTCTCCAGGCATCAGATGTTGTTTTAGCATCAATAACAGCACTATATAGTCCAATATCCAATAAATCGTTAATGTTAACGATTGATTTAGTGTTCTCATTTGGTGGCGTTCCCCCACCTCGTTCAGTTGACAAAGATAATATAACGTATCACATGATATCATTATCCAGGGATAACCAGATGTATAAGAATTTAGCAATGCTGTACAATTTTTTGAAAATAGAAAATAAAATTTACTCGAAAAGAAAACTTTATGTAAAAACTGAACAAAATAAAACAGATAAAAAAGTTTAAATACTGATCGATCAAGTATGGTATTCTATCCTAATTTAAACGGAAATAAAATAACTGCCGGTGGACCCTTTCAGCGCGGGGACCGACTTTTAATGTCAAAAAACAGAATATGACATCCGCAGACGTAAAATTCTGACGTCTAAAGTCGATCCCTGCATTGGAAGAATAAAATATATAATTAGCATGTTTGGACCATAAACCATTTAATAATTCCACTTTTTATGATGTCGTGCGAATTGAAAATCTGTATAAATTGGAACTCTTGATATGGATGCGAAAATCTGAAAATTTGCAATGCTAAATTCTTAAATATATGGGATTGGCAGATGAAGTGACTATTGCGTCCTGAAAATGTGTCCAATCTTTAGAATCAAATATTATGTTTGACATTTAATTTATGTATCATTTAATTATATTAAGAATGAAACCGTTACCGGTAATGGGATTCAACAGCACAATGAACATTGCACGTAGATATTTAATTAAAAACCGATGACATCGGCTAGACTTGCGTGATAACAATTGCTAAATGTATAGTGTGCGTTGAATAGAAAGGAGAATAATAGCACCAGAGACTACATTTAAACCATAATCAGTAGTTTTATTCATCACTTGGAGAGCAGTTATGTCAAATGATTATTATTGTTCTGCAATGTTGGTTAGGACCACACGATAATTACATACGGTAGGTGATACCACGAATTTATCAGAGGTATTATATTTAAGACTAATGAGAGTTAAATATGTAGTAACTAGTGAGGTATTTACTAATAAAACGCTCTATGCATGCTACTATAATGCATGTTACTATAATATACATATAGTAGGCCCTAATCAAGCTATGTAATGTTCAAATTCACGCAAATTGGAAACAAACTTGAACATATAGTGTGTTTATTTAACACACTATATGTTCTTTTAAACCACCATGACGTATTCGAAGCATTCCATGTTTGCCAAAATGTGTGTATGTGGGTATTGCTGGAAGTGTAAACAAGCATACTTCGTGTGATTCCATGACGGTTATTCGATTGGGCTGGAAGGTAGTTAATTATCTGATGCTGATAAAAAATGTGGTCTTAATAAAAACTAGAAAAGGAGTTTCCGAACTCCGAGTCTCGGCTTTAGCCTCTTTGAGTGCAATAGAAAAAAAATCAGTGTATTGGTCTTCCTCATTGGAATCCCTCAAAATCCTAAATGTCCAGGATATAATTAGGAAAGAACTAAGGAGACAAGTTCAAATATATCCTCGACGTGTATTCCTTCCACCACCATCGCCGATGCTGGCCAACATTTATTCAATACTTGCCTACGATGTACCTCGTACAGAGGCTGTAGGCCTACCCATAAAATTCCGGTTCAATGCAGGGCCAGCATTGCATCCCATTGCTGATTTAATGCTGGTCAATCGTCTACGACGCTGGCCCAATACTAATCTATCACCGGGTCTGTTGTATACCTTGCGCAAACACGTGGCATTCAGCCAATGCTGTTTTAGTTTTTAGTTTTCGACGCTGGCCCGTCATTGAAACAGCATTGGGCAATTGTAGGTGTTTTCTGACTGCTGCATTTTGCTGGTTACGCTTTAACATCCCGGCGCCAAAAACGCCAGATAACACAATACATTGGCCCAATGCTGAGATAATGATGGGCCACTATATGTCCGTTTTCATCAGATTTTCAGCTATTTCTAAAGTGTTAAGTATATATCTCACTAATTAGACTTGAATCTCTCTTCAGATGCTGAGAAACATTCAGCATGCATAGCCTGACTTAGTACTTTGTTACGCTGACAATCAGCCGACATTTACTGATTTCCTCTCCTTTAGTACTCTGTTCTACAACAATTTGGCTCAGAATAAACATAATATATCCACATAATATATCTCAACTTTAACGTTACACATCACTAAATTGAATTAGTACTTTGTTATACAAGCTATTTCATGTTATATGACCTGCCACCTTGACTCTCAACTTGGACGTTACACAATACTATATTGAGTTAGTAGTTTGTTATAAGCTATTCCATAATATATGACATGCCGTCTTGACTTTCAACTCAAGACGCTAACTCTGTATGATGTTTTCTTATATTTTCAAAAAGAGAACATTTACATATTTATATAAAAACAACATTGGAATAAGTCATTTAACACTTTATCTCGTTAGAGGTACCCTGAGAGCACTTATAGTCCACGAGAACAAATTTGAAAATTTGGTTTCGCTCAACACCAAAAGTAACCAAGGTTTGACTAGCTGGGATGATGTTATGGACATTCTAGAACAACACCAGGTAGTGTGTACAATGAAATTGTGGTATCAAAAAATATTTATGGGCAATTTTAAGGGAGAGGTGTGTATTGATGGTAGACTACTACCTCAAAAATGGGAATATGTATACATAATTGTCAATATCTTTGTCAATAAGCAATCAAATTTAAAGATTCTAGCATCAAAACGTAATGGTTTTAAAGGTTTATATCTATGTAAAAACAAATTACAACAATGTGTAAGTTATGAAGGTCAATGAAGGTCACCACTTGTACCACAGCGATCATAGCAGATGTTTTGTTAATACGCTATGTAATTTAGTATCATTTTTTGGGCAATAAAATTAACCAAGGTTGGACTTGATATAATTATAGTATATGCCCTCTACAATAACCTCAGCTGGAACATAGAGCGAACCTGTAGTATCAATATTTTTTGTATGGCTTTTTTCAATGTAGGGTGTATCATATGTCATAATCAGTAACATTGAATACGAGTGCCAAAATTGGCAATATGTTTGTCAAAAGTCCTTCGAATGTAAAGATTTTGTCACCAAAACGTAAGACGTTTAACAAGCTGTATACATAAAGATAAAAACAGTAAAATTTATCAGGTTTTTAAGGTCATTGAAGGTCAAATCATCATACGATAGTTTGTTTTGTCATAACTTTGTTTCTATTTTCATATTACTTGTTAAACACCAAAACTAACCAAGGTTTGACTTGATTATATGATGAAATAGAGATCCTAGAACAAAACCAGATGGTATCCGCTGTCAAAATTAGGGTATATAATATTTTGAAGTCAGTTTACTACACCCGTTGCCATAGCACATGGCATAGTCTGCAACACATAGTAACATTACATATATGGCCACAAGTTTGCAAATTCTCAATCAAATTTACCAATTTTGGTATCAAAATGATAACGTTTTTTATGTGAAAACTTCGATGGGAACGAAATATAAAAATGTATCAATTTATCAAGGGCAGCAAAGGTCAAAAGAAAAGTCCATGCCACAGCGATCTGAACCGGTTTTTTTTCATCATATTATTTTTACGTTGATATAATTGCCTAAAAACCAAATATGACAAAGGTTGAAATTGATGGAATAAAGAAATAGATATCCTAACACAATCACACGTAACATGTATAGTCAAATTGAGATGTAAATAATACTTAAAAACCGTCATAACAGTTTTGTTTCTTCTGGTGGGATATAAATGGCACAGTCTGAATCATAGAGCGTAATGACATTATTGACAATATAGTTGACAAAATGTGATAAAATTTTGGTATTTTGGTATCAAAACTTAAAGTGTTCAATGGTATTATTTCAGGAAAAAAACATGTATATTGATTGCTAAATTGCAAAGACCAACAAAGGTCAAATCTTCATATCAAATCGATCTAAACATGGTTTATTTTGCTTATCGTGCTGTTTATAATTTGACATAATTTTATCAACATTAAAACTAGCAAATGTTTGACTTGGTGGAATTATCATTTATCATATATATAATAAACGTAGTAGTATATACAGTCAAACTGAGGTATAAATAGTGTGTGATGATCTTTTTTCATTTGGAGCTTATCAGATTTCAAAATATGAAACATGTAGTTGAATTTACATAAGTAGCAATATATTGTCAAATATTGAATCAAATTTTAATAATTCGGTGCCATTATGACAAGCTATTAACGTGGAATAAATCTACTGTAACAAATAAAAGGAAGTGCTGGTTATAAAGTTTAGCAAAGGTCCACAATGCAAGCCACATAGTTCTTGACAGTTGTTATTCATCACACTATGAGTGCGTTGAAATATCCCCATTGGCATCAAAACTAAACAAAGTTTGACTTAATACAATGATACAATTGAGCATATCGAACAAACAATCAAAGATATCAGGTATTATTAAATTGCGGCCTAAATAACGTGTCAAATACTTGCAATACATGTATTTTCATATGCAGTAATAATATAAAATAGCATAATATGAAACACGGAGTTCAATGACATAATTGGCAAAATATTGCAAATAATCAATCAAATGTATTATATTGTTTATGGTATCAAAACATCCACAATTTATTTGGCTATGTATTAATATCAATAGACGTGACACAGCTATATGAATCGGGTGACATTCATCTATCCAGTTGTTTCATTATACAACTAATACCATATTCTGATATAATTTTCTCTCGTATATCTACAATATTTAAATAATTTTATGGTTAAAATAAGTTATAGATTATCATATCACATAGTTTCTTTGACGAGATGCTACGTGACCAGTTACAATTACGAGGTGTGTAAAATAATATCAATTCTGTGTACTTTTTTAGTTAATAATGTTGCTTCGACCATGACAAGTCAAGCTCACAGTTCTTGTTTGACAAACAATGGATTGTTTGTGTGGATTTGCATACTGACGGCGTCCAAAACTTGCATGCAATATTGAACGTTAAATGTATATTTGACAAATAATGAGCCTGGTACTACGATACATATTTTATATAAGATAATCGTATTTGAGTTAGTGTTGATCCATGTCATAAATAAGCTTAGTGGATTTCACTATTAGCGTTTTTTTTCAAAACGACTGTACCACATGCTTGCAACAATATATTACATCTTACTCAAGGAAAATAATAAATTAAATCGAGTTAGTTGAATAATCACTTAAAAATTTGTATAAAAAATGTGGGAAATGATAAGTCATCATGGCCTATGTAAACTTGCAGGCACATGAGAGGAGCGTAAGAGGTGTAAAGCAACTACTGGCTAAATTGGTGTCACTTGATTGTTAATTATTCCTAATAAGACCCAATTATTTCATTCAACTATGTGTTTAGATTATGCTATTTATTATAATTCCAGGTGACATAAAAGTACTTAAAACATCATTTATACCTTAATTTGCGTATGCAAATTTTCTTAAATTGTTCTGGAGACCCTATTTCATTATTTTGTCAGGTCAAACCTTGATTACGTTTGGGGTTGGGAACATTATTTCAACGTTTAAAACGTATGCTATTTTTTTAGATAGATGTGGCATGCGGCTGCGAACATTTGCTGATATTTTCAACTTAGCTATTGTTTTTTCCACATTTTTTGTCAGTATATATATATATTCCCAATTAAAAATGTTACTTTCTGATGCCAGGATATTGAAATATAACTAAACATAGGCTAAAATATTATCTCATGTGTCATTAAACTATTATTTCAGACTGTGCAATCATATATACTCCACATCAAAAAGTCACAAAAATATATTTACACCGTAATTTGGCGATACACACTCTAGTACCTTGTTCTAGAGGCTCGATTTTATATTTCTATGAAGTTAAACATTGGTTACGTTTGAAGTTGAGGAATTATGTCAGCGTTAAAAAAGTATGAAGACAAAAACTCACTGTTGTATGATATTTTGAACTTTACTGATCTATATAACTTCGTAATAGCTACAATTTTTTTTCAAAAAAATATTTTTGAATGAATAAAACATTTTTGGTAGCTAAATAGGTACATTTTATTGATTATTAGCGAATACATTAACAATTATGTCATTCTACTTTATGTGGCATATTATGCTATCTGATATTCCCCAGTTGGAACAAACCTACACCAAGAAAATATATATATTATAATTTGACTATACACCCTATCTGGGTTTGTTTTATAGATTCCATGTCATTGTCCTATTTATTCAAACCTTGGTTATCTCTCGTTTTAAGCCAAACATATTGAAATACAGACAACGTGATGACAGTCAAAAGCTGGCAAATTCACTGTCGTATGTTGTTTTGACCTCTATTTACCTTTATAACACAAAAGTTGTTACTTGTTTTCTTCTTCATATACAGTAAAACCTGTCCATACCGGAATGACTTGGGGACAAACTTTATTCCGGTTTGGAAAAGGTTTTGGCTTTCGGAGAGGAACAAACAACGATAACTTGTACAATTGACATGAGTGTTATAATTCAGAATGTGTCGTCGGTAGGTCTACAAATGATAGGTGGATGTATGCAAATAAATTGATATAATAAAAGACACAATTTTTTTAAAGATGTGTTATTATATTTAAAAAATAAGCATATAATAATCAATTCATACATTATTTTTTTAAACATGATTCATATATAAAACACATAATACAGCTAGTATACATAGATTAGTAAATCTTGTACTGGGTATGCATATTGTGTCCGTGATAATTTATCATTTTTTTGTAATTCTGTGTCACATATTTAACACACGGAGCGCATTTGTCATTTTATAAAAAATGATTTTTTAGCGTCTAATCTAAAATAACATTATATTCTTGTAATCGTCCTTCACCATGTTCACACATTTCAAACACGGAGCATATTTGTTAAAACCGACATCAGTCCGTTTAAATATCAAAGCGGTAGTAGGAGAAGTTGTGCTTTCGCTACGGTGTTAATCATATTGCGCAGTTTTATGTTTTTAACTGTTTCATGACAACAACACTCGTTTGTTTGGTAACTTTCAAGGAAAGCAAGATTATGTTGTGCAGCATTGACATTGGATCAGCCTTTATATTTAAAAATCTACAGAAGAGATGAGATGGTTTGTTCAACGTTAAAGTTAAAGTGCAACATCATCCCGAATTTAGAACAATGTTCATTAGTATGTCGTTCCTTGGTTGAGGTTGTAAATTTATTTATAGTCCAGGGCATTTATGCTTTGGTGCGGGGGCCCTAGGGTAGTGGTTAGCACCGCTGCCTTTCACGCCAGAGTTCGGGGCTCGGTTCCCGGTCTCGGCGATTTAAAATAAACAAAAATGTTTCTTCCCCATCCACGTGTGAAAGTCAGTATTGTGGGGAGCCTCCGTGACCGAGATGTAGCGTGCTCGGCCTCAGACCGCCAGGGCACGAATTTCGAATCCTGTGTCTGGAGGACAGTGTCATCTCAATCATCTCACCATCCTCAGGAGGTTCTCCTGGCCCAGTTTATCCGATATGTGCACAAAGGTGGCCTAAAGCCCGATTCATTTAATTTTATTTATGCTTTGAGGTGGAACAAATTGCAACAGAAGGGATTTATGCATTTTTGAATTTCGTATTGTATCGAGAATGTCAAAAAGTCCCAAGACGTAAAAATTCAAATCACTTTTTCATAGCCATTTTTCAAAATGGCGCCAAGAGTAGCTATATATATTTGTTAATGAATAGTATTTTTTACTTAAATTACATCTAATATGCTACTTATCATCACATATATCGTAGAATGATATGACAAGTCTGGTGTTACCCAATTTGTAACCCATAAAGAATTTGTTTTTAATAAAAAAATTTTTTTTAAAATATCACTATACCCTAGTTGACTTTTATATTTCCTTTTTGTTGGGGATCTACCGCACTCAGCCGACCGAGTGCCAACGGTTTTATAATGTGATTTCATCTCTGTAAATGTTTCTTTTTTTAAGAAATCTATTTATTTCAAGTACCGATTTGCTGGAAAAAAATTGAGTTGCTTTTTAAAGTTTTCAAGCTAAAAAAGTGAAAATCACAATTTTTCAAAAAGTCATAGAGCTCGTGTATTTTTTTTACTTTCAATCATCATAGTACACTGAAAGGGAATGAAATACATCAAACAAACCATTGCAAGCACATTGATATGGTTAAAGCCAAACAAAGTTCAAATTTCAATATTTTTTCAATCTCGAACATACACAAATATTCTTTAACTTTACTATGAACATCAACTCATCTATGTGTACACCTTACCGACTCCTACGTTATGTAGAAGTAAGAATGTAACAGCAAAATAGCTATATCAATAAAATAAAATCGATTCAGTATGAATTACCTTACCACCTCCCCCTTTTCAAAAATAATAATAATAATAATAATAATAATAATAATAATAATAATAATAATAATAATAATAATAATAATAATAATAATAATAATAATAATAATAATAATAATAATAATAATAATAATAATAATAATAATAATAATAATAATAATAATAATAATAATAATAATAATAATAATAATAATAATAATAATAATAATAATAATAATAATAATAATAATAATAATAATAATAATAATAATAATAATAATAATAATAATAATAATAATAATAATAATAATAATAATAATAATAATAATAATAATAATAATAATAATAATAATAATAATAATAATAATAATAATAATAATAATAATAATAATAATAATAATAATAATAATAATAATAATAATAATAATAATAATAATAATAATAATAATAATAATAATAATAGAACACTTATAAAGCGGACAAATCCGTCCTAGGGACGTTCATGGGCGCGTGACAGTTTGCTAAATTATACCAGATGTAACTTATGATAAATCCATTAAAGTTAGCTACAACGATTTATAGACAAAATAGATAATTATCATTTTAAAATAATCCTCTGAACATTCTATTGTATCTGAGGATATGCCTTGCTAAATAGGTGTGTTTTAAGTTTTGTTTTGAAAGATGCTAATGTTTGCTCGCCAGTGATGTAATCTGGCAGTTCATTCCACAGTAATGGAGCAGCAACAGAGAAAGCACGGCTTCCATAAGTGTCCAATCTAGGCCGAACGACAGACAATAAGGTCTTGGATGACGATCGCTGTATCCGTGATGGACTATGTATATGCAATAAATCTGAAAAATATTGCGGAGCAGTGCCATGCATAGCGCGAAAAGTCAATACAATTATTTTGAAAATAATCCTTTTTTCTATAGGCAGCCAGTGCAGATTTCGCAGCACTGGTGTGATGGAGTCAAACTTGCGAGTGCGTGTGATCAGTCTAGCGGCTGAATTCTGGATTTTTTGAAGACTGATGGTAGATGTTGGCAAACCATAGAGAAGAGCATTTACATTGTCGACTCTAGAGGTTATGAAAGCATGTATCAGCGGCTTGGCGGCATCCTCCGTGATGTATTTTCAGATATCACTGATTCGTTTCAGATGCTGGAAACATGAACGCCTGATATTATTGATGTGTTCTTCAAAGTTCATGTGTTGATCACACACTATTCCCAAATTTCTCGCACTTGTGCTTGATGGAACGTTGTCATTTCCGTTGTTTATGTGTGTGGTAGTAATAGTTTTACGAAAATATGGTGAGGCAATAAGCAGAAATTCAGTTTTTCCATCGTTTAGTTGCAATTTATTTATCAACATCCATATTTTAATTTCAGCAATGCAAGATTGAACAAGTTTTATGGCAATTTCTTCACTGATGTCAAATGATGTCCTAAAGGTAATGTAAATCTGTGTATCATCTGCATATAGATGAATCTGCAGGTTGTATTTACGGGCAATGTCAGCAATAGGCAGTGCATAAATTGTAAATAATTTTGAACCAAGTACCGAGCCTTGTGGAACACCATACAATACATCAACAGGAGATGACAATGTTTCATTTATATAACAGACTGCTTTCTTCCTTTAAGATATGATTCGAACCATTTCAGTGCAATGCCGCCCACACCAAGTCTCTTGCTTAATCGCGGCAGCATGATGTTGTGATAGACACCTTCAGCGAGCGACATACGTAGCAGTGATTTAAGATATATATATATATATATATACACTAGATTGTATAAATAATAATGATATATTTATATCTATATTTAGCAAAATACTTTTTGATTTTGTCAAGTATAAATAAAAAATTATATTGAAATACAATAATTTAGAGTTGCATATCGTCATTTTTAATCAACCAAACCTTATATTTTGCAATACCAAACATGCTAAATAATCTGTCATTCTACTTTAAACATCACATTTCATTCAAAAATCTTCCAATAGTAATATGAGAGTAAGAAAATAACATCACCATAACTATATCAATATAATAAAACTGATTAAGTATGGTGTAATTGCCCTTATGTCATTTAGATATAAACATATTCAGTCGCGAGCGACACTGATTTGGTATTTCATTTGTATTGTTTTCATCTAAATGTGTTTTAATGTTGTCAAGTAGAGCAAAAAGTGATATAAGATGAATTAATTAATTAATTAATTGTAATTATGTTAAATATCGAATTGTATTTTATTATTGGCAAATTACGATATTTTTCACAAAATATTATCAATATCAACATGTATATGATGTACAGGTAATTGAGATATCACGTTTCATTTATTAGATTATGAAATTTTCATTTCCATGGTGTAATCTAGAAGAACTGAGTAATTAGAATTATAAATGATAATTTTTTTATGGCTATTACTTGATGATTTATATTTATAAAAATTGACATTTTTAAACATTATGAGTGACTGTTTCATCGGAGTCGACATCATACAGTCTTCTTTATTACATTTTGTTCTAACTTGATGTAACTTCTCTGTAAAAATCCTGCAACTATTACGAGCACAATAATGTATAAATAAATTTCAGAACATATGTAAAATATAACAACGAAAATAATCATATTTAAAAACAAACATAGCGACGGTCATCTTTGAAATACAGTGTCTCTTTGGATGCTAGCCAATAATACATAATAATACATAACTTTAGGCACTGGACAATCACTACTAAAAAATGCTATACGAATATTAATTAAAACAACTAAATAGAACAACTTAATATGACTTTGTTTGCAATATTCCACAACATGTTTTTTTACTTTTTAGCAAGAGTTGTGGGCTAATTGATGCCTATGCAAATGATTTCATTATACCGACACTGGCAACACTGTCCCAATGCTGCAAAGATATCGCTCAAAAATATATGAATTCATGAGCAAAAATCAACTGAAGCTGTATAATCTCATCCTGTGAAATTATAGAAATTTACTGAATCCAACATAGAGTTGTGATTGACTAATTTATCTTCTTGTATTTTCTGAGCACTGTCTAGGATCAATTCATATAATATCTTGAGCTGCTCTGTGTGTGCATCAATAGGTTCAGCAAAATATACGTACTATAACCATGATAACAATGTTATGTCATATGTCATATGATTACCAAACCAGTTTTAGATTACAAATTTGCTTTCATATATAACGATTTATCATTTATCAGTCTACTACCGAAAATGATAGCAAATACATTTTTAAATATTTTAAATTATTATTATTATTTAGTATTATTATTAAATGCATTTATTCACCTTTTTCAGGTGAGGCTTCAACTATATATAGAAACATGTTGAATTTAAAATAGACTGTGAACAGTTTTATACAATGATAAATCAATTTTTTTGCGCCTCCGAGCTCGGGACACCGAGGATTTAGGGGCGTTAGAAGTTTTTCATTTCATATTTCATGTATGAATATAAATCACCAAGCAATAGTAGCTCATCAAATAAAGTATCACTAACTTTAAAATGGACAGCACAATAGCAATATTTAGACTAAATTTTGTGGAAGCGGGAAAAATGCCTCGGTTGTCTTATATGGTGAAAAGATGTGGACAATTTAAATTCATGAATATACAAAAATGAGAAGACAGCCAAGAAAATCAGGAACACATAATTGTATTAACCCTTTACCCGCCGGTGCCGCATATATTCGGTTTACATTATTTATTAGCACAGTAAGTACCACATTCTAAATATGTTAAAGATAAAATGTGACATCAAACAGCAAGATTTGAAAAGAGTTGACCTCTATTTTGTCAAATCTGAATAATTTTCACTCACTTGAAATTGTGGATCGCGTCAGTGAGACATAACTTTAAGTGAGTGAAAAATCAAATTGAATAATTTGGCGGTTAAAGGGTTAATCACCTATGACAAAACCAACAGCTACGAATGTCCATTATAATATGAGTGTCTCAGAGTTCAGCAATGGGGATGAGTAACTCGCCTACGGTCAGTGGATTGGGCATGGCGAATGGTTGATAATCATTTAATACCGATTATGACCGACATGTCAGCTGATCCATGACTGAATTTAAATAAAATTAAGTCTACTGAACACGAGAATGCATTATGTCTTTCTTCTTTTTTGTCTCCCAAAAATTGTTCTTTCAAAATATGTTTATTTTATTTTGAACAATATATCCAGATTTTCCAAATATTGCGCATAAGAATGTTTATTTTATTCTATTCTTACTTCTATTCTCTTTTAGTTTGTATTTAGAAGTATTTCAAATAACCATGGGTAACAAACAATTACTTTTTAAAGACATGATTTGGGCGGATGATAACCATAATTTAGCCTTTTTTTAAGGTACCCTTACAAAAATGCCCATAAAAAAGTTTCCGAAATTTTCTGGCCTGGAACTTTTTTTGGTCATTGTAGATATGTTGATGAACTCAAAAAAAAGCAAAAAAGCTTCTGCTGAAATTTATTCCTATGTTCACTACTTTTTGGCTCAAATGCCCTGGACTATGAGAAAATAATTGTACAAAATAAAATGAAGCGATTCGTAAAGGCAACAAAGAAAGCCGTAACTACATGGCTGTATACATTATTTAATTATTACTCATTCGTATCTACAGTAGTACAGTATTATAACTCCTGCTATTCATCTGGGCCCGTATTCTCGTACAAGTTACGATATATCCTAGGCTTCTGATTGGTCGAGATGGCCATCTCGACCAATCAGAAGCCTACGATATATCGTAACTTGTACGAAAATACGGATCCTGATGATTATCTTAGATATTGATGATGTGGTAGTAACTAAGATGCCCCAGATTCCAATCGTCAAATTTCTATATCGTAGCTGACAGTAAGATTCATGCACCGTGGAAATCAGTGATATTTTATTTGAAATATAAAACACAACAAAAAACATTTCGTCAATGTCCCAGCAAACTAACGTTACATTTGGAAAGTGAAATTCAAGTTCAGAATGCTGATACTGATACAGAGATACAGGTGTAGATAGATAGATATTTATTGACGATGGAAGACATATGTGTAGACATATGCGTCATTAAAATCAACAGTAGTACAGATGTAGTGATAGGTAAGACAGTCGCTGAGTTTTCACGAATCTGCGAATTCATGCAGACAAGAAATAACATTATGTTCATTTGCGTGACAATAGCTAGCTCATGCTATGTCAGAATGTGCTGTTTCTGTACCCAAGAAAGCTATGGAACATGTAGGTGAGAATGCTGTTAAATCTTTACATATTTGTGGAAGAACGGTACAAAGCCTCGACACACACCGCTAAATAGCTGTACTAAATACGTACCTGTGGAGCAAAAGCCACCAATAAGCACATTCACGTTTTCCCATTGTCTAGGGGAACAACATCAACTGATCACTTTACTTGGTGTCATCTTCAGTTCATGCTGAATAAGGAAGAATACGGCTGCAAGGTGGATAATGACTGTCAATAGTAATGACAAGGAACCAGGGCCCGTATTCTCGTACAAGTTACGATATATCGTAGGCTTCTGATTGGTCGAGATGGCAATCTCGACCAATCGGAAGCCTACGATATATCGTAACTTGTACGAGAATACGGCCCCAGTCTCAACCTATCTTATAAATGATAATACATGTCCGTGTAGGCCTACATGATATAAGACCAGCACAAAAAAACATTTGTTCGTCTTGTAGTTGTTCCTAGAAATGTATAGCTTGCAGTATCATGTGCAGTACATGTTCGTCTTGTAGTTGTTCCTAGAAATGTATCGCTTGCAGCATCATGTGGAGATAACTCAGCAGTACTTACTGTGATTGAACGAGCATCAACCACACGTATTCAACAACATCATTTTCCATCTGAGTTAACTGTTTAAAATGGTGATGTCAATGCCAGAGCTATATTTTTTAGCAGGAACAGCCCATATATTCTTTGTTTATCAATTATTGTATTCAATTAATTGAATTTAAATCATGTGTCTGAAAATAGTGTAATGCGCTCACTTTGTTACTTTTGAACATTTGACGCAACCATAAGTACCCGTCATGCATTGAATGTGCAACATGTACATGTATATTTTTACTTTTTTATTCACAGAAGAGCACAATGTGAGTACTTGTAACAATAAGTATATAAAAACTTGATATAGGCCTACTTTGAATTGGTTCCCCGGTCGTCAATAATTATAAATCAGGAATTTCGTCTCTATATCTAGCCTGACTGGTGAATACACGACAGTGCGATTTTTTTACACCATATCCATGTCCATGTCTAGCAATTAAAACAAAAAAATGGCTGTTATTGGAAATGTCCGGGTCCATGACAATTTCTACTGGACTATAATGTCAAATGGACAATTGCAATCTGTCTTACAGACTTAAAACGGACAGATTAATTCTTCTAATGTCATAGATTACGTATGATTTATTGTTCGTGCTGCATTTTATTTTGAATGACCTCGTAAATGTTTTCGGTGACGTAAAGAAAATACAACGATATGTATATCTAATTATACTGCCATTGTATCGATTACAATGACAAATGTCATGATAAAAGTTCATTACATTATATATTGTCTGAAAAGGATTATGACATTAAGGAACTGAACTATAAGTAGTTCAATTTGTCACCGTGAGGACGTTTTACATCGGACCATTACGGCCTACTCATCAACGTTCTGCAGCATTGATTACCCACAATTTAAAACACACCACTACATTATTATGGAGAGTTATTGTTGACCTAGTACAGACCAATTATCATGGTAGGCCTACGGTACTATAATCAGTCAGGTGTGACCGAGCTGTTGGTTATGAGGGATACTCATTATGCTCGGATGTGTTTTACGTCAGTTAAAACCCTCGGAGTTCTACATTCTTAGCTGTGGAATAGGCCTCTGCCTATATATATATATATAGATATATATATATATTTATATATATATAGATATATATATATATATATAATGATTGGTCCTATAAAACGATATACAAATCATTTACGTATGTGGCTTCAGATATGGACATTCAAGAGGTAAAAACATCAGAGTACACGGCTGATGCTTAGTAGCTCATATTATATTATCTAAAAGACACTTTTATTTGAATGTCAACATCTGAATTCTGATTTTGTAATATTCTCTATATTTTAGATATATCCTCTATATTTACTGACTTCAGAACCTGAATTCTAAGTTTCCCATTTGAAGTCCAAGCTGTAAAGACGGAAGGCGCTCTCACGCTTTCATACAAATCAGATTTCTACCAGGTTAGTTACATGGAAAAACAATGGTAAATTATAGAAAACGTACATACGGGAATAGTATATTGAGGTTGGTATCCCAGGAGCTAAGATTTGTTTTACATCAATAACATGCCAAACAAATAATTTCATAGAAATACAATAATTACCAGAAAAGTATAATTTTCAGAGCACAAATATTATAATGGGCGTTAAAATACTTTAAATGTATCACCACGTGATATTTTTTTTATTGCTTGGGTTGAATATATTATTTTTATAACATTCATGCCATTTTGTTAGAATTGTTTATACTAAGTATAGCTGCCATTCTTATTATGTGGCTTATGATTGTTGTATGACAGAATGTAAAGTGGGGTTCATGTAGTAGGTCTATATGTTTTTTGTTTTGCCCAAAGAATGACCTCCAAAATACTAGATAAATTGTAAAAAATGACCATGAATCAGCTATCATGATAATTTTTATTTTATTTAGTCATCACATTTGTTCAGCAATTCAGAAAATAATGGATTACTAATAGATATAGAAAAAACTACGTAATAATAATAGCTCATAAAAGTACCTAGCTCAATAAGGGCGGCCGTCTTAATTTAAATGATTCAAAACCAATCAGCCGTCGTGATTTAGATTAGTAATATCATGGCAATAATTCAAACAACATTGGAAATCATCCCAATCGTCATCACAAGACAGCACCGATGGTCCCTTCGATTCGGCTGTGGCTCGTAACTTGGTGGTATCGGGTTCAAAACGACGACTATTGATTGTCTGGCGAGCCCGGCCAATTTCATTTACGGCCGGGTATTGGCCAAGGTTCTTAGTCACGTGATCATCATGCCTGTGCTATTGAGGCCGGTGACTAATTTTCTGGTTCAAGTCATAGGAAATGCGTCAGAGGGGAAATACAATACTGTGAACAACTCTTCATCCGGGGAAGTTACCTTTCAAAAATATCTGAATTCGGGGATCACCCTATTCTCATCTAAAAATAGCAACAAGTCAAAAAAAATGAAATGAATCGGGCTTTAGGCCACCTTTGTGCACATATAGGCTAAACTGGGCCAGGAGAACCTCCTGAGGATGGTGAGATGATTGAGATGACACTGTCCAACAAGTCAAAAACATTTGCCACTGGGGCATACCAGAGGCTACATGAAGCTCGGCCACGCCGCGTAGTGTGGCTCTGGGAACCAGAGTAGACTATTGAATGCCAATTTAATATCACGTGGCGTGTGTGTCAAGTGCTATACGTTGGCAAATAAATAATTGCGTACAATTATATTACCTTTGACGGCACCAGAGATTTGTCACCTAAGAAACGATATTATAACTAAGATTTCTATAAAAAAAAAGTCCAAATGAAGAACATCTCTTAAAGTTATATGATGGGAATTTTCGCCCAATTGAATTGTGTGTCTCGCTGATGCGCGCCACAACTTCAAGTGAGTGAAGATTATCAAGATTTGACATACACTAGGCTACTCTTTGTAGAATTAAAATGTACGACCATTTTAATCTTAGTATAATCTAAATAAAAGTAAAATCAGTTGTTTTCCATATAATAAGACTTGAACTTGATTTCATTGCAGACGATGATAATCACATTACCATGAATATGAGTTCTATAACGGTATGTCTTGTGTGGTTCGTCATGTTGGTAACAGGTAATTCTCAATATTACACTGGTTCTCTTGGGGAACAAGTCCAGCTAAAATCACTCTTTTTTGACGATTTGAGCATATGTGTGATTAAAACACCTGGTGTAAGCGTGCTACAGACGTATGACAGCTTATATTTCTGCGCGAAGAACCTGTTTTTCAATTGTCTTTTGCGAAAAAACACCAATTACTCCACGAAAAGATGGTTACGTGGTAGATACTGTGGATCAATTTGGATGCATGAAAAAGGACGAACTCCCTCCACGAAAAAAATTGTTGTGCAACTTAATGATGACTATTATATACATTTTAGCATTCTACACTTCAATTTTCCGGTTTCAAGGTACGAAAGTTGCTCGCACAATAATATGGTTTTACTCTCCTCCCGATTTAAAAGTGAAGCATATTGTGGATTTCGTGTTCCATGGACTTTAGTCATTAAAGAGAGCCGAGTATTTCTACATTTGTCGCTATCAAGCCTGAAACCATATGGTGTGGAACTATTTTATACAGGCGTTCATTTAAACTGGATCAGCAATATTCATCAAGTTAACACATTACTAATGCTCAGTAACTTTGTGTCAACCATTGATGTTATGAGATCATCATACATGACCCACACATCTATTTTACAGCATACATATTGTTTGATGGCAAATCCAAGCAGACATTTTGAAATTCACATAGCTTATGTTTATTTATCCCATTCTAAAGTCATCTTGCATGACGGACCTGGGCGACTGTCAAACATAATATTTGATTCTAAAGATGGGACACATCTTCAAGACGCAATGATCACCTCAACTGGCAATTCCATATTTTTAAGAATTCAGCAATTTCATTTTTCATATTTTCGTTTCCATATAATAAGTTCTAATTTATACAGATTTCCAATATGCAAAACATCATTAATGAATGGAATTTTTACTATTACATCAAGTAAATTATTTAGTCTTGCATGTATTCATCAATTGATTGGATATAAAATAATAAATATAAAATCCTTTGAGTTTTATGGACCAAACATGCTAATTGATTCACCTAAATCTGTTTGTCAATATGGAGGACTTTTAGTATATTTTTCCAAGGGTAATTGGGAAAGTTTGTGTGACAATGTACTTAATTTTGCCATCTATAGCACACATAAAACTATATTTTTAATTTTTGTTTCCTTCTCGGGTTATTCACATGGGCATCTTAAAGCTGGAATATTTTCCACACGTTGTCCAACAACTTACATAGAATTGCTCTCACCAAGAAGCCTATTTCAGATGAATTTAACAAAAGGCTGTGCGCATTTAATTTGTCCCCCTTCTATTAATGGTTTGCCAAAATGTGTAGTAAAACTTGGACCACCACAATTGGGTCCAGCAGAAATTAGGATTAGACAAAAAAAAACGTTAAGTTCATGTAGTCCCAGATACAATGATATTACATCAAATGAGAAGATGACGACAATTATGAAATCAGTTATTGTAGATAACTGGCCTTTCGATTTGAAAAGTACTATTCCATGGACAAACTTTACTGGAAAAGCAACGTATGATTATTTATACAGCACGTACTTGAAGATTCCTAGGTTTTGTAATAACTCCAGACTTCAATTAACGGTATTTGTCAAAATATCGACCTGCTACCTTGCAGAAATCGGCGAGTTTTTATATAATGCAGTTAATGATATACAGGTTTTAACTGATGAATGTTTTAATACTGAATTTGTATTCAAATCAGATATTTATAACAAAAAGAGAAACGATAAAAAACACGATTTCTATTATAAAGACAGTGGTGACGTCAACACAGGCAACATCATAGTGGTTAATTATAAAACATGCCCCATGGAATGTAGACACTATAAATATAGCACGTTTGTCAGACAAATAGATGGAAGAACAGTTGTGGAATATACAGCAAATGTTGGCACTAGAACATACACGGGTGATTTTCACAGAGGGTTCCGGGTGTCCATGCTCATTCCCAATACAACCTCTGAAAGACAACTTGACTGCACTTTGAGATTATACCTCCAGGAATCATTTAGAAATGCTACAAATAGTGGAGTAAATAATTCTGGAAAAGTGGTCATTCGTCCTAAAAAGTAAGAAAATACGTTTTTGGTTTACATTCCTTAATAATTTCCCTATCACACATATTTAACTAATCTTTTACGTGCAACTGTTTATCTATGTTTCTAGATTATTAAGCTGGACAGATGCTCAGCGAAATTGTGAGTCTTTGAACATGACACTTCTGCAATATCATCCAGGAATCGGAAGCGACATTGTATTGCCTTCTTTGATTGGTGAAATCACTTTCATAGGCTTAAAGAAAAACACTGAGGTTTGCATTTCAAAACTTGTAAGAGAATAATTTTATCACTTCACCCTTTCAGCGCTTGGAGAGACATTATAATCTATAGACGTCAGCTTATGATGGTTTATGATGGTTTCAAACCCATAAAATAGGTAGTCAACTGAAACAGAAAGAAATAACTAACACATTAATGATGATTTCAAATTGAAAAAATATTTCGGCGCTTTAAGAGTATATTATTTATTGGAATATTACCCAGAAACTTAGGATTGTCTTGTGATATACTTCATATGCAAGAAAGTATTTTTTATGATGTACAGATGATGATGTGAGGGTGGGGGTGATAGGGCATGGTGGGTTATTGAGAGCATTTCCCTCGCTCGCCCGATAAGGGGTTCTGGCTATGTCTTGAGGATGTACCCCCCGACATGCCCAGACGGCCAGAGACTTGGGTTTCGCTGTGCAATTTAATGCTGAAACTACCTGGCATTTCGCGCAGCTCCACTATCCTCGGATCGGATAGTCCCCGGAGTAACAATGGGAAGGGTAACTCCATTTATTCCCCGTGGAAGACCTAATGTCTAACACGCTATTGCCGGTTATTTATGGCTACCACGACTTATGCTAGTGCCTGCACTGATGCGAGAGCTGCATTGGCATCGCAGTTTAGCGGTGGTACGATGTTCAATCAAGGAAAATTCATTTTTCAATTTGAAAATCATCCTAATGAATCATAAATACCTATGTTGTCTATGGTCGTTATACATATTTTACTCTTTCAATGCTGGAATCGACTTCAGACGAAAGAATTTTACATGAGCTGATGTAAGTTACTGACGGTTAAGTCGGTCTCGGCGAGGAAAGCATCAACCGACAGTTATTTTATTGCTGTTCATATTAGAATAGAATACCTTGGTTAAGTTAATAAACTAGTAATCGATCAGTATTTACACTTCTGTTATATGTTTTATTTAGTTCACTTTTTACATAGGTTTTTTTGTACCTTTTATTTTCCACCTTTACTTTACAGGGTGATTTTTCTCATTGGATGGACAGATTACCAATACGGTATGCACCATGGCATGTTCCCAAACCAGCTCGCGCAATTAATATAACTACTCATACATTTAATAATGGTTATTATTACAAGAATGTGATTAAAATAAACTTAGAACTCAATATTGACCAGACAGAGTTGTCAAATTCAAAAAATTGTACAGCATCGCTAAATTCCTATACATCTGGTTATCGCTGGATACCAATATCATGTGATACGTTATATAATGTATCATATCTTTGTCAGCCGAACGTGGTGGGAGGACATCACCAAAAGAAAACACTAAATCAATCGTTCGTGTCTCATAAGACGTGTGCTTCTGGCTGGTTTATGATTGATGGCTCTGATCAGTGTTTTTCGGTGATGGACGGACATCGTGGACTTGCATACTACGATGCTCAGTCTATGTGTAGGGCAGAAAATGCCTCCATGTTTAGAGTAGATGTTGCCAATAGCTCATTGGACAAAAACTATATTGAAAACAGAAATTTGAAAATTTTATTTCATAAACGTAAATTTCCCGAAGATGTGAGAGCTTTTTCACGTGAAAAACAAAATCACTTGCTTTTTGGCTCACCTCTCTCAAAACATTCGTCTCACAGTCAGCTACCTGATATAATAATACGCCTAAAGTTGGGAGCTGACTCACAATTCTTTGTAGACTTTGATGGGAGATGCAGTTTGCTTGCAGTATCTACACTAAGCATTCTGGTCAGTCCAGAACCTGAAACATCACTATTAAGAGGTTGGGGTGTGAAATGTCGTTATTGCACTGAGCCTGTAGACGTGACAAATGTGATATGTGAAAAACCTAGTAAGCTCCATAAAAACCAGTGTCAAACTAATCACTTTGCGTGTCAGGATGATACATGTATACTGTCAATTTATGAGTGTGATTCTGTATCTGATTGTTTTGATGGCAGTGATGAGCATAACTGCAATTATGAAAAAAATAAATCGAATTATTTTGTCAAACTTCCTTGTATACTTGGAACTTCCTTCACACATAACTATATGTGTACAATGGCAATACACGCATTATGTGATGGAATATATTCTAAGGCGACATTTAAACAAGAGGATACTGTTTGTTATAAGTATACGTTGAACTATATACACACAGCATCATTATTACCTGATACTTCTACTTTTACGCCAAGAAATAAAGACAAGCCTAGTGATCATATTTATGACAAAGAGATCAAGGCAAGATGCTCAAACAACCTATTTAACAGAAAACATCTCCGTAACTTCACCGCACCACGATACAAAAAGAATGAAGAATTTGGAATATCTGCATTATGTAGGGTCAGTTATCACAGGAAACAATCATTTCCCGGTGATCCACAACGCATTTGTCAAAATGTCGCGTGTCCGGAAATGTTTAAATGTAATAACTATTATTGCATTTACATGTCTGCAGTTTGTGATGGCCAATATGATTGTGTAGAGGGTGACGATGAAATGAATTGTCCTATATCATCTTGTCCTGGATTATTAAAATGTCGTGGAGAAAAGAGGTGTGTCAGTAAAAAGGAGATATGTGATAACCATATTGACTGTCTTTATTCTATGGACGACGAGACAGATTGTCATATATGTCCTAGAAATTGTGACTGTAATGGGTATTCTGTTTCGTGCATATTGAATAATTCCATTGACAGTATTTTAACTAATGGAATAGTATATCACGCCAAAGGAATAATCCTAAAAGGTTTACAAAGACAATTATTTGTTCACAATCTTCATTTTCAAGGCTTAGTTTACTTGAATGCTTCATTTTGTGGAATAGATAAAATATTATTTCTGAAAAGTGAATCAATGGTGCATACTTATATTATCATTGCTGACTTTCAGCATAACTCTCTAATAACGATACATTTTCTCAAAGCTAATATATTTAGGAACGTAGTTTATTTAGAGCTCTCTTTCAATCGTCTGTCTGTTATAAACTTTGGTACGTATTTTATCTTGTCTAAATTAGTAGTCCTAATATTAAAAGGAAATCCATTGAGAGATATTACGATGAACAATTTTGGCTTAAGAAGTAATCTTCTGTTGATTGATATACAGCATGTCATTGCTTACTCAGAACTAAATATTAAATTGCCTTTGATTTTGCATAGTGAAATCACGATTCAAGTATCAGATTCGATAATTTGTTGCTTGCTAAAAACAATTATATGTTCGTCTAAAGACGGAAAGCATTTATGTTTTGGCTTATTGTATAGTCGTGTTTCAAAGATATTATTTTATTGTATATGTATCTTGACGCTATTGTCAACTATATTTGTACTGGTTAAATACATCATATGGTTGTCACTGGTAAACAAAAATGCGAATAACAAGAAAAAGTACTATTTTGTTATTTGGATAAATCATTCATTAGCCTTACTTTTTATTTCGATATATCTAGTAGGTATTTTTGTGGCTGATACTTTGAACATAAACATGTTTTTCTGGAGACACAGTATGATATGTATGTCTCTAAACATTCTTCTCTATACAGCTCTTGAATCTGTGGTAGTATTTAAAGCTGGTTAAGTACTTATTTTATCCTTGCAAATTATATATCCTTTTAAACATCAGTGTTCATGGATGAAAAATATGGCTCTGCTAACATCTGTGATTTGGTTGGTTGTTTTGAGCACGTATTTTTTAGCTTTAATGAAACAACCTGAATTTGGTTATATGTGTGATTCCATATGTTCAATAGGAATGTGCGGAATAACTGACACACCACGTATTTTAATCAAAATGGCGTGTTGCATAGATTTTATTTTTCTCGCAATAAGTATATATTCAATCATGAAAACGTGTTTAGCCATGAGAAACTCAAAGAAAACATTGAATATGGCACATACAAATAAAATGAGGTCAGTCAACATTTTTTCAGTTATTTTAAAATTAGCCTCTCCAGTAATTGTTGAATTGCCATTTAGGTTATGTTTATTAGGTTTGTTAGCTATTACGTTTTCATCTGTAAGCTCAATAACATATTGTCAATATTTGTTTTTATTTGCTTTGCCTGCAAACCTATTTTGCACATCGCTGTTTTTCTTAGGTAGTAAGTAAATATCATATCATAAATGAAATGAAATGAAATGAATCGGGCTTTAGGCCACCTTTGTGCACATATAGGCTAAACTGGACCAGGAGAACCTCCTGAGGATGGTGAGATTATTGAGATGACACTGTCCTCCAGACACAGGATTCGAAATTCGAGCCCTGGCGGTCTGAGGCCGAGCACGCTACCTCTCGGTCACGGAGGCTCCCCACAATACTAACTTTCACACGTGGATGGGGAAGAAACAATTTTGTTTCTTTCAAACCGCCGAGACCGGGAACCGAACCCCGGACTCTGGCGTGAAAGGCAGCGGTGCTAACCACTACCCTAGGGCCCCCGCCCATATCATATCATAAAAAATACATATTAAGACTTTAAAACTATTTGTAACTAATGCTTTTATTGAAAATTATATATTGCTCAATATTAATAAAATGCCTCTTTTGCCTTGTTTTAAAATTTTATTTGGCCAAACCTATGGATAAAAGCGATTTGTAGTGCAACAAGCAGTGGACCTGGTAGGGAACTGTGGAACTCCATGTGAAAATCCATGTGAAAAAACGTCATGTGGAAGGGCAATTTTTGATGGAAGGACGAATATTTTTTTTTTCAAATGATAGGAAACCTGATGTTTGGACGGATCAACTTTTCCTTATTAATTGTTAATTATTATAATGTGGTCAATGGTGGCTACCCATTCACCCAATGCCGTTTTAATGTTGGCTCACCGTCTTCGACGCTGGATCAATATTGAAAACAGCATTGGGTGAATGCCTCGTGTTTGCTGGCTAAAGCATCCGTCATGTCAAGCATTGTCATAGCCGTGCACATAACATCAACTTTGTCCATACCAATGTACTTTCATTGACGTTGATTCAGCATAATGGTTGTTTTATATGTTATTGCAGACGGCTTGTTCCCCGGTTTGTTCTACCTTGTTATTTTGCTGGATTGAAATAAGGTCTGACTTTGTTTGTTCAGAAAGATTATGTCAGTGATGGGTGTTATTAGTAGACCTATGTCGAGATAATTTCTCAGCACGATTTTAGGAATCTGGTCCACATCATATGATTTTACCGATTAGCCAGAATCTTTTTGTTTCCTTTCGCACATTCAAACTCGTACATCTTGGATTGGCTCTTAGGCTATTGTATTAATGCGATGTACTGCAGTTGTTCGCCATATTTGTTTCAATTTTGTCAATAAAACATGTCGAGAAAGTTATCTGTGTGATATTACTGATAATCTTAGTAAAACTGTGCATTGTGCTTGTGGTGTGTTATAATCATCATAGGGTAGGGTAGTCTATGATAATTACTATCATCTTAGCATATTTATTTTTGAACAAAGTTGTTTCACGTCTTGATTGACCAAGACTGACACAAAGTTGGTATATTTTGTTCTGTTTCTTTTTTAAAAAAAGAGTGAATATTAGTGAAATGTGTCTATCTCTCACTAAGGGTGGGCAGGTGAAACAAAAGCAGTCGCAACAAATTCCTACTTTTAGGTGCTCTGAATGGTCAATTTTAAAGATTTGCATTGCAAAGATTTTGCTTCTGTCGCCACATGTGGCGATCACTTGTCCATTCCGTAACAGTCCATTGTCTACTCTGAGTCCCTTATGGCGGAGCTGGCACCAACATTCCGGACACTGGTCGATTAATTTTATAGGAAATTATTGAGTTAGAATTTTTCCGGAAACCTTCCAAATACAACTAGAAATAACATACTAAAACTCCCCGTGATTCCCGCTGAAACCTTTTCCAATATTCAGGATGGCGTCCAAGATTGCCGCCAAAATGTTAACACAGCTATATAGATGGGTCGATATACCACCTCATCCCCCCAAAAATATGACAAAAGGTTTATAACGGTTTTATATTCTACTGGACATATGGTGAATAACAGTCAATTAAAATATGACCCCTAAAAATGAATGAAAACTCCAAGATGGCCGCCATCGGCCATGAAAATCGGTGGCAGAATCCAAGATCATGGCCATGGTAAAATATGATTTTTCGGCAAATAAAGTTAGGAACAAGTGTAATACTTCTTTTTTATCTAATTTTGATTGAAAAATCCATTTCTTATATTATTTTCATGATTCAAGGTCATCTTCAATGTCAAAAGGTCAATCTAAAGGTCAAATAATCGATAATATTATTTTTACCAAATAAAGTTAAGAAATTGTGTAATACCTCGTTTTTATGGGATTTTGACTGGTAAATACTTTTATGTTATTATGTTTGTGATTCTAGGTGACTTTTAAGATCAAAGGGTTAATTGTAAGGTCAAATTCCTGAAAATAATATTTTTAATAAATACAAATATCAAAAAACATCATATGTAATACCTCGTTTTGAGGTGATTTTTACTGGATAATCCACTTGTGTTATTATTTTGGAGATACATGAACTTCTTCAAGCTCAAAAATAAATTCCAAGGTCAAAATATATAAAAAAATTGAAGATTAAAGGTCTTTAATGTCAAAACGTCAATATTAAGGTAAGTAAAAGCAAGTGTAATACCTATTGTTCTTGTGAAAAGAGGTAACCGACCTAATCTAACTTACTGTAAGATTCATTTCTGGTATTATTTTAGTGATCGATTCAACTTAATCTTCAAAGTCAACATGTCAATTTTTAGGTCAAATGAGCGAAAATATGATTCTAACAAATTAACATAGCACAATGTAATACCTTAAATTTCAATTTGATTTTGAGTAGAAAATCCTTTTCTGGTAGTAGTTTGATCCAAGCCTGAATAGAGTGTTCTTCAACACCTCCCCACCGTTTTTTATTGTTTTTCCGTTACCCTTTAATGCCACAAATTGCTCTCTAACTCCCGCCAATCACCCATCAACACATTCCAATCGCCGTTTAACGACTCTCTGTCACCCTTCAACACTTACTCATCCCATTTTGTTTCCCCTCCATCGCATTTTAGGCCATATCATTAGCATTTTTACACCTTTCCGTCGCCTATTAATGCCTCGTTGTCGCGCTTTAGCACTGCCTCGTTGTTCTTTAACGCCTCCCCATCGCCCTTTAACGTCTCCCTGTCTCCTTTCATTGCTCCTCGATCGCCCTTTAATGCCTCTGTGATGCCCTTTTACGCTTTTTTGTTGCCCTTTAATGCCTTCTCGTTACCTTTTAATGCACCCCGTCACACTTGAACGCATGGTACTCGCCCTTTTATGCCTCTCCATTGCCTTTTAACGCCTCTTCAGCGACCTCTAACGCCTTTTCGCCATCCTTAAACACCTCTCCATCGCACTTTAATGCTTCCCAATTGCTCTTTAAAGCTTTCCCATTGCCATTTAGCGCTCCCTCATCGCCCTATACTGCCTTCCATACCACCTTTTAACACACCCAATCGCACCTTAACGCCTCTTTGTCTTTTACAGCACGCCATGTATATTTAGCAGAAAAATAGAGTTTGGCCTGGGCATTGCTCGAGTTGAAATTCTTCATGATTTAATGTATGCCTCGACCAAATTAACCCTTCAAGTACTATGGTCTCTGACGCATAAAACATGACCAAATTAACCCTTCAAGTACTATGGTCTCTGACGCATAAAACATGACCAAATTAACCCTTCAAGTACTATGGTCTCTGGCGCATAAAACATGACCAAATTAACCCTTCAAGTACTATGGTCTCTGACGCTTATAACATAACCAATTTAACTCTTTAAGTACTATTGTCTCTGATGCTTATAACATAACCAACTGAACCCTTTAAGTACTATTGTCTCTGACGCTTATAACATAACCAGCTGAACCCTTTAAGTACTATTGTCTCTGATGCTTATAACATAACCAGCTGAACCCTTTAAGTACTATTGTCTCTGACGCTTATAAGATAACCAACTGAACCCTTTAAGTACTATTGTCTCTGATGCTTATCACATAACCAACTGAACCCTTTAAGTACTATTGTCTCTGACGCTTATAACATAGCCAGCTGAACCCTTTAAGTACTATGGTCTCTGACGCTTATAACATAACCAGCTGAACCCTTTAAGTACTATTGTCTCTGACGCTTATAACATAACCAACTGAACCCTTTGAGTACTATTGTCTCTGATGCTTATAACATAACCAACTGAACCCTTTAAGTACTATTGTCTCTGACGATTATAACATAACCAACTGAACCCTTTAAGTACTATTGTCTCTGACGCTTATAACATAACCAACTGAACCCTTTGAGTACTATTGTCTCTGACGCTTATAACATAGCCAACTGAACCCTTTAAGTACTATTGTCTCTGACGATTATAACATAACCAACTGAACCCTTTAAGTACTATTGTCTCTGACGCTTATAACATAACCAACTGAACCCTTTGAGTACTATTGTCTCTGATGCTTATAACATAACCAACTGAACCCTTTAAGTACTATTGTCTCTGACGCTTATAACATAACCAACTGAACCCTTTAAGTACTATTGTCTCTGATGCTTATAACATAACCAGCTGAACCCTTTAAGTACTATTGTCTCTGATGCTTATAACATAACCAACTGAACCCTTTAAGTACTATTGTCTCTGACGATTATAACATAACCAACTGAACCCTTTAAGTACTATTGTCTCTGATGCTTATAACATAACCAGCTGAACCCTTTAAGTACTATTGTCTCTGACGCTTATAAGATAACCAACTGAACCCTTTAAGTACTATTGTCTCTGACGCTTATAACATAGCCAACTGAACCCTTTAAGTACTATTGTCTCTGATGCTTATAACATAACCAACTGAACCCTTTAAGTACTATTGTCTCTGACGCTTATAACATAGCCAACTGAATCCTTGAAGTACTATTGTCTCTGACGCTTATAACATAACCAACTGAACCCTTTAAGTACTATTGTCTCTGACGCTTATAACATAACCAACTGAACCCTTTAAGTACTATTGCCTCTGATGCTTATAACATAACCAATTTAACCCTTTAACTACTATTGTCTCTGACGCTTATAACATAGCCGTCTGAGCCATTCAAGTACTATTGTACTAATGTCTGCCTGATGTTGGTATCAACCGTTGTATTGCTGAACAGTTTGACATTTATTAAAAAATATATCACTTTAATAAAAAAAAAACATCTCCAAAAGTAGATTCCTTGAGCATCTACGGCAAATTATTTAACCCTTTCAGTGCGGGAACCGTCTTTATACCTCAGAATCTGACGTCTGTAGACGTCAGATTCTGACGTGTAAAGACGGTCCCCGCACTGAAATAATTAAAATATTTATAATGGCCGTGGACCCATAACATAGGTATTCAAATGAAGCGGATATAACTAAGACATCTATGATGATTTCAAATTGAAAAAAAAAACCTTTGGTTTCCATGGTTTATACAAGAATAGTTCAGCGTTGTAAGGGTTAATTGATTTCAGTGACGTTGTGTTTGGTTTGATCCTGGGAAGACAAGGGTTAAAAATAATATAACATAACGTATCCCAACGCTCACCCATCATTGTGTTTTTATGTTTCAATTACACATGTGCATCTTATGTCGGTAGAGTATGATCTCTTATATGAATATGATAGACTTCTCTTCTCAAATGCGTCTGAAAAGTTTTCATTTCAATCCACATCATTCAAATAACAATCTACAACTTCAAATCAATTACATATACTATTAAATACAAATCTAGTAATTTCATTTGATTAGGCCTACATAACGAGTTGAACGGTAATTTTAATTCATTTGATGCGTAGTAACGCTCACATTTTCTCTCTGAATGGATATTTGTCTTGGTTAAAAGTCACCAGGACACTAAAATGGGACCATAGAAACAGGATGGCAGATTTAAGATATTGAAAATACAATATAATTAGGAGTTCTCGAGCACTTAACAGGATGTGACGCTACTATAGTCCAGTGGCTGGGGAGATTATGTGTGCATGAGAGGTGCAGAAAGTTTGGCATTTTTATTTGTTAATGTACCTATTGGAGGGCCAGAATCACGAGGGTGGACATCTGGGAGAGTGGCAGCAAGGGAGAAAATGATGTTTGAACATATGTACCCCTCGTTAAAATGTCAATTTTCGCTATTTTCTTAAATAGTGTGTGATAGGTGTGAAAAAAAATGTAGGAGTGCTCTAAAGCACCCTATCCATTACACATGGCTGCATGTACTGTTATTAGGTCCTTTTATGTGAATATGTGCTTGCAAATTTTCAATAATGACTTTAAAATGCAAAAAAAGTGTCCTTTTTATGCCTAATTTATGCATATGTTCTAGAAAGTTTAGGTTTTTTTCCCCCTTTTCTTGAAGGTAGATGGTTAATATTTTTTTCAGGTAAAGCCATTCTATATAGAAGATTACCATAAAAGTTATTAGGAGCTAACTACTATACAGACGAAAAAAATTAATATTATCTTACCATACCCCCTTAAATAGAAATTAACGTCTTATTTCGCGTTACTGCATTGTATGTCTATGTGTGTTAAATCTACAGGAATTTTCAGGTTGCAGGTCCCATTATAAATTAGAAATATCAAATTGGAGACTAGGAGGATGTAATATTATTTATTAATCAATTTACATTTTAGGATATGACTGGGTTGTTTATATAAATATCGCATTATATCTTTCAGATTTAATGCGATATTCATATACGTATATATTGCTGTATGCAGCTATTTCAGAGATACTACTGAAGCTTAGTTAAAATCGCTATTAGTTAAGATCAACATGATTTTTAAACACATGAGATATTATGTGTATTCTAGGATATCGAGCTGTAAAGGCAACTGAGCAGAGAAGGAATACCTTATCTGCTGGAAGTCCTGCATTACCGGATAGACTACTGGAATTTTATTGGAAGCAATTTTAATTATGAATGTCCTTGGTATTCTGCTCATAAACAACCCCCAGGAAGGCATTAACACCGACATAAAGAAGGGCATCTTTTTTCAGATAGACACAAAGAAAGAACCAACCAGCTCAGATAAAGGCCGTAAGCGGATTTTGGAGGCAGCAACCATCAGAAAGGACATTGTAAATAAACCGAAGGGCTTCATCTGTACCACGTGATCAAGCTGAGGGATGTTCTGAAACCTCGAAGCGTAGCCGCTCATTGTCAACAGCTCGTAACCCAGGGGGAAAGAAGGTTGACATATATACAACACCATGTGTCATATGTGGTCAGGTAAAGTACTATGGAAGTACAAACAAACACCGAATATGTGAATCTGGAAGGGCTCAACATTTCCTAGAGGCTACAGCATTTTTCCAAGATGAAGTATGCAAGCGAAGCCGCGATATACAAGACATTTATGGTGTGTTTTGTTTCAGACATATACTATCACCCTGCTTGTTTCAGCAAAAACATTACACGCTTTGAAAACAGCAGACGTCCAATACAGAGCAGCACAATGTCTACAAGAAAATAATTGCTGTATAGTGTTCTTGAAGGCAAATATCATGGTCTGGTGCAAGGCAAAGGTTACCCCTTAAGCGATATCCGTGATCGCTGTAACAACCTGTTATCCACTGACAAAGTTGACAATAGGCAATTGAAGGTGCTTTTAACAGCAAATTATGGTAATCAGATTCGATTTTCAGGTTCTGATAAGAAATTTGCTTTGATTTACGTTGACTGTGTTCCTTCAGAACGAATGGCTGATACTATTCGGGAACATGATGTTATAAATGAATGTGCAACAGTTCTGCGAAATTCACTGCCAAACGTGAATTTTGGTTTGCGGGACAAATTTTGCGATGCACACGATCTAGAAAGTGCCTGGAATGAAACAGCAGTGCCTGAAGATCTGCTGAGGTTCTTTGGTGCCTTGCTGAATTTCAGTCATACAGATTTCAATCACCCTGGTAGTCAAGCACAATCAAATGACCACGATACCGATGCATGAAATATGCCAGAAGTTTCTGTGTCTCTGCTTGAAGCTTGTCGTCTTAGGATTTCAAACTCATCAGCATACTGTTGGATTCCATATATCTTGAAAAATTCACACCACTGGAGCATATTTTCTCCGAGGAGGAGCATTCCTGTAAGTGATCTGACATAACATCTTCCATTTAGAACTAACTCTACCACATTAATACCAAAGACAAGACTTTCTGTCCATATTTTACCAGCTCCGCTGCCTCTTAGATTATGTCCCATGCAGCCAAGGAAGATCCTTGTCATGTGAAATGATCCAAGGCAAATGAAAAGGTTCCTAAACTTTCCTGGATGATGAAACTAGATTTCGCGGGCAATGTGAAAAACGCCTTCATCACAAAACACAGGTGGGTAACTCTGGTCAAGTTGATTCGGCCCATTCAATAAGTTATGCATTGCTGTAAAGACTCATGGTCTCATGGTCAGTAACTGGATGTGGAAGCACTGGCAAAAATCCAACAGCCTTTTCTATTCTCTTCTGTGACTATTGAGTTGAATGCACCCCATGATGGCATCTCTTGAGATGCACATATTGCTTCCACATTCGCAGTCTGGGTATCAGTCAGATCCAGACGTGTAAGTGTGTGTGTGTCATATCTTTCATCTGGATACATACATAGGTAAGCTAAGACTTCATAAGAAGATGGTACAACTGGTTTCTTTGCTGGTTTGGAATATGGCTTTGCAGTGCAGCCCAGAGTTCAAAATCTTTGATCCATGGATTACACTACTTTCTGATACATTTGGTTTACATGAAGGGTAAGCTGGTTCATCCTGAAATAAGACTGACACTGTGTCATGGTAGGGTCGCTTCTTCATGGTCAAAAAATACAGCGGTTGTGAATTGGGTTTCAGTATCAAAGTGACTTGGGATTGGAACATCATTGCTGTTTTTTTCTGCTGTCAGAGTTGCCATGTCTGTGTGATACCTCCGTACTTTATCATACCCTATACATTAACCAAGATGATTGAAACTTGGGATGAGAGTGCTGCTTTTGCATGTCTCATGTATTGCTTGTGCATTCATGATATGCATTGGCGTTCTCTTGTGTCTATTATGGATAACATAGTAGAATGTTTGGAATAGTGCAACCATTTTACGCCTTCTTCAAAGATATATTCTCTCCGTATCGTGGTCATTTGATTGTACTTGACTACCAGGGTTATTGAAATCTGTATGACTGAAATTGAACAAGGCACCAAAGAACCTCAGCAGATCTTCAGGCACTTCTGTTCCATTCCAGGCACTTTGTATATCATGTGCATCGCAAAATTTGACCTGCAAACCAAAATTCACGTTTAGCAGTAAATTTCGCAGAATTGTTGCACATTCATTTTCGCGAATAGTATCAGCTATTTTTTCTGAAGGAACTTATTAGAACCTGCAAATCGAATCTGATTACCATACTTTGCTGTTCAAAGTACCTTCAATTTCCTATTGTCAACTTTGTCAGTGGATAACAGGTTGTTAAGCTATCATGGATATCGCTTAATGGGTACACTTTGCCTTGCATCAGACCATGATAAATGCCTTCAAAAACACTATACAGCAATTATTTTCTGGTAGACATTATGCTGCTCTTCACAGGACCTCTGCTGTTTTCAAAGCGTTTAATGTATTTACTGAAACAAGCAGGGTGATAGTATATGTCTGAACCAAACACACCATAAATGTCTTGTATGTCGCAGGTTCGTTTGCATACTTCATCTTGGAAAAATGCTGTAGACTCTAGGAAATGTTGAGCCCTTCCAGATTCACATATTCGGTGTTTGTTTGTACTTCCATAGTACTTTACCTAGCCACATATTACACATGGTGTTGTATATATGTCAACCTTCTTCCCCCCTGGGTTACGAGCTGTTGACAATGAGCGGCTACGCTTCGAGGTTTCAGGACATCCCTCAGCTTGATCACGTGGTACAGATGAAGCCCTTCGGTGCTTGTTGAATGACTTCTGATGTGTATATGTCTTATAACAATGATTGTCCATGTGGTAACTGAACGGTTCATCGCCAATAGTTTTCAACCGTTTATTTACAATGTCCTTTCTGATGGTTGCTGCATCCAAAATCCGCTTACGGCCTTTCTCAGAGCTGTTTGGTTCTTTCTATCTGAAAAAATATGCACTTCTTTATAGCAGTGTCAATACTTTTCTGAGGGTTGTTTATGAGCGGAATACCAAGG